>VDFB02018296.1:46651140-47170001 GCA_007258455.2 Sequoia sempervirens
TGAGAAGGAGCGATCTCATTCAAATATTTATCATACTTAGCCTTCATCTTTTTGTTTGGAGGCGATATTGGCTCTGCTGTCATCGAACAAGAATCTGAAATACTGTGATTAAAATTCAGAAGAGTAAGAACATCTTCAGAAGCAATGGGTGATTCCATGATATCAAGATCTGAGAAATTAATAAACTCATGAAGACTTGATTGGGTTTTGAATTTGTGGAAATCCTATGTTGGACAGCGATGGGAAATCGGATATGAGGAGATCACTTGCAAGTTTGACTTGTAATCGGGTCTTGAAGACCCGATTTCAAGTGAAATACTTTTTTTAATTGATGGGTATTTGCAATCGGGTCTTGAGGACCCGATTTCAAGTGGTGTATACATGTAGGATGAGATGACCTTGAATAGGTGAATGGATATACAGGTAAATGAAATGCAAAGTGTAGGTGAAGTGTATGGAAAGAAATGCAAGTGTTTTGAAGGCGAATGGATTTAGTAGGTAAATGAATGTATCTTACTTGCATTCGGGTCTTGAGGACCCGATTACAAGTGTACAAAAGATGAAATGTTATATCCATTAATGCATTTCAAAAATGCAACATAATCTTGGTTAAGAAGAAACCGAAAATAGAAAAATAGAAGAAAGAAACAAAACAAAGATAAAAATGAAAATGTACCTTGAAGAGAGTAAAAACGCACAACTAGGAAACTAAGAACAAAAACCTTAGAGCTATAATCAGAACTTATAGATAAATTAGGATATAAAGACCTCTTCAAACACTATCAGCTGGACATTTAGTTCTCTCCTTAAGAAACACAAGAAAAGAGGAGAAAGAAGCACACCATGAGGAGAAAAACGGCCAAGATTAAGTCAAAATCAGGTTTCTCAAACAAGAAAACATGCTACAACAAGAACTCGATTTGAGAGTTGAAAATCGGTCTTTTGAAAGTCATAACAAGTAACTTGTAAATGAGTTGGGGTTTTTGTAACAAGTTACAAGTCATTTTTATTTAGAAAGCTCGATGCAAACTTGTAATCACGTCTCACAGACCCGATTGCATATAATAACCATGTCTTTCTTTTGTGACTTATAAGTCGGGTCTTGAGATCTGCTTTACAAGTAGCAAGTAAATCAAAAGTAATTTAAAACTTCTCAAGTTGCAATTCGGGTTTTAAGACCCCCTCGACAAGTCATATGAGTTCAAAAAGTGAATAAAGGTTTCACTTGTTGGTTGGGTTCTAAGACCTGAATTGCAAGTGAAAGAAAACTAAAAGAAAAACATAAAAGGCATTAACTTGTAATTCAGGTTTTAAAACCCCCTTGACAAGTTAAAGAGAAAACATAAAAAGTAAACTTGAAGGCATTCCAACTTGCAATTCGGGCTTTAAGACCCCAAATGCAAGCAAACACCAAAAAGAAAAAGACTTTAAAATGCAAATGAGAAAATCGGGTCCTGAAGAAGTTGCCTACAAGTAAAGAAATGTCATTTAAGTTTTAAAATTTAAGAATTTCCAACTTGCAACAAGGCATCCAAAACCCGAATAGAAGAAGAAAAGACACAAAATAAAGCTCAAAATCAACACAAAAACAAAAATAAAATGACCAAAATGACAACAAACGTTATAGAATATACAAGGAACGATTTTCTTTTGAGAAATGTGCATTAGAGTAACCAAGAATAGGAATTTTTAGAGAAAAATTCGTATAGGTTGTCTAGTTTTTGCAATGCAAAAACTGAGGACAACAAACTACTTGTGGTGAGTCTTCATGTATGCCATTTAAGTACCTCGTCTCTCTCCTATGATTTGAACTTTAGCCCCATCAATTGATAATTATTAGAAAATTCCCCAAGAGAATGCATCTATTGTATACCTAGAACCATGTGTGGATCACCCAATACAATAGCATAAAAGTCACATATGTAGTATAATCACCCAAATATAAAGTAAGTTTCCAAATTATCTTGATGCATGAGAAAGAGAAACCATCAACGATATCAATTTATAGGGTGAAACTATAGCAATAAAATCTTTTGAAGGTGTATGCAAATATGCAATTTTTTTTATTTAAAAAGGATTACCATATGATTAAAATTATTTGCTTCTAAAATCAACAAACCATAGATAACATAGAATTTACGTGGAAAAAACTTAAAAAAAAAAACTCCACACAAGAAAAAGGACAAATATGTATTCATTTTCAAAGGAGATACATCTACACACTAACACTCTAATCTCTAATAACACTTTGACATCACTTGTCTACTTGTAAGCAATCTCATAAAACTACTATCTTGTGTCTTTAATTTATAGATAAACACAACAAATAATTTCTCAAAATAATTATGTACAATCAAACCAGGTAAAATGTAAAAAATCTCATGTCCAAAATGAAGAAGCTATTCCAAGAAAAGTAAATGTAACTCCCAATGAGCCATGAATAACAAAATAGCCTTCATATTAGTAATATATAATATTTTTGACTTGTAACTCCTTAATAATGTCTCATATTTCAAGGCATGTGTCTAAAACCATCACCCAACTCATATAGGACTCATCAACAACATTTAAGATGATCCACTTCTCAATTCTCATGTCCAAATTGAGAGATTTATTAAATATATAGCTTTGTAATTGTCACTACGAACTCCACCTCCTTCATGAATACATATACATATTAATATCAAGATTATGAGAGAATCTAAATTATAAAATAATTTCTAATTTCACTCTAGGTGTCCAAGGAAACTTTTAAAGAGTGTTAGAGATACATGAGTAACACATAGGACTGCAAGGTAATTGACATCTTAATCCTAACATTCTATCACTTGACATTATACATTGAAAATACATCTATAGGCCCATGGCCTTTGTAAACCAAGAGACTTATCTGTGGTCATATAATTCATAAACAAATTTATAACATTATCTAGAGTGTCAACCTTCTCTAACAAGACCTTACCATTCTCAACCATATTAACATGCTCAATACATACATGATACATAAGATTTTTGGCCAAATAAATAGCACTCTAATTGTCACATTGGATTCTAACAATCTTGTTATCAAAAGTAATACTTGTACTAAGTTTCCCTAATCAAATTACCTCCTTAAAGGCGTGCGAGTAGCCATATTATTTGATTCTATGGTGGAAAACACAACCATGGGTTGCATTTTACTCACCCGACTCATTGCATCTTCAAACAAAAAAGGAGTTAATAGTGGACCTTCGATTATACAAGTTACTTCCATAATATACATCAACAAATCCCTTATGTCTAATGACTTATCCACATCAGGTCAGTCCATAATACTGTGTCCCACTTTTTGTCCAAATTAGGACATTTATATCAATATTTTTTACAAAATTTTAGTTTATGAAACTTATAGCAATTAAACCATTAATAATTTGGAGATGATGTGTACAAGTGACTTGTGAGGATTTGTGTGTGTGTGTATATATATATAAATAAATTGTGAATTTTTTTCTGTAACCTTTAATGACTTATTTTTATAGTAAACAATATTTTTAAAAAGCGATGTTTATTTTGCCACATAACTTTTTTATTGAAAGAATAAAATTATGATTTTTAACATCAATATCTAGTGCATAGATATTTTTTCATAATTTTTTGTTGGATAGTTTTTTAATTAATTTTTGAAATCAAAGTAATTATAATTTGGACATATGTGTATGTCATCACACATAACTTGTTTTTTATGTATTGAAATTTATTTTTATTTATTTTTTGCCGAAACAAGAACATCAATACCTAGTGCACACATTTTTATTTTTTTTCTCTATTTTTTTAAATTTTTCCACGTTTCTGAACTAAATACCTTGATGCTTAGTGAAAAAAGAACATTCACAAGAAAAAAAATATAAATATAATATAAAATTAAAAATATTTAATCCCGCACGGGTAGCGGAGTTGGCTTGGGCCATGGGTTTGCTCCCCATTGGTTCCAGGTTCGACTTTGAGGCCTAGGTTTAACCAATCCACATGGTTTGTGGGTGATTGTGTGCATCCCCAGATGATTAGTCTCGCCTCATCTCGCCTCTCCTGGACCCCAACTTGGCAAAAAGTAAGACCAAGGCAAGGCTGGTTGGGTGCTAAGTGGGTCGCGGGGGTAACTCTGTCACAACAAAAATAATAATTTTAAATTATAATTTTTGGAAAGCTTATAATAAGAGCTACACACTGCAAAACATAATTTATAAATGACTTTATTTAATCCCTCAAAAGATAAAAAAGTGTTTTTTTGCCAACATTTTGATAGGTGCAAAGGAGACTCCATTGTGGGCATGATTTAAAACTATAGATGTTATATCTAAGGGGGTTTGATATAAAGAGGTCCTTGTAACACTCTTCAATTAAAAACCTTCAGATGGAATCCATCAAGGCTTAAATCATTAGTTTTTCTAAAAAATATGTGTTTTTAGGAAAAAATTAGGATGTCCCAAGTTCAAGACCCATTATTGTGGGATGAACCATCATTAGGACCATGATAACACAAACAAAAATAAAAAGTTCCACACAAATATCTAAATACACTCTTAACAAAAGTCTTGTTCTCTCTACTAGGGTTATACATAAACTTTCTCAAAACTTACACTTAGAAAATATTTTGTCTAATGCAAACAATTGCATACATCAAACTACCAAAATTTTTAGCATAAGACATGTCTATTAGAATAATCATTATATTTAGGACACATGTCTAAAGTAAGCTTAGTACCAACCAAAAATGGAATACTCACTAGCTTACAATCATGCATACTAAACCATCACAAAACCGTCTCCAAATACTTACTTTAAATCAACCAAAGATTTACGTGTATCCAATCCTATTAATCTCCATCCTAATAATATATTTTGCAACCCCCAATTCCTTCATGCCAAATTTACCAAAAAGCTAGCTTTTGAGCTCTCTAATCATCAACTTGATATTACCAATAAACATTATATCATCCACATACAAGACACTGATGAAAATTTGATCATCAATAATTCTAACATAAACATAATAATCTTCTTCAATCCTAACAAGACTCAAACTCAATACAAGGACATCAAAATTTTGGTACCACATTTTGGATGACTAATTTTGACTATGCAATGACTATTTCAACCTACAAACTAAATGTTCCTTCCATTTCACAATAAAAATGTTAGGTTGTTAATATATAAATCTCCTCCTCTATATCCCCATGCTAGAAAATTATTTTAACATCCATTTGCTCAATCTCAAAATCACAAGTTGTAGTAATGGATAAAAGGAATGTAATTAAAGATAACTTAGCAACATGAGAAATTTTTTAACCAAAATCAACTCCCTCTTTTTAGGAGTATCTATTGGCAACCAATGTGGCCTTGTGTTTCTCTAACTGACTATCTGTACTATATTTCTTTTATACACCCACTTCCAACTAACGAGCTTTCTTTCTACATGCAAATTGACAAGATCCTAGATAACACAACTATCCAATGCCATCATCTCCTCCTTCATGACCTACATCCAAGACTACTATCCTTTGAAGAGAGAGACTCCTTGGAAGATCTAGGTTTATTGTTAGTACTCAACAAATCAAATACATAATCATAATCTAGTGGGCTATACTTGTCAACTAGGTTCCATTGTCTTGCAAACCTTCATAAGGTAGGATTAGTAGGCTCCACTTGTTCCTTGTGTGCGCAACCTGGACATCATCATTTGAACCCTCTTCTTATTTTTCATCCTTTAATCCATCTATTTTTTCTTCCACATGTAGATGTTCTTGTTTTTCTATTTTTGTTTTGAAATGCATTTTTTTGTTCTTTCTTTTTTCTTTGGTTGTTCTTCACTTGAATAAATTAGAGGATTCGAAAGCTTATAACCTTTAACATTCTCATTGTAACCAATGAAGATGCATTTTTAAGCTTTTAGATCTAGTTTAAATTTATTTTCTTGAGGCACATGAACATGAGCCTCACAATCAAATAATTTTAAAGGTGAAACTAAAGGATTTTTAACTACCTGAATTTCATAAAGAGTTTTATCAACAATCTGAACAAGGATATTGATTAAATAAATAACAAGTACTTAACAACTCTATCAAAAAGCATTGATCTAGCTGTGTACCACTTATAATACTCCTAGCTCTTTCCATTAAGGCATGGAAGTTAAACAATGCTTGCATGCTTACAAAATTCATCAAATTACCTAAAATAATATTCTCCACCATTTTCAAATCTCAACACCCTTATCTTATAATATTTTTTATTTTCGACTAAAACAATTTAATGAAAAATTTAGATTTAGAATGGATAAAAGAATCTAGTTTTATCTAAAGAAACCATCAATAAATGTAATGCAACAACAAGATTTTTCATAGAACCAACATCCATTAGACCAAACACACCTAAATGACTAATTTCTAATAATCTCTTATCTCTATCGCTTTCAAAAAGAAACAAAGATCTATTCTATTTTCCAAATACATAATTCTCACAAAAAATATTTTTACTAATAAAATAATTAGAAAAACTATCAACCAACATTTTATTAACAATAGTCTTAAGATATTTTTATTTATGCAACCCAAATGTTGGTGTCACAATGTACATACATTTTTAGTTTTAGTTATATTGACAAAATTATAAAAAATGGAGGCATTAAGCTTAAACAAAGTCCCAATATGAAATCCTTTAGCAATCACCAAATTCTCTCTTATCAACCTCCAATTAGACTTACCAAATTTCACATGGACTCCAAAATTATTTAATGAATATATAAAGTAAATTTCTCATAAGAACTAGAATATGCAAAACATTATTAAAGGTTTTAACCCTTTCATTATTGAAACATAACTGTACCTTTCCCTTGCAAATGATCCTCTTAGTACTATTATCTCCAAGAAAACCACTCATTTTGAGGAGTCATATGATAGGAAACTTGAATCAAGAAGTCAACTATCATCACTTATATAGTGTTAGAAAAAATAAACAAAGCATCATTGTCACTATCATTAGAGATTTCTTTTGTAAAAACATATGAACTTTTTTGTTTGTTTCTATATCCCTTCTTCACATGTCGTCTTTTTTCCATAATTATAACACTTTACTCTTCCATGGGGTTTTAGAATGTCATTTAGACTCAAATCTATCCTTTTTCTTATCCCCTTTAGTCCCTCCTTTTTCTTTGGACTGTTCTCGTATATGCAAGGCATCTTTCAAGTCTTCATTCATGAATTTATTCTCATTTCCTTTGAAAGGGGAGTAGCAACAAGATTTCCCATTTTCAAATTCACACCACTACAACTATTGACAACAATTAGATTTTTCTAGGTGTTGGGTAAAAAAAAGTTAACAAGATGCATTTATCTTCTTGATCCAACCTTTCAATTTTTTGACCTAAATGAAAGATGTGTAAATGAATACAATGCACAATTTTAGAATTTTAATGACCTAATGAAATGCAATTTGAATGTATATTTGATCTAAGAGAATTGAAACAAACCTTATTTTAACATTTAATGCAATATGAATGCAATATTTTTGTATTTTTATGTCTTTTTATGATGCAAAAATGAAACCCTAAATGAAAAATGTAAAATAATAATATGAAAAACCTAGATCTAGGGTGAATTATGGAAATTTTTAGAAGGTATATAATGTCAACATGTTAGGTTCACCAAAATGAAATGTAGGGAAAGGGAGCCCTTTTGGTTTTTTCCTTAGGGTTTAACACCTTTTCAAAATTTCATGAAAGGGGGTTTGAAAAAGAGGGGGGGATGTGTGTTATCACAGAATCTAGCAGCACTCATTCCACAGATAACCCCCTACGAAACTTGTCTGTTTCCTAGGTTCGTGAAGTTCAAGCACGCAAAATGAGGTGATTTTTAATCTACCTCAAAATGCGTTCCAAAGCCTCAAACAGTCATTTTGAGCATCCCCCTATGTTCGCCTTGCGAAGACCTTTGAAATGAGCCCCCTCACGAGGTCTCACAATTCATACTTAGTTAAATTGTGAAAAATGTAGTTGCCTCAAAATAGTGCCCTCTTGCCAATGTTCAAAAAATAACTGTTATGCCTTGCATAACCACCCCATTTCGAACTTGATTAAAATGGGTCCCTCCTTTCTGTTTTGTTTTCCTTTGGTTTTGTGTTCTGTGCCTTATGAGTTTTTCTTTCTTCCTTGGGCCTTGTTTTTTTTGTTGTTCTGGCGGACTCGAAACCAGGACTGAAACAAAACTTTGGAATTTCTTCTAAGTTCTGGTTTTTGTTTCGTTCCCAGTCCCAATTCTGCCTGTGTGTTTGTTTTTCCTTTGTTCCTTGCGTTTGGTCGTGGGGTGTTTTCTCCCCTTCTTTTTCTTTTTTCTCATCTTTTTCCTCATTATCTCTTTGTATGTTGTTGGAGGCGGATTCGGGATGGAAACTAAACTTGTAACTTGGAAAAGTTTCAGGTTCGGGCTTTGTTCTGCCTCCCCCCCTATCAGGTTTTGTTCTGCCCCCATTGGGGTATGCTCGGGATTGGTTTTTGTTCCAATCCCTCTTGCGTTCATTTTTTTGTTGCTTGTGTTTGGTCTCTTTTGCGGGGCCGGGTTCGGGAAGGATTTGGGATATGGAGTTGTTACCAAATTCAATTTCCTCATCTGGTTCCGACTCCACCCCCGCCTTGCTGCAAGTTCTCAGGTTTCTTTGCTTTTACGTACGCGGAACCAGAATGGGGATTGAACTTGGGGACATTGGTCACTTCCAGGTTTCGTTCTTGTCCCGACTCTGGTTCCGATCACTTGGTTGATTGGTCGAGTTTTGGCTTTGTTTATTTGCTTTCTTGCGGGGTCAGAGCCGGAACGGTGCAATGAATTGAAAGTTAACGAATTGTCTTATGTTTAGTTCCCATCTCGAATCCGGTCCCGGTTCTGATTTCATTCTAGTTCCCATCCCGCCGGTATTAAAGGTAAGTGTTATTCCTAGTTTTGATTTGGTCCCGCCTCTGCTAGAGTTGAGTTTTTGCTAAGTGTGAGAACGGAAAAGGTATGAAAGGTAATACGAAGAATGATATTTTCTATGCTTTTAGAGGACTGATGAGGGCATTGTTTTGCAGGGTTGAGGCATGTCGGGAACATCGGATGCTGCTTATCAAGGGGGTCAACTTGTAGAAAGATCTAAACAAAGAAGAAGAAGTCGCAAGTCTTAATGAAAGATGGGACATCTATTGGCAAAAGTAGATCGATATTAATGACAATGTTTCAGAACATTCAAAGCAACTCTGCAAAAGGGTCTGAAGGTCAGGAACCAGGGCTACGAGTTAATGATGGTGGTTGTAAACAATCTAGAGACCATGCCCGAGGGAGATCTTTCGCCGACATGAACAGAGTATATGCATTTAATGCATGATTGAATTTGTTCAAAACTCTTCTAGGGCCGACGTGTTCTGGAACAGACTCATTTTTGTAAACCCTAAAATGGGGCCGATGCATTTTTGACGTGCGTGTATAAATATGGCACTTTTTCCTCTTTGTAAAAAAAAGGAGAGCTTGATCTTCATCTTGATCTTCTTCCTTTTGGTTAAGAATTAGCAAGTTAGGGTTAAAAGGTAGATAAACTCAAGAGCCGAAGTAAAGTAGGAGTTAAGTTCAGTAGGAGGAGGTGATGTATCTTCCAGATTTTTCTTAGTGTAGATGGAGATAATTCGAGGACATGGGTTTTCTATACACTGGTGATCTTGCCATTTTTGTAAATGTTGTTTATCTGTTTCATTAATAGTAGAAGCAGCTAGATTTAAATCTACTTCATATTGTGCTCCAGAATGGTATTTATCTTGGGTTAATCATTTGATTTGAAAGCTTTCAAGAAATGAAATTTTATCTTATGTTTTTTTTAAATGATGATTTGCAATCTACTATTGAAGTTTGCACTGTAAATGAATGAAACTGTGTATTAATTACAAGTTAATTTTATTCTGCAGTTTTAGTTTAAGAATTTGTTGGAAGGCAACAAGTCTGATTAGTTGGATGAATCAACATTCTCGTCAGTTTAAAATCTTTAATCTATCTTTTTCTGTTTCTTTAAAACCACTGGTTAAAGTAGCTTTAAATATATGTTTGATCTTATAACAATCCAGAAGCTTAAAACTAGCAGGCCCCTTGAAGATTACAACTATATTGACCACTTCATGAAACAACAACGTTGTGAACCAACATCAAAAACCTTGGGAGGTGATCAGTTTGATTGTTGATTGTCTTTTTTAGGAGAGGTAAGATATTTTTACTTTTATCCTACCTACATGTTGTGGGTCAATTTGGCACCATCCACAAATCTGGTGCTAGAAGGAGGGCCAAAAGAGAAAACTGTATAATATTGGGTTTTTCTCACTAGAGGTCCCATAGAGTTCTTTGATCAACCGAAAACCCACCACCATTTGATAGAGCTCAAGACCCAAACGTGACACAAGATTCACAGGGAAACCATTATACCACCCTTGTTGGCTCCGCTCACTCCATTAGGATTTTCACCAATACCCCGGTGGATACCCGTCAATCCACCACCAAATCTATCTCTAGTGTCATTACAGCTGGTTCAGCCCATCCAACAGCTGGCTCAATCCCCACCACTGCCACCAATGGAATTTTTTTATGAATAATCCCTCTCCATTGGGGACTATTCCTGGAGGATTTCATGATATGCCTAAGAATCCTGAGAGATTCTATCCCAAATACATTCATGGCGAATCAAGGAGTGCTGAAGAGCACATACAAGCTTTTAAGGATGCTTGTACCAGAGCCCAGATAACTCACCATGATGTGGTTTGTAGGTTGTTCCCTTATTCCTTAGGGGATATGGCGTACAACTGGTACCTAAACCTTCCACAAGTTTCTATCCTGAGCTGGACATATCTGGAGAATGCTTTCATCAATCAGTTCAGAGTTTATGTGAATCCAACCATTTTGTTCCACCAATTTGCTACCATTAGGAAGGAGCCATGTGAACCCCTACCCTTGTTTAATACCAGGTTCCAACGAATGTATAGGAGACTACAGGACCCCTATTTGGTTGCTGAGAATAGTGCCATTCAGGCATATTTTAGAGTTATAGACCCTTTGCTTGGCTTGTTCCTACAAAGGACTTATCACCCGACAGATATTGATTCCCTGTCTAAAGTTTATCATCTAGCCATCAAGCTGCAACAACAAACTAGCTCTTAATAAGGAAACTTGGGAGGAGGTTTTCCTTCAATGGGGTATTAGATGCCTAACTCAACCCATTTATTCAATAATGTCCCAGGGATGTCTCCTTCCCATTATGGACCTATATCTGAGTTGTAGATTCAATCTCTTGTTCCATTCTTTGCCAATGGAGCTCTTGAATTCTCTCAACAATCACAGGCTCATCACAGTCCACATGGTCATCATAACCAAGCTGGAATACCAAATCTCGTTGGTCAGCCACCTATTGCTAAGAGTGCTGAGAGTGAAAAGACAGTTCAACTCACAAATGAGGTGGAGACCTTAAAGAAAAATCTGTCTCAAGTCACAAATGATATGGCTTAGCTTAAACTGAACCCCTCTCAAAACCAAGGTAATTACCCTAATTAGAGTAATAACAATCAGGGTAATTATCCGAACAACTACTATCACAGCCAGAGGAATTATCAAGGCCAAAACTTCCCTAACCAAGGTTATCAAAATCAAAATAGAGGATATAACCATAGGCCAAATAACAACTGACAATGGAATACAGGGCCAAATAACGGTGGGTTTCTCACAATTATCAAGCTAATGAGGATAGGCCACATGTTGCGAATGTGGCTGACCTCAATTTTATTACTAATTGGTGCAGGTTGCATGATACTGCAACTCATTCCGAGGTAAACTACCCTGAAATGGAGAAGGTTGTGAAGATGGCATAGGCAGATGCCCAAACGTTCCAAGGGAATTCAAACAAAGGAGGTTGCTCAGTGGATACAACTATGAATTATGCCCTCTTTGAAGAAGAACCTTCATTCCCAATGCAGAATGAGAATGAACCAGAGGAGGATGTGTATGATTCCCAAGCCTTTCAGACAAAGGGAGGACACTTCCTAAGAAATCAGAATAAGGGTTCGTTCACTACATCAGCACCACCTAACCATATGGTGCCTCTGAATCAGGGTGTTGATAACAACCCTCCTCCACCAAGGGGTCTGCCTGACTCCCATAACAAAGGTAATTCATCTAGTGTTTTCAAATATAATGCGAGCTATAACATAGAATTTGATATTGTTTCTGAGATGCAGAAACAAAAAACCTCTTTATCATACTTTGACATCCTAAAGTGGTGCCCTACCCAATAAGATATAGTGCTGAAAGCTTTGGAAGAAGCTGATAAATCAAAAGGGAAAACTAAGGTGGCACCCGCTGTGGACATGAACACAACTTTGTTCAGAAGCAAGGTAGGTACCCGACCATTTATTTTAGTTTGAGAATCTGTGGGAAGAATCTACACAATTTTCTATTAGATTTAGGGGCTTCTGGCAATGTTATGCCATTTTTTGTATGCAAGAGATTGGGATTGAATCCTGTCCAAACAAGCAAGAAGGTCATCCAACTCGATAAAACATAGGTTAATGTAGTTGGAGAATTAAGAAATATACATGTACAAGTAGGGTCTGACCCTAGGATTTTAGCCAATATGGATATTCAAGTAGCAGACATTCCTGAGACTTATGGTATGCTGTTGAGCAGAGATTTAATGAAGAGTATAGGGGGATATCTCTCCCTCAAATTTTCACACATGTGGCTACCATGGAGGGGAATGCCTACGCAGATTAGGATTGAGAGTGAACCTTGCCTCAAACATATCATCACTGAATATGACTGTCCCAATGAGGTAGCTTATTTTGAAACCGAGATATTAGTTTATAAAAGAGAGGAAATTTTGACCTTTTTGGTTCTTGATTCTAATGATTTGTCAATGCAAAAATTCCCTGATCCCATGATTAATGTAAACCAATAGATATTGATTAGGAAGCTGCAACAGGATCAGCTGGTCTTAGGGGAAGATATCGATTTGCAGAGTCTTCTACTCCCTAATTGGTGCAGGGTACACTACCAAAATCATTCAGAACTGACCTGCCAACCCTGCATTAGTGTTCTAAATCATGCTTTCCAAACTGAGGAAACTAGCCTAAGTCACCTTGAGGCCATTTTAGATCACTTCTCATTCGAAGCCAAAAATGTAATAATGTCAACCAAGGATAATATACCTTCAGAGGAAGTCCCTCCTCAAACTGAACCTACCCCGGTCATAATACCGGATCAACATAGTTACGATGAACAACCCCAAGGTTTGTTTGATACCCCTGCACTCACAAGTATACCAAAACCCAAGGGATTAATCAAAGATACAAGTGACTGTCAGAAAGATATCCTAGGATTACATGATATATCTAAGCGAGAATTGGATATTACACCTGATGAACCTATTGAACGCCCATCCCCAATATTTAACGCAAAAGACTAGGTGGCCCCACCTATGGTTCATCTTGTCCAAACACCCACAACAACCTCAAAGGGATCAACCCCAGCTCATGATCAGCTATGGACCCTCACGTTTGATGGATCCAAATCCAAAATAGGGTGTGGTGCTGGAATTGAGTTAACCAACCCGAAAGGGAAACTTTTGGGACACATAATCTTGAAAAGAGGGATATCGATAGATCTAGACCGAGTTGAGTCTATTTTAAAGTTAACCATGCTAGGAAGTAAGAAGGAGATGAGATATTTCTTTGGAAAGATCAACTTTGTGAGAAAGTTTATCACAGGTTTTGCAGAAATTGTTAAACCTTTGAACGAAATGATGAAGAAAGATGCTAGAATAGAATGGAGTAATGAGGCAAAGGCTACTTTTTCTCAAGTTAAGAAGTCCATGTCAGAGGCGCCAATCCTCACCAGTCCTGACTACTTGATGCTATTTTATATTTATTCTTTTTCCTCTGAACACTCATGTGCAGCTGTCTTGACACAATGAAGAGAGGAGGGGGATGAGAGGCCAATTGCCTTCATGAGTTCCCTATTTAAGAATGCTGAAGTCAAGTACCCACCGCTTGAGAAACAAGATTTTGCATTGGTTAGAGGTGTCAAGAAGTTTAGGCATTATATCCTTTGAAGTCAGATTATTGCTGTGGTTCCTGATGCTGCTGTGAAGTATCTACTTATGCAGAGTGACTTGGGAGAACGAAGGGGGAAATAGATGGCTATTCTACAGGAGTTCAATTTGGAGATTCGCCCTATGAAACTTGTCTGAGGTCAAGGCCTATCTAAATCAATGGCGGATGCTGGTGAGAACATTATTTGTCAGCAATACACAACACAGTCCTTTTCCAATGACCCTTGGTATGTTGATATTATTTATTTCGTGCTCAATAATTGGTGCCCAAAGGGAATGAATACAACTCATAGGAGAGCATTGAGAATGAAAAACTCCCATTATATGCTCAAAGGAGGATTTTTATACAAAAATAATTTTGAGGGAGTTTATCTACGATGCTTTGATCAACAAGAAGCTAAGCACACAATTGCTGAGTTTCATGGGAAACATGGCACCGGTCAAGGTTCTGCGGATTCCTTAGCACATCAGATTCTCAGATCTGGTTATTATTGGCCATGTGTGTTCAAGGATGCTCACCAACACGTAAGGACATGCCATACATGTCAAACTTTTGTATCAAGGGAGCCCCACCCAGCCATGCCATTGCAGCTTGTTTATGAGATAAGGCCTTTTGCTCAATGGGCACTTGATTTTTTTGGGGTAATTAACTAAAATTCTTCTACAAGACATAAATTCATTTTGATTGCTACAGATTATTGCACAAGATGGACCGAAGCTATACCTTGCAAGAATAACACAATGAAAGTAGTAATCAAGTTCCTCACTGAATGCATCACCTCCAGGTTTGGAGTACCCTTTGCACTTGTATGTGAGAATGGCCCTACCTTTTCTTCTGCCGAGTTCATTTCATGGGCTTATGATCATAAGATTGTTTTAAAGTATTCTTCAAACTATTATCCGCAAGGAAATGGAGTTGCAAAATCAACTAATAAGAATCTCCTAGGAGTAATTAAAAAAATGTTAGAGAACAATCCTAGGGACTGGCATACCCAGTTAAGATTTGCATTATGGGCAGATAGGACTAGGATCAAGGCTGCGTTGAAAACTTCACCGTTTAAGCTAGTGTATGGCCAAGAACCTGTGTTCCCAATTCACTTGCAAATGCCTATCCTAAAATTTATGCAAGAATTTTACTCTAGTGATGATAGGATTGAAGTAAGGTTAGCTGGCTTGCTGAAATTAGAAGAGCAGAGAGATGTTGCTTTGCAGCAATTCTTTAAGCACCAAGTTGTTGTTAAACGCTGGTTTGACAAAAGAGCCAAAATCAAGGCTTTCAAAATATCAGACCTTGTGCTGCTATGGTATAAGGCTAACAAAAAGAAAGGTGATCACCAGAAGTTTGGTAAGCTCTGGTTGGGTCCCTATCAAATTGCTGAAATCCTAGGAGAAAATGCTTTTCGGCTAAGCGGTTTAACGGGAGAACCTATTCCATTGCCAATGAATGGACAGTTTTTCAAACATTATTTTGGGCCGTGAAAGATCTTGTATTTTGTTGGGTTGTATATATGTAAATAGTTTGTTGCTCTGCTTGTTCATCATTTTGTTGTTTTCCTTGTTTGCCTTTTCTTTTGTTCTTTTGCTTGTTGTTCCTTGTTTTTTCTTTGTGGGGACCTTCATTTTATGAGGTTGTAAGGGGGTTGTTATCAGAAGTATACTTTGGTTACTAGGAGAGAAGCTGGTTTGGATATTTTCAAGTTTTCTGGTCAGATGATTTTGTTCTAAATTCATTGTTTTATGTCCATTTTCAATGAAAGTTATTAAGAACATGGTGTAAAGTAAGCAATCTTCACTAACTACGATTGAATCTGCCACAAATCATCAAAAAAATCTCCTTTTGTAATGGTATATTTGTCTTAGGGTGATGGTGTTGTAAGATTTGAGTGAAAAATATGATTCCCCAAATGTTGTTATGAGGTCCATGGTAGTTTTCAACCTAGAACAGATGTTAGACATCTGACATATTGAGAAAGAATTGAATGAAATATCTGAAACTCCAAGAGAAAAGAAAAGAAAATAGAACTATCTAAGAAAAGAGGACTCAATATTGAATGGGTGATTCCAGTATCTCTACCGGGGCTATTGACACCTGACTGATAGTAGAGCAATGCTGTGAGAAAACTAGAGGTATCTCCGTCAGAGCTATGGACGCTTGACTGGTAGCAGAGCAATGCCTAGGCTATCATTGCACAACAACTAAAGGGAATCAACTCATGTAGTTCAAATCTTGCACGCTATTGTTCAAAAGATGAGGAAAACTTTGTAAAAGGGCGATGCACCATCAAGCACACACATAGATTCAGGGGTAGCCAGTGTTGATTTAGATTTGAGATTCTAGCCAAACCTTGTTTATTGAAACTGACCTGACTCAAATTATGATGTCCATAAACTAGGAGTTCTAGGCGACTAAATCCTTTAGTTTCTTGAAAATGGTTAAATCATTTTCCCAGCCAAGTCACCAATTGTTATGCCTTGCATAACCACCCCATTTCGAAATTGATTAAAATGGGTCCCTCCTTTCTATTTTGTTTTCCTTTGGTTTTGTGTTCTATGTCGTAGGAGTTTTTCTTTCTTCCTTGGGCCTTATTTTTTTTGTTGTTCTGGCGGACGTGGAATCAGGACTAAAATAGAACATTGGAATTTCTTCCAAGTTCCAGTTTTCGTTCCATTCTCGGTCCCGATTCTGCCCGTGTGTTTGTTTTTCCTTTGTTCCTTGCGTTTGGTCATGGGGTTTTTTCTCCCCTTCTTTTTCTTATTTCTCGCCTTTTTCCTCGTCTCTTTGTATGTTGTCGGAGGCAGAGTCGGGATGGAAATTGAACCTATAACTTGGAAAGTTTTAGGGTCGGGTTTTGTTCCGCCTCCGCCCCCGTCGAGGTCTGCTCGGGATTGATTTTTGTTTTGATCCCGCTTGCGTTCATTTGTTTGTTGCTTGTGTTTGGTCTCTTTTGTGGGGCCGGGTTCAGGAAGGATTTGGGAGATGGAGTTGTTACCAAATTTAGTTTCCTCATCTGGTTCTGACTCTGCCCCCGCCCTGCTGCAAGTTCCTGAGTTTCTTTGCTTTTGCATATGCAGAACTAGAATGGGGACTGAACTTGGGGACATTGGTCACTTCCAGGTTTCGTTCCCGTCCCGACTCTGGTTCTGATCACTTGGTCAATTGGTCGAGTTTTGGCTCTGTTTATTTGCTTTCTTGCGGGGTTGGAGCCGGAACGGTGTGATGAATTGAAAGTTAATGAATCGTCTTATGTTTAGTTCCCATCTTGACTACGGTCCCGGTTCCAATTTCATTCTGGTTCCCATCCCACCAGTATTAAAGGTATGTGTTATTCCTAGTTCTAATTTGGTCCCGCCTCTGCCAGAGTTGAGTTTTTGCTATGTGTGAGAATGGAAAAGGTATGAAAGGTAATACGAAGAATGATATTTTCTATGCTTTTAGAGGACTGATAAGGGCATTGTTTTGCAGGGTTGAAGCATGTCAGGAACATCAGATGCTGCTTCTCAAGGGGTTCAACTTGCAAAAAGATCTAAACAAAGAAGAAGTCATGAGTCTTAATGACAGATGGGACGTCTACTGGCAAAAGTAGATCGATATTAATGACAATGTTTCAGAACATTCAAAGCAACTCTGCAAAAGGGTCTTGAGGTTAGGAATGAGGGCTGCAAGCTAATGATGGTGGTTGTAAACAATCTAGAGACCATGCCTGAGGGAGATCTTTCACCGACATGAACAAAGTATATGCATTTAATGCATGATTGAATTTGTTCAAAACTCTTGTAGGGCCGACGTGTTCTAGAACTAACTCATTTTTGTAAACCCTAAAACGGGGATCGACGCATTTTTGACGTGCGTGTATAAATATGGCACTTTTGCCTCTTTGTAAAAAAAGGAGAGCTTGATCTTCATCTTGATCTTCTTCTTTTTGGTTAAGAATTAGCAAGTTAGGGTTAGAAGGTAGATAAACTCGAGAGCAAAAGTAAAGTAGGAGTTAAGTTCAGTAGGAGGAGTTGATGTATCTTCCAGATTTTTCTTAGTGTAGATGGAGATAATTCAAAGACATGGGTTTTCTGTACACTGGTGATCTTGCCAGATTTGTAAATGTTGTTTATCTGTTTCATTAACAGTAGAAGCAACCAGATTTAAATCTTCTTCATATTGTGCTCCAGAATGGTATTTATCTTGGGTTAATCATTTGATTTGAAAGCTTTCGAGAAATGAAATTTTATCTTATATTTTTTTTAAATAATGATTTGCAATCCACTATTGAAGTTTGCATTGTGAATGAATGAAACTGTGTATTAATTACAAGTTAATTTTATTCTGTAGTTTTAGTTTAAGAATTTGTTGGAAGGCAACAAGTCTGATTAGTTGGATGAATCAACATTCTCGTCAGTTTAAAAGCTTTAATCTATCTTTTTCTATTTCTTTAAAACCACCGGTTAAAGTAGGTTTAAATATATGTTTGATCTTATAACAATCCAAAAGTTTAAAACCAGCAGGCCCCTTGAACATTACAGCCATATTGACCACTTCGTGAAACAACGTTGTGAACCAACATCAAAGACCTTGGGAGGTGATCAGTTTGATTGCTGATTGTCTTTTTCAGGAGAGGTAAGATATTTTACTTTTATCCTACCTACATGTTGTGGGTCAATTTGGCACCATCAACAATAACTAAGTGTGTAAATTCAAGGGCGCTGAAAATCAGCGTCCCTGCATGAAAAGTGACTTGTCAAAATATGTAAGAGTGCTAAAAAAGTGCGCTATTACATTTTGTGTCCAGACTTAGTCATTTTTTTTGCCTGGGTGCGTTTCTTCATGTCTTTAACATTTTTCGCTTATCGTGCCACTTTTTATGCCTCAATTAATTAGGCGACTTGAGTTAGGTTTTTTGTGTTTCCCATTCACTTAAAAGTGATTTTATTGTTTCATTTTCATTGTTTGTGGTCTTCAACTTCATTCCTCTTTGTTGGGCGCACATCTACCTCCTCCAAAAAAGTGTTTTTTGTAAGAGCTCCTTCTTGGTCAAGCTAGGGTTTGTATTTCTTGTTTCAGGTATGGTTTCTTATTTTCTCCCTTCGTCCCTTCTTTTTATGAGTGCGTTTTAAACTTATTATGATTTGTAAATACATTTTTAATTGTCACGTTTTTGTGTTCTCCAAAAACGTGTTTTCCTCATGCTCTTTCTCATGCCTGTGCGTGAGTTCTCTTCATTCCATCGCGTTTGTTTCTCTTCTCTTCAGCACACGTTTGTGGGTTTCTTCTTTTGGTAGGTTTCTTGTTTGTCATCACCAAGGGGTTTTGGTTTGTGCATTCCTCTCTTCTATCTCTATCTTCTTCTCTTTCCTTGTAGAAGTTGATGTGCACAGGTTCTTCACATGAGAAACTTGTTTTTACTACTGAGTTCTACTCCTAAATTATGGCGCACTTTTCATTCAACCTTGCATCACGTCAATCTCCATGCCACAAAATGCAGTAGTGCTGAAATTTTGCGCCATAACACCAAGTTGTTGTCCCCAAATGCAGAAGCGCTAAAAAAGTGCGCCCTAACATCATGAGAAATTCCCTAACACTAAGAAGTGCAAGTGCGCTGATTTTTAGCGCCCCTGCACCAAAGTCATCTTCCTCAAAAAATTTCAGCGCCCTTATACTTTTCACAATTTTTCCCTGAAACACTTCAAACTTTCCAGTTTCATCTTGAACCTCACTCCTTCCACTTTGTGCATCATTTTGCGTGCCTTGTCATCCGCTCCATGCTTGCTCATTGTTGTTGCTCACCCCATGCATTCCCATGCTGTTTAATGACTAACGTTTGTTCTGACTCCACATCTTGCAGTCTCTTTTCAAGATCCTCAAAGTTGATCAATCAAAGATTCAATTGCTCTTAGATGATTGCCAGAAAACCTTCGTCTTCTTCAAAAACAAAAGGAAAAATGAAATATAAATATCAAGGTGTCTATCCACTGACTGTAGTGGTCTCCAAGGTGGAAGAAATAAAAGACACAGAGGTTGGCCATCAAGATTTGGTTGATTTTGTAGAGAAAACTGAGAAGAAGCCTCTTCCTAATCCGATGAGAGCAATTGTACATAATAACCTGCATTTGGTAGTTATGTTCCCTACTGCTACACATAATGCATAATTTGTCCAAGTGGCATCCCACTACATCAAGGAAAGCAAAAGCGTGATTGATTCTTCTGGGCACAAGATTTTAAGACTCGACCCTGACTTCTTTGATATTGTGTTTAAAGTTCCACAAATGGAGAAGTACATTGACATCTTGATATAAAAATCATAAGAAGTCTTTGACGCTGATCCCAACAAGGCTAAAAACCTAATAAATAGCCAATGGTTGAATAAGCCTAGACAAACTGTTTCCAAATGGCCAAAGGGACTCTTGCGAAGTGATTTCAAAGATGATGTCAGATATATGATCACATTTTTAAGCAAAGTGAAGGGCTTTCCTGAATCATCCACTTTTCATGATTGGATGTATGAATACATCAGGATTATAAGAAGAAAAAAATTTCACATTAACTGGGGCAAACATATTAGCAATGAAATACATGAGCAACTGATCAATGCACCTTCTACATTAAAATTCTATATGACTTCTTATCTGGTGTATGCAATAGTTGTAATGAGAAAATTTCCAAGTCTATCCATAAAAGGGAATCAGATGCTGGTACCTGTGTATAAATTCTTCTATCAACTAGAATTGAAGGAAAGCTTCCATCATTTCAGGCAGGTTATTGATGCTTTCTTCACACCTTTTCTTTTCAATTTTGATCCATCTCTCGAGAGGAGAAGGGTATCTGATGAGGCCTATAAGGCGGCAAGTAAAGTTGGATGCTTATTTCTACAATTCCCAACATTTACTTATTTGAGAGTAGGGTGCTACATTGGTTTCCCTTACATGTTGCCACGATATCCTTCGGAAAAGTGGGTTCTCATGGAGATGTGCAAACAACTAATTTCAATGCATAAAGAAGGAAGAAATAATCACAAGCGTGGATTCAAGTTCCCACTGACAATCAGCAGATATACTATCCCAACTGTACATAAAGCCAAATCTGTTTATGCTGAGATGCAAATCATGACAATCAGGACCTACAGGTATAGGTTTGATTTTGATTACCGAGATGTCAGAAGGAAATTGCAAAAGGGTCATCATCACAAGTACCATTTTGAAGACATCTGGGTTGATTGCAAAGATGAAGAAGCCATTTGGAAAATGGATTATTGCAGGTTGACCGTGCAGTAGATCAGAGACCTTGATATTGTTGACCTACTAGAGGATTTTACAGATCCTGGCGATATCATGAATGTTATCTATGATGAACAAGAGGTTTCGAAAAGGCTATTTCCTGCAATTCAATGGTCTAGGAAAGAAAGTACTAGCATGAGAGAGAGATTGGTGCCAATCTTATCCAATACTACAGAATGGTTACATAAGCATGGTTTTGAAATGAAAAGTTTCAGAATAGATTCAAAAGGAGAAGAATCTCAAGCAAAAGCTCACCGACAGCAAGAACTCCACATGAAAAATAAATTAGCAGTTGTTCCCACTTCTTCATGAAGAGGTCCCAGGATCAAGTTTACTGTTGGCAAGAAAGATACCCAGGTCGTCCCAGAAGGAGAAACCACAAAATCTGATCCATCTCTCTCAAAAGGTAAAAAGGTTGTTTCAGAGGAGATAGATTCCGATGAAGAAGGTACTTCTAGTGACCAATCCGTTGAAGATGAAGACTCAACAGAAGCAGTCTCTGATGTAGAAGAAGTTTCTAAAAATGGACAAGAGTCTGAAGAAGAATCTGAAGGTGATTCCGAAGGTGAACCAGAATCAGAGAGACAAGAGGGTGCTCAACAGGAACCCAGGCATGATCAAGAAAGAACTAAGTCTCCACCTGAGAATGTAGTTGAGGAAATTCATAGAATGTCATCACCTGTGATTTCTAGTGTTCCTCATACCCCTCTAAATTCAAGTACTCCTCCACCTCCTGTTCCCTCATCACCCATTCCTACCACATGCATTCCTGCAGTAGAGGTATCCACTATTCCTGTAGCATCAACCCCGCTTGATACTCCCTTGGTGACAAGCATTCATATGGTGGATATACTATCAAGTCCTCCATCGTCCATTCCTAGCCTGTCTTCACCGATGTATGATATCACTTATGAAACTGAATTCAATCAGTGCATGAATGAGTCAATGTGTGATAAGCTCAATGTGCAGTCTACAGGAGCAATGATGATAGACACTTCTCCTATTGTCACGATACCCATGGTAACTTCAGAGGTAACAATGAATTCAAAGGTGAAAATGACGACTGAGTTGACAGTGAATCCAGAAGTTCACGCCTCCTTCCTTCCCCCTTGGATGATATCTCAAGTATCGAAGAAAAAGAAGCAAATGATCTCTCCAGAGGAGCTCAAACTTGAAGAGATAGTCCCACCAAAGGCTAAAGGGAAGAAAAAGGCAAAAGTATACTCAAGGCTAAACATTGAAAAGACTGGCCACAAGTATGCAGAGATTGGCATACCACCACGAGAAGAAGGAGATGCCAATATGGAAGACTACACGGTAAAAAGAGTCTAGCTTGGCAAGGTTACCAATGAAAGTTCAAAAGCAGTTGTGCAAGTGACATTGGATATCTTAGCTGGAAGACTGGATAAAATGGAGCAAGCTCGCAATATGTACAAACAGAGGGAGGAGTATTACGCCACTGTTATAAAGAGACTTGTAGGATCTCCAACTAATGCACAACCATTGGCAGTGGTAAGTATTGAGGACCCAGTTGTCAAGAAAGCTTAGAAGTTCGCCTCCAAAGGTAGGGTGTTGTATGATTTCGTTGAGAAGATCATAGAACATAGATCTCAGATCATAATTGTTGCGGACGAGAAAACTACTTTGTTGGCCAAGCTCACCACAGAGCTTGATAAAGAAAAAATTGTACTTTCCCAAGAGCGCAAAGATATGGAAAAGTGCCTGCTGTCATGGTCACAGATGAAGCAGGTAAAGCTCAGCAAATTGGTGGAAGTTGGGGTAATTCCCGACAAAGAAAAGTTCATTGAGGTAAGAGAATCTTTGAAACACTGAATTCAAGTGATTCAATCTCTTACAAAAGATCTCCACCAGGTGCAGGAAGATGTCGGAGGGCATCGTGTTATTCTTGAAAAAGGTATCAAGGAGTTGCTAGGACAACTTCTTGAGGAAAATCATATCTTCCTGCTAGCCATAGAAATATCCCAGATCTTCAAGGAAGCCATCATACAGTTGATTGACATCGTAGACTTTTCAAAAGCCTATCTAAATGTCATTTGTGATACAAGGCACACATTGGATAACCTGAAAATGCATCTTGATAGGTGCAATAAGGTTCACTCATCTGCCATGAGATCGATCACAAGAATTCACACCATTGTGGATTACACTGTTGGTCCAGATGAGAAATTCGTGCAGGAGACTAGGAAGAAATATGAAGACTTCCGCGCCCAAAGCAAGGAAACATGAAGGTTCATGATCTCCAGTGTTAGACATTTTTGATGCATGTTTTTATGCATCTTGTAAATATTTCCTGACATTTTATATGTATTTTTGTAAATTGTAATTGCACCAAGTTTGAGATGTAATCTTTTAAAAACAAATTACACTTTGACTTTGGTCAAAGTTAGGTGAGATCTCCTTGAATCGCTCACCTAACTTTCCTTGATTTTCTCAAGTTAGTTTCCTATTTTTTCTCATCCCTCTTTCTATAAGTATGAGGGATTTCCTTTGTATTAAGGATCTTTTAGTATTTTGCAACGAAGTGTTGCCCTTTTTGAAACAAATTGTGAAACTTTGTGTTCATACTTTGCGAACAAAATTTGATCAATAAAGAAGAAGATTGCAAGCCAGACTTTGTGTTGGATTCGATAATCTTATGAATTGATCTCTTTTGGTGGTAATTAGTACGTGATAGCTGAAAGACTCTAAGCAATTCATGTAAACTTTGTGTTACATATTTTACTTAGATTTACATTTGTGTTTTGGTTAACTATTGTTGAATGATCTACAAGACTTTGCACTTGTAATTGTTCATGCTCTTTGGATACTTTGGTTGGATGATCTACAAGACTTTGCGCTTGTAATTGTTCATGTTGTTCGATGAATTGCTGCATCTAAGAAGACTTTATGCTTTTAATGTGAAAAACGATACATCTATCGCAAATCCACCATTGATAAAGCTACAGAATGACTTTGTGCCTTTGTTAGCTTTCCTTTTTACTTTACTTGTTTATTGTTAATCACTTCTAGTATCTCTATGCTTTGCTTTGACAAGATAGAGGTATTGGTATTACTACTAGTTGATCATTTAAAGTTATTAAGAATTGAGAACTTCCAAAAGTGAAGCATTGTAAACACTTCTCTGAAAAAAGAGAGAAGGATGAATGTAACACACCCCCCTACTTCGTAAGTATCGTGTACAATGTGTAATTAATTTATTTGTTTTACCATCACTTTCGTCAGTAATAAGAAGGGTGCCTCCCCTTTTCTGAGAGGAGAGATTCATATCTCACATAGCTATGGCTGAAGTCCTAGTTGTGTAATGTATCAAAAAGTTGATTACATAATTTTCACCCAACAATGTGATGGATTGGAAATGCAATGATGGAATGCAGATTTGATGGATTTGGATAAGGTATGAGATTGACTTACAACCTGATAGGTGATTCAACCAACCCTTAATCAAATCTGTAAATGTATTAATGATGAAATGCAATGATCTAACTAGGCTAATAGTGCAATTTACTATTCTAATGCAAATATAGAAAGTATCGAAGTTCACAAACAAATTTGGACAACAAAAATGAGAAAAGGACATTGTGCACTTGTGATTCAAATTTGAGGCTGAAAATGGAGGACATAGGTGCCCAGGGCACAAGTGTCCTTGTATGCTTTTTCAGATCTATTTTTTGACATCCTCTGACATTAGATATGAGCTTCATATTTTTGCTTTCTGATCTATCAAAACACTTCAAGATATATCTATAACTGAGTTCCCATGGGTTGACAAGATGTAGGTCTTCAAATTCACCAATGAATAATTTGTCTTCAAAATCCTTTCAATGTTCTTCAAACCTAAGATCTACACATTCATAAAGAGAAGAAAGGTTGGGACACTTAGAGGCTTGCCTCAGTTAAACCCCATGTAAGTGTTTCACTTCCACAATGGAAAATGTCAATGATAAATGGATAATGAATATGAAGGAATGATGAAATCACAAAGTGTTGCAACTCACCACCCTTCAATGACTTCCTTGAAGGATTGAAGTTATGCACATCACCTCAAGGACTTTTATCTTGCTTTAATGATTGGATTGATTGAATGCTTTGGAGACCTACAAGAGTGTTAGCCTTCACAAAACAATGATAACATGAACACACATAAACTCACATAAACTTTGACATGATATTAGGATCTTGAATTGCTGCAATGAAGCTTTGAAATACTACTCTTGACTTGATCAATAATGCTCTTGATCATAAGTTTTCCAATAATTTCTTGCTTCGATTTGAAATGATACAATAAATAGGTATTTATTCAATTTCCAAAAAATTAAATCTTAATAGTTGACTTTAGATAATTGAATTACAAATATTAAATTGTCGACATTGAAATATTTGAATTTGGAGCGAAAATAGGGGGACACGCATGCCCAAGGCGTGAGTGTCCTTGCCCTATTTTCTAGGATTTTAGGTGTTGGGGGAAAGGTCTTCGTTAGATGTAATTGATTCCCGCTTGTAATTCCTCCAAAATTATCAAAAATAGACCATGGAATTCATAATTTAGGAAGTTAAATACTCAATTAGGTCCAATAATTTAATGGGGGGCCAAACATAAGGTGAAATTGGCATGGGTGAAAATTTACGATGCTACAAAACTTAACTAAAAAGTGTAGTAATTACAACCAAATTTACTGCTTGAGGAGCACCAGTATCTGCAAGTCTTCTGATAATTAGATTTACAGTGAGCTTATTTATATCCTTTACTACTTGTGGCGTGTTAGTGCCTAGATGTACAAACCATATTGCTAGGGATTCAGATTTAACATTAAAACCTAAGCCAAAATATAGGTCATGAGCTTGTTCCTTAGATTGTAATATGGGCTCATCGATGTCTTGCCTTCTGAGAATATCTAATGCAACTACAAAGGCAATGTACCATCCTTCCAGAAGAAATACCCACTTTTTCTTACAATCTCTCTTCCCTCCTTAGGACTGATCTAACTCACATCAAAATTTACCTCCAAAAGTTTCTTTCTCATCTGTTCTGACTCATCTTTGGAGATCTTTTTCATCTTATCTATCATGATTAGAGCATATTTCTCTACCTTATTTTTTATTATCAAAAAGTCCTTAAAATATTTGGATTAACAAACTTATCATTTGAAATGAAAGTGGTGCATGCCAGTGCCCTAAAATAATTGATAACATCTCCCCCAATCTCAAAATTGACCAGTATTCTCTCATGAGGGGGAGCCTCAACCATAACCCTTTAAGGTGAATGCATTGATTTCTTGATCTCTTCAATATTTGATACATCATGTTGGTGTAAATAGGTATTTTACCTAACTAGTTAATTAGTGGATCCTATTTACATGTTAAGTCCACTTAGGTCCTAGGAATATTTCTAGAAGTCTTAGTTGTCTAGTTATGATATTATCCTATCTTAATATTTTTAACTTTTATTTAATTCTAGTGTCCTAGGTCATTTAAATTTTTGTATTAGGTAGTTCATCACACCTTGTCTATATAAGCAAGGCAATTGTACACTTTTATAATATACCTCATCATTATATTTGATAGATCTTAATATCAAGAAAGCTCATTTCTTACATACTCTCTTGTAGAAGGTTTCCATTTTTGTTGTATGTTGTCTTGGGTATAGAGCAAATCTTTAGCTCCTACATGGTATCAGAGCCATTGCCATGCAAATTCCTTCTCATATTTGAGGGTAGAGTTATTTATAAATGAGAGATATTGGTGGGTTTTATTAAGGTTGAGTATGCTCTTCTCTTGCACCATATGGTGATTTGGAGAACAAAAAAATCTTGAAAAAAACACTAGTTTTGGGGGTTTCCTCTTTGTGGGTTCCTATTGCAGGATAATTTTGGCACATGTTGGAGGTAATTTGTGTTCACCATTGAGTCCAAGGCATCTAAAAACTCAAGATTGGCATTCATTTTGTCAAAATATGACTTATTTTTCTAAATCTACAAGGGTTTGAAGTTGAGAGGTGGTTGCCAGATCCAAGAGGCAACTCATTTTTTAGAGCACTTTGGGCCAAATAGACCCTTCCATTACATTCAGAAGACCTAAAAACTCCAATATCACTTGTCAAATCATTGAAATATGGTGCAGGGAACCATAGATCTTTAGGTAGAAATGTTGCAAAGTGATTAGGATTTTGGTTTGGATTTTAGTTGTCATGATGTAAATGTTGTCAAATAGATTGCACCCAGAATGCTTGAATGATTAAATTCAACAATCTTTTGAAACATTGGATTACTTTCAGGTTGTGGGTACACCCTATTTGAAAGTAAACCTCTGAGTTCTAGGTCGGCTTCCTATTAAATTTTTAGGTTAATTACTGGGTTACTTATAATGGAAAAGGGTAAAAAGGCTTGAAATAAATGCACTGAAAACTGTAAACTATGGGTGATGCACCTAATTGATAAAAACATGCAACTCTGACTCACAATAATTCTCAGAAAATCTATCCACACGAATCAATTTAACAGTTTGATCACAAAATTGATTTTGAGGAAGGCTTCAATAAACTTCTTTGAAGGAGAACTAAGTTCTCACAACATGAAAAGAAAGGATTATTTCAGTACACAACCTAAGACCTGCGACTTTCACTATTTTTTAATGCATGCAAATATAAATGGGACAATGATTTTAAAGGTTCTGATATTAAAACACAGTAAAATCTCATCCAATCATTCATAAAAACAACACAGTGACAAGGTAGACATTTGACTTCACTGAAATTAAAGGAATCTTTGCAAAAAATGACATAAATTGAACCTGTAAACCTATTGTTGTATATTAATCTGAAACTGAAAGCTGAGTTACAAAATATTTCACTTTGTAGAATGCGAAGTCTGAAAAATAAGAACTAGAGGAAAAAGACTAACTTTTTCCAATATATACAAAAGGCATGCACAAAGCAGCCAGTAATAGAAATAAAGTGAAAACATCATCTCCAATGTGAAATCCGAGCAGAAGAGAAAACCCTGATAAAAATAGCCCAAACTCATGCAAAAATGAGTGAACTCTGTCTCAAACTAGCCGTCAACTCATAATTGATCCATGGAGCACTCAAACTGAACTGGAATTTCCCCAAAAAGTGGGTCCAAGCATGCGAAAGCCACCTTGTTTTTATCAATCTGCCCAAGATAATTGTAACTCCATCTCTGAATTGTGAATGACGATCTTCAATCAATAAACCCTGATTCCTCCAGTTACATCTGCATCTTTGCATGATTTTCTTAAGGAAGATCAAGTGATTAAATATTAAAAATAACTAAATGTATGATTATTTTAATATTCAAAATGTGGAAATGGCCTCCTTATTTTCATTTTAAATATTAATATAATAATACATTAATATTTTTTTACAATAATAGCTTGGGTATAATCGTGCAAACATGCATGAGTTCATTATTATTTCTAAAAGAAATAATGACTTAAATTATTCTTTAAGTCAACTATCAATATACACAGGCTCCCTAAGCATGTTTAGGTTTTATTGACTTAATAGTCAATAATACATCAATGATTCGAAATGACCAAACTTTGAAACACAAGGAAAAAACAATAAACAATGATTAGGGAATTTTTCAAAAAAGTTCGAACACTAAAAATCTTGAATCATTTTGCATTTTGAGCTTTGGAGGAAAATAAAGGCAAGCTGTTGCACCGCCATAGTTGAGGGTTTCATCTGGCTACCGTGGAATAGAGTCTCTGTAAGCTTGATTGTTCACCATATTTTACTGTTTCAGATGGTTTGCTGAAGATTTCCATAGAGGAATGCATGGTAAGTCATAACCCTCTTCATTTTTAGTCAGTTCATGGCTTCTACAACTGCGGCTATGCACATATTTAGATATCCTCTAGTTTCTATATCCATTGCTTGATGATCTTTAGCTTTTGTGGCTGGCATCTGAAGATTTATAAAGCTTCTGTCATGGCTTTGAAAGCTTCCAAACTGTGAAAAGTTAGCAGTAAGCTCGAGGTATGGCTTCCATTCACCATTTCTTCTTTTACTCTCAACAAACCTTGCTCCATTTAAGCTAAAATGATGATTATTTTCTCATGTTCATGCTTCCTTATTGAGGTTTCATCTGTGTTTTCATTGGGAATTTCCTGAGTTTCAAGCCGCGACTGTATGCTGCTATTGGGTATTTCATTATTTTGTCTTTGTACTCTCCCTCTCAGGTCAAGGGTTTTACTTCTACAGGCTGCAGCCATGCTTTTCTTGATCTGGGTATTTTGAAACAAACTGTGTTCATTATTGTTGTCCATGCACTCAAAATTTGAAGCTATGATAATAATGAAAAACTCAAATGGCTTTGAGACTCTGTGTAATTTCTATTATTTTCCTGAAAGTGTAGCATCTTTCCATTTCTTGGGCTCGACCCATAGTAGTATTCATGCATTTTGTATTTTTTGGAAAAACCCTCACATGGGTAAATTATGATAAGAGGAAAACTACATTTTTAATACTGAAACCCCATCTGGGTATTTGAAAAAATGAAAAACAAACTTTCAACATTGGGATTCCAGAATAACTCTCTTAATGAATTTGTAAAACTTCATGGGTACAACCAATACTTATTATATCCATCATTTTTAAGAGCTTAAGAGCTCGAGACTGTGTATCTTGATTGTACTCTGCATTTTAAGTTAAAACCCCAAAATGGGTATTAGCATTCAAGATGAAAACTGCTTCTGGGGTTGCGACCATGGTATTAATTCTTTATGCTGATTGTTTCTTGACATTGTGACTCCATTGCTCTTTTCTTATGTAAATATCCTTGAGCACATTTAGATATGGTTTGGATATATTGTAGATCATGATCAATTATTGTGGTCATATCACAACATAAAACCTCATGAAAGTGTTCTCCAACATTGCTTTGATCTGGCACTTGTAATATATATGCTTGTTCGCTAGATGACGATTCCTGAGATTTTGACAATATGTCTATACTGTGACTCAACATTAGATTTCAAAATGATCTTTCTTGTATCCCATCTTCTAAATATGCAACTCTATTTCAACCTTCTCAGATTCTGATCTTAACAGAGTCTTTAGACCTTGTTCAGGCAATATTTTCCTTGATTGCTCCTCTATTAATTGTTTACAGAAAACTTGCATTGTATTTCACTGCCTTCATTGAATGGATTACCATCTTTGACTATTTGCGGCAGTGTTGTTCAAGTTCTTTATACATGCTCACTGTTATTATTTCCTTGACTGTGATTAATCTTTGAATATGCATTTTAAGCAATGTTATCTTGGTTGTTCACAACCATCATGATGCAAAATTTTCTCCTTTTGATAAATGATTAAATACATTGACCTTGTTGCTCTAATATAATCATTCAAAAGTATTACTTACTGCTCTCTGTGATCCCATGTATTGTTGTTCCTTTTGAATTATAAACAAAAGGAGGATTTGCTCAATCTATTTTTGTCATAATGGATCAAAGGTTGTTCTTGTGAATTCCTCTTATTACAACAGTCCTTTCTTGATGACTATAATTGAATATCTAATAACTCTCAAATAATGATGTGAATGAGAGGTGTCCTTTCGATATGCCAGTCTCAACCCTTGTGGGAGCCTGTTTTGCTTCACATATCTAATGAAATTGATCATAAATATAATGAACCTGTTCCTGCACATTTAAACAAACATATTAGCAAAACAAAATGAAGTTGAAAGCTTCCATTGAATTTTGTTTTCTTTTGAACAGTGAAATCATCTAATGGATGCCTGATCGAATGTGCGTTATATTTTTGTTGGTAGTGTAGGCATGAGGTAGGATATGATTTCCATTGCTCTAACACTACCCTTCATCATATTTGTTGATGCTTTTGGAGCCTGGGGCTAGATCAATTCAAAAGCACAACAACTGAAGACTTCAAGTGTAACGATGATTTGTCATTCCAGGTAATGACGAATCACCTTCTATCTTATGTTTACGCTATTTCTAGTTGTATGATATACATTTCTTTTTTGTATTCATCATTTGATTATAAATATCAAATTGGCTACTCCGACGGCTTGTGCAGGACTTCAGTTTTTCTAATATGAATAAAAACATCATTCTTTTATGCAAATTTATGAGTTCTTCTATTACAAAAATTTGCATAATAACGCTTGAAATTCATAAGTAATCAAAGTTGTGGAATGTAATGAATACTTAAGCATAATTTTTTTTGTATCTTCTTTGATGAATGCAATTCAGCTCTACCTGTTTTGAGCTGTAGCTAAAAATAGGTAATAGTAATAAGGTCTATAAAACCATTTCTTCTGTTCTCAAGTTGTTTTAGGTTGTCTTGGGGTCATTAAGAGTCAATTTTGTAAATGGTGTAAAAAGTTGCAAAAGTTGCTATGTGTTGTACCCAAACCAAATTTTTTGCTTCATCAAGGCATTTTGCATTAAAAAGTCTAAACCTTGCTAAAATGATGTAAAACACAGTTTTGGGCAATATCAAGCATGGAGTTTTTGTCAATAGTTTGTCAATCAAAGTCAGTTATATTGAACAGAACCTGAAGCAGAGACTCAGAATGGAGCGTTTCACGACAGCATTTCATGTTGCACATGAAGATTTCAGTGATCCAAACGGAGTTTTTAATGGTCAATTTATGAAGATTTTTCAAAGGAAAAGTCAGAAAGTGCAAGTATAGCCCAGGGGCGCCCAACTTGTTGGAGGTCAAGATCTTGTCTAAAATGCTCAAGCATCCAGTCAATCTCTTCAGAATTAGCTTGGCTATCCGTCGAGCTATCCAGCGAGGTATTCCGAAACTCACAGCTCCGGAAATCAGCGACAAAAGTTGAAATCCCTAAATTTCCAGATGTGAGAAATTTGTCCTTTTCAGGCAAAAGCGCGCCTCTAGTCTGAGGGCACCCATCTTAAGGAGGGTGTAAATCTCGATAGTTTCGATGGCGGATACAGTCAATTGGTTCACGATTAGCCTGCTCGTCCAACGAGATATCAAGCACAGTCATTCGAGTTTCAGAACTCCGGTGGCAGTCATCCGAAGATCAGCTTAAAATGGAGTTTTCACATTTCTGAGCTTCTCCGTTTATTCCCAGTGCAAGTACAGGCCAGGGGCGCTGGCTTAAAGGACCCTCCAGATGGCGAAATTTGCAGACAAAGTCTTCACAACATCAGTAATACTCTAGCCTAGCTCCGCAACGCATCATCCTGCTTGTCGATCCGACGTTCCAGGTGATCGTGGCGGTGATTCTACCAAGCACGTAATTTCATGGGTGGACCAACAAATGATTTTCAGTGTATTTCCACAGTCCAGAGGCGCCTAGCCTTTAGGCCTGTCAGATGAGCCCGTTCGCGTTCGAAGTCTTCACGGCTATTGAGCGTAATCATTTTATCTATTCAACGAGCCTAGCCGTCAGCCTTCAGGATTTGGCAGTTGCTCGTACGTGCGAGGTATTTAGTGTAATACTGCAAAGCAAAGACGTCCGAAAAATGGCCAAGTCTGGAGCGGTAATTTTAAATAAAATACGCACTGGAGTGTTTGAGGCCTTAGAAGCAGTTTTCTTGCTTCGTCACCTCCAGAGACTTCTCTTGTGGGCTCTTCCGGCTGTCCGTTAAAACAGATAGTGCCTGAATCGGGTCATCCCAGCTCCAGTTACCAGACGTCAAAGTAGGGTACTTGGATGAAAGTTCGGTTTTCGTCAAAATGACACCAGTGCAACATAGAGCCAGGGGCGCTTTTACTTTTGAAGCCCTTAATTCAGCTTTCAGGTGTCATATGTACAGTCATTGGATGCAGAATGTCTCCAGGCACGCAGTGGGCTTCGTTGCTTGTCAGCAGGGTTCACCGTTCACCGTCGGCAGCCGTTTGAAGCGTCAGATGGCAATTTGAGAAATGGCCAAGTCTGGAACCCGTAAAAGCAATTTAATCAAGAGCACCTAATTTTTCAAGGGGTTAAACGATGGATTTTGCAGTTGTGTCTCCCAGCAGACATTTCTTCCTTGTTCAGTAGGCTTTCCGATGAATTCTTCAGATTAGTCTCAGCATCACCCGGTCATCCGGAAATCAGTGTCGAAGTTGGCCAGTCGTGACAGTGCTGTCAGCTATTAAATAGGGAGTTAATAAAAAATGAAGTATCTTGAGCAAATGGACGCCTATATGCTCAAAAGATGACTTTTCGGAATCGTTGAAGCATAACGATGAATCTCAGAGCTTCAACAAAATTGTCAACTGAAGTTCAGAATATTTGCAATTTTAGCATAAGATGGCGATTTTCTATTTTTGGCGCCCTTGCATGATAATAAATATTTTATTATTATTTTCAAATTTGAACTTCCAGTCAGTGGCAGTGCAACTGAAAGGCAACCAATCAGAGGATTTCTATTCTTGTTAGGGTTTATGAATTCTTGCAGTCACAATTCAGTGCGAATTTCTTCTTATTTATACATGGCGCAATCTTCATTGTTATTCACAGAGCTTTCAAAGGAAATTCGTATTTCTCAAGAGCAAATTTAATCTTAAGAGAAATTCGTGATTTGCTAAGGCAAATTCATTATCTTCAAGGGGAAAATCAAAGTTTATTAAATTCAAAGCAAATTCAGATAAAATCGTATTTCTTCAGAAGAGAGGCGCGCATGTCTTCAAAGCAAATTCAAAGTTCAAAGTAATTCGCAATTCCTTGATTCTCATAGCAATTCGCAAATCCTTCAGAGTTTCAAAGGCGAATTTGTTATTCAAAGGCGTATCTCCATTCTTAAAGGCGGATTTTAATTCCTCAAAGGCGAATCCTCAAATTCATTATATAAATTCGTATTTTCTTCAAAGGAAATTCGAATTTCATTCATATTCATAGGCGCAAATTTCAAGAGAGGAAAGTTCGTGGTTTTCAAAACAAGGCGAATTCTTCCAGTTCAAGGCAAAATCTACATCAATTCACAAAGGCGATTTTTCCTAACATATCTTTTTGCAGATTCAAGTTCACAATTATCAGTTATCTAAGAAATCTTGGGCGATTTTCACAGAAGAAGGCATAATAAAAACGTCTTTTTCATCCTTTGATCTCAGATTTCTCACAAAATACAAATTGCATGTTCCTGAAATTGGCGAATTTGGCAAGTCTCAGTATCTGGATCATTCTTATATAGTTTCCTCAAGTTAGAAACGTGCGTTTGATTTTTCATGAATTTTTAGCTTCAGAACATTCGTTCTCGAATTGCTAATTTTCTCAAGTGGAAAATCTTTGTACAATCGAGTAGAAGTTGAATTTTCGCAAATCTGACGTTCTGGGTTGTCTTAGAATCCTTTTCTAGACAAAACCCATATCTCGGATTTTTCGCTAAAAATAATTCTTTGAAAGGCTATTTTTAACTCTCGCAGGCTATTTTTAGCTTTCCAACAATTTTGTCAGAATATAGTCAAGTTCACAGTCAACAGGCGAATTTTTCAGAATGCAGTTCACTCAGCTCGAATACAGGACCAAAACCGTCCTTACTCATGATTTCCGCAGGTTGGTTGAGACAGACCTTCACAAAGTATTGCCAGAAGCAGTGCTGGACCCAGTTAAGATCAGAAGTTCAATCATTCAGAATATTGAGCAGTCTGGTTTACTAGAGGCCGCTTCCATACCTATCTCCATGCACTGTATTGAATTCGTGATGGATTGCATTAAGCATTACAATTCTACTACTCGTGAGATAGTGTCAGTTGACGGACGGGTCATTTGCAGTCTCAAACCTTTGGACATCAAAAGGAGTTTTGGCATTCCTCAACACCGAACAGCCTAGTTGTTTCTATGGAGCAGTGTGCGAGGCATTTGATGCTGATATGGACAAGTGTCAGAATAAGATGGCAGAAAGATGGTTAAAACAAGCAAAGAACAGATTGCCAAACAATGTGGGTCGCGGTGAATACAAGGATGAGTATGCGATTTTAATCACACTCCTGAATCGTGTCTCAGGTCAAGAACATGCAAATGTTTTCCAGCCTTGGATGTATTACATTATTGGTCGCATCATTTCTGGGCAGGAGCATTATGACTGGGCATCCTTCATCAGTGACATTCTCCACAGGCAGATCACCGGTTTCTTAGTTGCCCATGAGTTTCACATGTGTTCATATCTCGTGTACTTGATCGCTTATCAGGGTCAGTTCCGAGGACTTAACACCGTGGGCATCCTCAGTGTTCAGAAGGTTTATTAGTATTATGATCAGCTTGAGTTCACCAGAGCTGAACGTCATTTCAAGCGTGTTCACGAAGCTTTCTTGACTTATACAGTGAGGAACTTGGACCGGGAATTGCATGTTCGTATCTCGGCAGTTGCTAGGGCAGCGATGGATGGATGGGCGGATTGGTTTATTCAATTCCCAACATACACCTACATCCGAGTTTACGGCTTCACAGGAAATCCAGCTATGCTTCCACGTTATCCTTCGGATAAGACAATCTTTCAGGAATTCCTAAGACAGATGCATGATGTTCATCGTCTTCTTCGCCGCAGGCACAGACCATCTCTCAACTTTCCTTTTCAATTTGGAATGTATTGGTGCAAGTCGGCAATTGATAGTAAGATCGCAGGGCAAGAACTTGAGAAATATCATCTTAAGTATCTTGTCGAAGCACGTGCCTATGACCTTTCAGGTCATTATACAGCTCGCCTTGCTGGAGGCACATATCACGAGCCTTCTATGGAGGATTACTGGGCAAATTGCGCAGATGACTTCGAGGTTCGCAGACGCAGTTACGGCCGTTTCTCTCTCTCACAGATTTCTATTTTCTTATCAGAGGATGTGGGAGGTTTATCAGATGACGAGGGAGAAGTTCTTCCTCAGTTTTTCAGAGAGTAGGTCGATACACAACCGTTGCCAGCAGTAGATTGGTACGCCAAGGAATATGCAACGGTCAAAGAGAGGTCAAGTAGAGTTATTCAAAAGCGTATACTTTACCTCGACAGCAAGAAGACAAGGAGGGTAAGTGTTCCCATAGAAGCCAGTAGTGGTGAATCCTTCTTACCTTCCTCGTCAAAACCTAACAAAAAGAAGAGGAGTAATCCTCCCAAGAAAGTATAAGCCCAATAATTCAAAGCGCTAGCTTACACATACATACAGAGCCCAGATATCCTATCATAGAATCGTTCAGAGGTTGGGTCAGAGCCCCCATACAGGTTCACCTCAAGTTCCTACACCAGTTTCAGAGCTTCACCGTCCAATTCACATCGAATTGGATTTAGACTCTCCACCTCGCAGTGGGTCTTCTACACATTCACTCTCATCAACCTCCTGTCGCTAGTGCACCTTCTAGTAGCATTAGCCGAGATCAATCTTGGATCGAAGCTCAGCTAGGAAGGAAGAGGAGGCAGCCATCCTATGTTCTTAATCATTCTGATTTTGATGACATTTACCAGGATGCGCCGCAAAAGAGTCAAGAACATGGTTCACGTAGAGAGAACACTGACATGGAGATTGTCGTTGAGACTGCCGTACCTCCACAGGGGAAGAACTTGGCTGAATTAGAATCTCAAGATTTTGAGGTTATCACAGTCAACCTTGGTCGCAGCACACGCCAGACTCGGTTGATCTTCTACAAGTTGCTACGGACAGTGCCAGGGATAGAATACTAAAGGACGGAGAGGATAAGGCAGCCCTCAAGGCTGAAATCAGACACTTCGTCAGTATATTTCTAGCCTTGTGCATAGACCCGATGCCATTAGTACACTCCCACCGATGCTTGAGCCTCCAGCAGAGCAAAGTCAACTCAATCACTTGGTTGCATATGGCAAGCGTTTGGAGGAATGGGAGGAGGAGTTCGTTGCTAGAGGCCGTACTATGCTTACAGAGTTATATCAGTTGCGGTACAATGCACGTGAGCTCCGTCTTCGTCTTCAGGATGAGGAAAGAGATATGGCAATTAACAAACCCCGGGACGAGATTATGATTGCTCACCTGAGTGTGGCTTATGATACAGTCACGGATGCAGAGGACAGAGAGGCTATCTACTCTTGGAAGACACAATTGGTTTTCAGGGTAAAGATAGAGGACAGTTTAGCATCAGAGTTGGCTGAGAGTAGAGAGCACGTCACTAGTGCACTCCGGTTTGTGAGGACTTTAGTGTCCCGCTTACCATGCCGTTATCAGATCGAGGGTGGTGCCTACGTGGAGCTTACCGATGTTCAGTCAGAGCTCCAGGCACTCATTCATACCATTTTCAGTGGGGAGACCATTGGCTGTAAGATTACTCAGCTTACAGTCATGTCAGCATTGTTCGACGAGGCAACAAGGAGTAGGGGCGAACTTCAGTCTCAGATTACCTGGTGAGGATATCCTGCATCGACATAGCATTCTTCGACAGTAGTCTCATAGCCCAGATAGTGATACAGTCAACAATCTCATTGAGGGATTGATTGCTCGAGATCACGACCAGTAAACTTCAGTTCCCACCTCTCAGGATAGACATTACACACACGAGTTGAACTTGGTGTTACCCTTTTAAGTTAACTCGATGTTGTCATTACATGCATATCTATTCTGAGATTCGCCTTTCACACTTGGAGTTTCTTTTAGGGTTTTTCGTTAACTGATGGTAGTCTTCCAGTTAACATGCTTTCAATAAGGACGTGCATGCTTGCACAATTGTCCATTTTTAGATTAGATGTTTCGGTTAACTGATGGTAGTTTTCCAGTTAGCTGTATAGTTTACTTAATTAGGGTTTGGCGCATGACTTGCATGCATTGCAAGAACTGTAGATGACTCAAGGTGATTTTAGGGTTCCCTACACCTTGATGTATATAAATAAGAGCTTTTGCTCATTTGTAAATAACTTTTGCTTGAGAGAGAAATATATGCTGCGCCTACCTTGCCCTCAATATTACTCTTTTGGTATTTGTTCATGTGTCTTCACTATTGCAATTAATTGTTATGCCACATAGGGTTTCAAGAGATTGTAGTGGTGAATTCTTTCCTTAGTTTAGATAAATCTGTTTGAACATCTTTATCATTGAGATCAATTGTTATGCCACATAGGGTTTCAAGAGATTGAGGTGATAAATCTGTTTCGTGTCTATTTACCATTGTGATCAATCGTTATGCCACATAGGGTTTCGAGAAATTACAGTGATAAATCTGTTTCGTGAATCTTTATCAATATAATCAAAGGTTATGCCACATAGGGTTTCGTGAGATTGTAATGATAAAGGCTGTTTTGTGAAGACTTTGCTTTTTCAATCAAGTGTTATGCCACACAGGGTTCCATAAGATTGTCTTGGTAAATTCTTAAATCTATTTTGTGCCCAATAAGCTGGTTTAAATTGAGATGATAGTTGCACCACCTTGCCCTCAAGTAGAGAATTTAAACTCGTTTATCGTTAGTTAGTCAAATCTTGCTCCGTTTCCTCTCGCTCTGTTTTCCTGAGGAGATTGGATAGATTAAATTTAAGTTGTAGTTAGTAGATCTGCAAAACCAGAGAAAACTCAGCTGCAACGTATAGGTTCTTTCAATAAAGCCTTGTGCCTCTACAGCTGAAACAAAAAGACAGGACATAGTTTAGCTTATTTTCCTTTGCAAGTATTTTTTTCAAAGCACAACGAGGGAGCTTCCCCTCCTAATTTGAAGAGCACTCATTGCGTAGTGTACACAGGCTGTTCATAACAACTACTCCAGAGGTGTTAGTTGTTACGCCAACACTATGCAACTTTGCATTTTTGATGTAAAGGGAAGTTGAACGGTCATGTGTTAGTTTTTTGGTGGGAAACGGTTGGAAAGGCTTGGTAATTTATTTAAAATCCTATGTGAACGTTGGGAAAAGTTGTTGATAATGTAAGTTTGAAATTTGAATAACAAGTAACCATTTTCTTGCATTTTTTGAAGAATTTTTTTTGCTATAGGTAATTGTACGATTTGGTAAATCTTGAGAATGAAATTTTAAGCATTGGAATTGGTAAAGTGTTGAATTAGCCTCCTTTTGGTTTTTGTCTCATTAGTTTTCATCAAGTTTTGAATTTTTTAGAGCATATTTACTAAGACTGGTTCAAAAACCCTAGATTTTGGGGTTTTGACTAAATAAAAATGGATTCTTGAGCCATTCCGCTGGTGAAATGGCCTAAAAACTAGTGGAATGGGATTATTTAGGTTGTATTTCATGTTTATGGTGTCGGTAGGAGCAGGGTATGAAGATTTGGGCATAATAGTTGATGCTTTAGCTGGTTAAACTCATGTTTTTAAGCAAGAATGAATCATAGATGGTAGGGTTTGATAAAAAACTCTTGGGAAGTGTTTTGGAAGGGTTGGAATAGTTGAAGCAGGCCATATTTGACATGTATAAGGTGTTGGGTTGAAGAGGGGAGGTTGGGAGTGTGTAGAACCAATAGGTGCCTATTTGCACAAGCCTAATTAAGCCTTTGTTCAAGTGTAGCAAAAAAATTTAGAGGGTATGTTCCAAAATAACCCTATCTATAATTTTGATATGTTTTGAAACTCCAAAAAGGGTATCTAGAACAGTGATTGGATTCTAGGTTTGAGACTTGGTCTGCGAATTAAGTGAGAAAAACCCTGTTTGCTATGCTACAAGGAATAGTTGCAAATGGTGAAGAAAATCTTCTTGGTTGATGTGTTTAGATAATTGAATTGGAAAAGATGTTGAATTGAGATTGCTTAGACACCTTCTACCCTGCTCTACATCAAAATAGAATATTTTTCCTTGGGCCCTCAAAGGTTTTTTTCACTATATCATCGCCATTTTCATCCATATAGTTATAATGAAATCCATACAGTACCATATAGTATGCCTATACAATATATGTAGGCATTAGTGTACAGGTTGGTAGAGTACAAAGAATATTCAAAAAATATTCCATGACTAGCATCTATGATTGTCAGCTCTTGCATCGTCTAGTATGGTATTTTCATATTGGTGGATAGTACAACTGATGTTGGTATGAAAATTATAGGTTCTAATAATATTTTTTTTTCTATTAGTTTGACATTTTAAGAGGTTGGTCACACCTCATAGTGCCATGCATTTAGCAGGGGGGGCTAAATCCCTAGTCACGACTTGGACGATGCTTCAAGCCATTGGTCCTTACCACCAGACCATTGCCATATCGCTGCCCATTGGGTGGTAGGTTTTTTATTTACCCACAACATGCAGGAGGTTAGATGGAGGACTGACAACTAGCCGCAAGGGGAAATTATTTTTCCCCTAGTGCCCAAATGGGATAGTTTTTTAAAGGCCACAACTTTTCACTAGGATATCAAAATTTTGCAAACAAGATATCGACGAAAAGTTGGTTCGACATACTTCGCAATGGTGCAAATAATTTTGCTATATTTTTCTATAGGTACATTATATTACAGATTGAAATGATTTTTTCCCTTTTAGACTTTTGAACTCATAATTTTTTCTTAGATCTCCATTTTTTGTGATTTTTGCAACATCATAAAGTTATTAAGGAGATCTATCATTATGGACATGGACTTTTTCTAGTTTCAACCCCAAGTATCATTTATTCAAATTTTGACATTTTTACATTCTGATTGATTACTTGGACATCTTGACTCCTAGGCAGGTTTTTTCTTTCTAGGAACAATTCATTTGTAGTATACATTGGATGTTTGGAGGTTTATAATTGTTGTTGAAGGGTGATACCTCTATAAATTTGGACATTTATAGAGTTCATTATTGTTTTTTTTTATTTCATCCTTCTTTGATCATCTTGAAAAGGGGAAGCTATAAACAATGGAAATATGGTATCATAAAACATCTTAGTTTGCTTCATATGTTGCCACATTTGTATGGCCTTGTTCCCCTTCCAAGTATTGATAGTAAATTTTTTTCTTGGAATTACAAAAGGGATCATGTCTTATGATTTATTTTTATGCATGTTGATGATGAAATTTTGAATGCTATTATTTATTTTGAGTGTCCTCATGCTCTTTGGACTAAAATTTGGGAGAGATATAGAGATCCTGATACTTATCCATTCCTAAATGATCCTGTTTCAGACTATCTTATGACTCTTCATTTTTTAGAAAGGATACCCTATGATTATGATACTCTTCAGGAGTTTGATTATTTGAAGTATTTGGAATCTTTAGATGAGGATGAAGAGGTTTCTTCAAATGCTCATTCTTCTCCTTAAGAGATAATTTTGGTACCATCACCTTCATTAATTCCTTGTGCAGAGTCATTGATTGAAGCTCCCATCATTCTTGTTAGTAGGACCATTCATCTTCTATTGGTGATTAATCAAGAAATTCTAGTGATTTATTAGAATAGGTATCTAATTGTCTTTCCAATTAGGATTCCTATTTATCAAACATTACATCTTTATTTGTGGAATCTCACATTTTAGATTTAGAGGACACATTTTAGGGGTTATCTCTCCTTTTTTATGATAATCATTGCATAACTGATGTCAAACCATCATTGTCTTTGGATCTTGTTCAACACCAGTTTCCATGTAGTCCTAGTTTGTCACCTTCTTCTTTGATTAGGTATGTATTCAATTTGATTTTGGCATCTTCATCTTTAATGGAAAAGGAGACACATGAGAAGATTTTAGAGATATTATCATACATGTTTATGATTCTTTCTTTCAATTACTACCTAGAATGGGAAGAATTCTTGCATTTGTACTTGGTTTTATTTATTTTGAAAGAAAAACACGTTGCTTGTTGACATTGGATCATGTTTTGTCTTTAGGAACTTACCATTTTTGTAGGAGATTATACATCCTGGGAGGGTTACAATCTCTTTCTTTCCCTCTTATGGAGGGATTTTTAGAATTTATAAGATCCAATACACCACAAGATTTATGATAACTTGAGTAAAACTGAATATGGTTTTATTTTTTAGAAATGTAATGCTCACAAAAATAAAAATCAAGATTACAACTAGACAACCCTTCAACAAGGTTTTTATTTTTCAAGGTCCTTAGACCCTTTTCTCCAATGTGGCCAAGTTCTAGTGCCATAACATATCTTCTTTGTAAGTAACTTTTATTCAAAAGAAAGAACACCCTTAGGTACCTAAAAGCCATGATCATTTGCTGAAGATGAAACGCTCACCTCTTCTAATGAAGTAGTCACAAACTTAATTTTCATAGAAGTGCAATTTCACTCAATGGTGCATGCATTAATCTTATACAATGTGCTAAATATGACACCTCTATCAATCACCATAACACCTCTAACCATATTGCATCATGCATAAGAAAATACTACTCTCACACCCGCATCTATTAACTTTCTCACAAATATTTCTTTTTGTGCTAATCTAAGGATATGCAACACACCATTAATACTTTTTGTTCTACCACCAAGAAATCTGATTCTAAATTTACCATGACCAACAATATTTAAACAATAATCATCACCCAAGTACACCTTATTTCCATGAAATTCTTCATATTCAGAAAACCAATATCTATTAGAGGTCATATAAAAAGATGCACTTGAGTCAATTAACCATGCATCATTACCTATATGAGTGGCCAAAGATGTAATGAACATGTTTAACATCTTCCTTGTTAGATTCATTATCATAATTAAATATCTTCTTCTTCTTATTTTCTTCTTTGCAATCATTACAAAAGTGTCTAGGCTTACTGCAGTTCCAATAAATAGCTTTGGAAATTTGAGGAGATTTGAATCTCCCCTTAGGTTTGGATTTATCACTGTTATCAATAGGAGTGCACCCGAATGCGAAAGCAAAGATGCTTTGCAATCCTGTGTAACATGGGAATATTTCCAGACTTGTGAGTTGCCTAAAATGGAAATCAACCTCCAGATTATAGGCTGGCTTCCTTTATGATTTTCTAATGAATGATTTATTCCTTGTAGGAAAAGGGAAGAAAAGCTTCGTAATGAGTGCATAAACTAAAAACTGAACTATGGCGATGCACCTAAATGATAATCTAAACTGCAAATTAACTCACAAATGATTACTCAGTACTTTAATTTGCACAACCTGATTTGATAGCTTAATCACCTGAATGTTTTAAACAGAGGCTTTGATTCAATACAATTTTGAGGGAAAACATGGTTTTCACGACTAAACTGATTAATCAATTACATGCACAGTGTATAACCAGTGAACTTAAACTAAACTGCATACAAATATCTATGAAGGAGACAAAAATATTTAGAGGTCTCAAAAACTGAAAACACAATAATCCTTCGATCATATCCCACACAATAATGACGCCTGAAAACTTGAAGGAAAAACTTGAAAATAATGGAAATTAAAGGAATCTTTTGCAAATCACAAACTAATTAACTTGTAAAAACTGTTGCATAATCTATTAAATTTTGAAAGCTGAGTTACATGAAATCTCTTTGCTAAAGGCAAAGGTAGAAAAAAAGAACTCCTCCAAATATGAAAGGAGTGTATGATATATAGATAAGGGAGGCCAAAAGTGAGCCTCAGTTAACTGGAATCAAGCCTCAATTCAAAATAATCCCGTGATAAGGCTATCAAATCAGGTTGTGCAAAGTATTGAGTAGCTAGCTAGAAGACTTAAGTCTTCACAAAGATTTTGTGAGGTATATTTTTAGGAAAATAAATAGATATATGGTTATGCTCATAAATTACTAAGTAGACTTATCTAACTTTTTTTTTTCTAGACGTATGTGTTGGATCTAGTTTGCATATACATTTTGGAGAACATAGTCTTTTTTGACACCTTCGTATAGGTATCACCATTGGTTGTAGTTGCATGTTTTTGTATGAATTCAATGACTCTATTCTCCAACTAAATATAGACACCAGTTTGCCATTGGTTTTCCCTCCCATTATCCCACAACACACCCAAAACAAACTAAACTTAGACATCATTTTAACTTATATTGTAAATATTTTTACTCACTACCATGTCTATATATACAAAAAGAATAGGGGCTATCAAAAGCCACATTTCATATGGAATATTATCTTCTTAAATTAGTTCTTGACCCTAAATATTTTAAACTAGCATATAGGCATGAAGTGACAACAAAAATATGGGTGCACTATGTAATGGATATGGTTTAAATGTTAAGGTAAGTGTTTAGTTTCTGTGTTGATATTGTTATAAAACTTTTTTCTCAACTTGAAGATAAAATTACGAAATCATTAAAATGAGATAAAAAAAACAAAGGATAATATGATCCTTTAGTTAAAATGAAGATTAATGAAGAATATTTATAAAAATTCTTTTAAAAAAGAGGAATAATTATATTTATTAAATAATAATTAAATAAAACCTTTGAGAAAAGGGTGTGATGATTTGAAAACGAACCCTTAAAGCTTATGTAAAGAATTTATTTGAACTTGCAAAGGACTTGGAGATCACTCGAGGAAGAATAAAGTGGTTTGATGGGCTACGAGTATTGTAGAGGGCACATATGCATGTCCAACTTGACGTGCATAGTATACCCAAGGTTGTCTTGGTTAGAGATTTTGTGCAAGTAGGCACACATTTTTATGTGAGTGGGCACATATTATATTTTTACATAGGTCCTCTAGAGTGTGTGATAGCTATGAAAACCAATAACACTAAAATCTTCCTAGGGTGAAAATGACCATTCCAAATACTCTAATTCAGATAAGTATTGAAAACCATTGATGTTAAAAGATATTAAAAATATAATATATGAATTTGTGATAATATGATTGAGTTATGTGGTTGTGTTCTTCAATTTGTTATGTTAATTGTTTAATTTAAAATTCTTCCCAAATTATTACATTTATAATTTACATTGAGTATTTTACATTAGTTATTCGCATCTATTTTAATAGCATTACATCTCGTAAATTATCTTAACTCTAATACTTAATCTATTAAATGAACTACTAATAATTAAATAACTTTGGAAAAAAATTGACATTACATTTTGGTATCAAAGCCAAGTTTGGCTATACTAATAATCTTATAGGTCTAGTACTAAGATAATATTGATGGGATCCTTTAGCCTTTTACTACTTAAGATCTTTATCCATATATCTAAATTAGTATTATCTAGAGTAACACTTGATTTGATTGAGTTGAGAGAGGGAGTATTTAATATTATCCATTATAAATAATTTCAATTATTACATGTGAATCAAGTTTTGAATATCAACAAGTGGTATCATACTAAATAAGATAATTGTGAGATTGCAGTAGAACATGTTAAAATAAAATAGTTAAAAAATATTTTAACTCTAAATTTCTAATAATAAATTAAAATTTAAAATGTGAATAAAAATATTCACTAATAAAATATTTGTGATTTAGAATGGAAAAATTCTATAAAAAGAATACATGTTTTATCAACTTAAAAAAAATTATTCATAAGATATATAGAAATCTAAAAGAGGAGACATGATAGTTGATATGATCACCCTTCAAAGTTTTCATTAAAAAATTAAACATTATGCCTTAATCCATCTATATACTCTTCCTAGCATATAACACACCATTGTAAAAAATTGATTAAAAGTATATTATAAATGACAAACACACTCTCACCCTCCTTATCCTTTTAAATGAAATGTCCTTACCAACTTTTTCTGTTGTCTCCATAGCTAGAACATAGCTTGCATTCGCACATTAAAACTTAGTTGCCCAACTTTTGATTTGTAAATGCATGTGGAGTCTTGGCGACAGCTTTTGGATTGCAATTACAACATATATCTCCACAAATGGTGAATTGGCTTCTTGATCAATGCACTTGTTTCCATCTGATTTCAAAGTGCACAAACAATAACAAAAACTTGTCTATTTTTGTTTTTGTTATTGTGAATTTGTTTCTTGATCAATGCACTTGTTTCCATCTTCATTCCCCTAAACAATCGTCGTTACTGTCACAGTCATACTGGAACAAATTATTTGAATTTCAATCTCACGGGGAGAAAAGGAGTGTGACAGAGTAGCTAGACATCTAAACTTCAGGATGCATTTGATAATGGTAAGGCTGCTTGAGCTAGAGATCATGTTGTGAGAAATTGATAAACCAAGAAGAGAAGCTTTCCATGTCCAAGGGACATGAAAAAGGGCAGGTATGGAAGAAAAAAGTGATGTCCATAACTGTTAAACATGAGGGCAGAATGAGAAGCGGTGTTTGAAGGATTCGTTCCTACCACAAATGGGGCAAGTAAGGGGCGGCTAGAGGAATATAAGGTGGGATCCAATCAGGAGTTTCACATGCATAAGTTTCCAGGCAGTGAGTTGGGACTGAACATCTGCTTTAGACTTCCAAATTTGTAGGCTGAGCTTGTTCTAGTTGACTCGTCTAAGATTGCTTCTTTGGAGAGAGTTAACTCGGTAGGAAATGGGCAAGCTTAGCACTAGTTGTTTATAGAGAAATTTGAGAGGAAAGGTTCTAAGGCTACAACCATTGGACCGCCTCCAATCCTTGAGAAAACAAGAGTCGAAACTAGAAGAAATATGGATAGCTAGGTTGGGGGACACTTTTTGGATTTCTATCGCAACAACCTTGTCTCTGTAGATTGAATTGAAACACAGTTTGGGTTGTCACCAAGATTTCCATGTGAAGCTTGAGGGATCCCAAAGATATTTGAATGTTTAGATGCCTTTATTGAAGAGGGATCTAGCTTTGATCATAGCTAACGGGTTGTTATTTTCTTGGATCAGTCAATTCCACTAAATTGAAGAAGTTGTAAAATTAGATATGTGGCTAAATGATTGATCAAACCAAGATAGTTTGTAGGAAACCAGTTTCCAGTCTTTCCATATGTAGTTTTTCCATATGTAGTTGAGAGGAGTTGATCCATGGATCTTAAAGTATGGGGCTAAAATCATCTTGTCACTCCATTTCACAGTATTCCATGTTTTACCAATAATAGTCGTTTGAATGAGATCTTGAACCAAGAATTTCCAAGGTGAATTTCCTTCCAAATATCTACCAATACATTTAGCTAAAAGACATACCCCTTGTGTGTGAGGATCAATGATACCCAATCCACCCATCTCCTTTGGGAAAATATAGTGTGACCAAGAAGTAATGCCATGCCTTTTTTATTTCCCCATTTCAACCAAATAAATCTGTGTATAAGTTGTGTTAATTGATTGTAGTATGTTTTAGAGGGAAACCAACAAGAAGAGATATAGACTTGAATAGCCAAAAGGATTTTATTAGCCACGTGTAGATGCCTAGTTATAGACATAAAATAATTATCCCAAGATAATAGTTTGAATTTGAACTTGTTTAAAAACCACCTCCACATATCCTTCAACGAAACTCCAATTATAAAAGGAATGCCAAGTTATATAGTTATGATTCCATGTTTTATCTCTTTCCATTCTTTCGAAATCCAAGGTGGATGAGGGTTGGGTCATGTCATCCAAAATTTAGTTTTGTGCATAGCTAATTGAGAGCTTGGAATTGCACAAAATAATTCAAGGATATCTACCAGATTGTTGACATCATCAGTAGTATTTTGAATGAAAATCATGCTATCATTAGCAAAGTGGGAGTTAAGAGCATCAAAGTTATCAAGAAGAGAAATACCTTGTATGATATGATTCGATTGGGCATGATGCAAAATATATCCAAGAGCATCAACTATGAAAACATAAAGGAACAAGGCAAGAGGGAAACCTTGGCAAATAGATTTTTGGAGAGAGAATTGAGAAGAGAGAGCTCCATTGATAGCTAATCTTGTATTGACATCCATCAAGAGGGAAGCCTCCAAGTACAATGTATAATTTGATAACAAATATTTAAAGATTCCTTTTAATTTAGATTTCATTACAATATATGGAGCTTTTCCCAAGTAAATTATTACCCTCCTATACATGTGGGATAGTTATAATATTCTAACAACTAGTGGGATGAATTTGAAGGCATATGCATCCTTTTAATAATAAGTGCTTGTCTATGGTAAAGTTATAATTATTATTAATATATTTTAGTAAACAATAAACCTCATGTGGATCATATGGATAGAAGGGACCGCCATGCACGATTGGATTAAAGAACACATAATATTTTATATTATTTTTTATAGATGGTGATGTTATTTAATTTGATTTTATGAAGTCTCTTATGGCGGGTTCCATTTAACTTAGATTGTGGTCACAAGTTGAACAATATTCGAACATGAGCACAAAAATAAGGACTAAATCCCAACCATTGAAGCATTTTTAGGATAAATGGCCATCATATATTATTATAAGCGTTATCAAAATTGAGTTTGAGAATCAAAGCATCTTGAGCCATTTTTTGAGCCCATTTCGACGATTCCCAAGCAAGCACCAAATTGTCTAAAACAAATTAGCCTCCAAGGAAGCCAGTTTATTCTAGTCGAACAATCTCTTGGTCTTATTAAGTCCTATGAGCACTATGTAATGAACCTGGGGTGAGGCTGATTTGAGGAGATTCGGGCTTTGATAAAAATATTTATAAGACCTCATATATAACATCATTTTTAAAACATGGGGATTATAAATTATGACAAAATGAATTTCATGTAGTTTGAAATACATGGTCTTCATTTTGGCATATATTTGTGTCCCTCTTTATCATTGTCAAAGAAGACCTACGTTACTAGGGTGCTTCATTTTTTTTTAGAAATTGACATGTGATGCCCCTTATTAACATTAAGGGGAAGTGTTAAAACATAATGTTATTAGGGTTCATAGGTCCTTATAACATTTATATATAATGTTCTAATATAAGGTTATTACACCTTATATATTATATGCTTTATTAAGCATATCTCATTTGAAATAATCAATCTGATAACTATTAGATTATTAATTATTTATGAATGGTTATTTTGAATATGTGTGACTAATGCCACTTAAGGTATTATGCCGCCCTTTATCCTATATTTAGAGATTGATAGTGAGTTCTATCACTATGCACATGAGGTATTATCAGTCATGTGAAAGTATGTAGAAGTGTTCCCTAGGTTCGATCTATGTTAGAATAGACCACTTATGTAAGCTATTTTATTAATATGATGTTTTATGGTGCTTTTTTACCTGAAAGGGTTTTCCCCATGTATATCTTGTGTAATGTGTAAAATATATGTTTGTATGATTCTTATTCTATTTATTTTATGTTTTGTTTATAATGATTAGTCTCTTAAGATCCTAATTTTTTAACAATTATTCATGGTAATAATATCAACATCATACTTGCATTAGGGAGAGGTGTGAGCAGCATAAAACCTTAAAGCCAACACAATAAGGACATCAACTATGAAAATGATTTTTATTGTAGTGTAGAAAAATGTACACCTTTACATTTTCACAATATGTTTGCATACCCCTAATTAATTGGACTTAATTAAGCCTCTAATTGACCCAATTATGCATTTAAAAGCCTAATTAATTTCCTTTTCCAAAAGGGGAACCTACATTAAAAAATTACAAACATCAAATTACACATCTTGGAAAATGTGTGTCTTAGGTTTAAGGCCTATGGCCCATTTTCCCAAGGGCAAATGGGTCCTCCTTCGACTTAGGACCCCATTTTTTAATATGTTTTTGGTGAGATTTTATGATTCAAATTAAAATTAAAATAATCTGCCTTTGATGTTTAATTGTCGGGACATTAAAAAATTACCTATAAATACAAGGTCTTTTATCATTTAAAATCATAGAATTTTTATGAGAGCATTCCTATAGCAAATATTATTGTCAAGAGCATATTTATCGGTCTTCTACATCAACAATCAAGATCAAGGTCATCATGTCAAAGTTATTTGCATTCATGCATGTTTTTGGAGCTAACATTGTGATGTAGGTTTCAAGCATTCAAGCATCAAATCAAGTGTCAAATCAAGCATCCAATCAAGCCATTTCATGCAAGATCCAATCCTTGGAGTGATGTGTTAGACTTCAGTCCTCCAAGGGTGGCCATTAAAGGGTTTGCTGATTTGCAACAAGCTAGTGTTGATTCATCATTCCTTTATTTCATTATTACTTCATTTCAAGGTTTAATTACCAAAACGAGGTTTGACCAAGACAAACCCCTATTCACCAAAAAAAAATATTTTTCTCCTCTTTGTGTGTTTGTAGATTTACAGGTGAAGAGGGATTGAAGATTGATCAAAAGTGCAATTTTGTAAAGTTGTCAAATTTGTCATCAAATTTGTCAAGACATAGAATCTTATTTGTATAATTTATTTCCAACTTTTCGATAGTGAGATCTAGAGAAATCAAGAGTGCAAATCTAGGAGCAGAGGACTATGAAATCAGATTTTAGACCCTTGTAGCAAAACCCATTTGGCCTAGGGAGAATCTGTCCTAAGAGGACACTCAACAACAACTTTTGGTGATAGGTACATGATATCTTACTCTACTTAGATATGTCAAAAGTCAACTGTTTCTGATTTTGTTATGCTTTAAATTAATGATTCAAGTTTCACATTGCATAATTGAGTTCATTTGATAATTTTGGTTTTTCTCCCAAAAGTGCATGTTAGGGATATTTACCCCATCTTGTCATAAGGAAAAATAGCAAAATATCTCCAATAGGGTTGACTCACCTAAGGGTTGAAAGTCAATTCTACCTTTGGGGATCTCTTTTTCCTAATGAAACAAGAAAGATATGTGCATCATATATCCAATCATCTCATTTTGATAAACCTATTTTGTGATATTTCATTTATTTCAACCCAATTGATATTAAAACCCTCAAACATTTAAATGGTATCCTACATAACATTCCTATACATTCTCAAATTTTTTTTTGTAGCATGTGTGCCTCTAATTTGAGACACCACATGTTCAAAATCATCATGCACTCTAATGCATTTGATCCCATACTTTAAAGCTATTTTTAAACCAAGAAGGAGAGCTCCATACTCTGCCACATTATTTGTGCATTCAAAATTTAATTTGAATGTGAACTTATAGTTTTTTTGTTCAAGGGACACTAGTACAACCCCTACACCATTTCCCTCTCTTAAACATGCATCATCAAAATGCATATTCCAAATTCCATTATTTCTTGGATACTGAAGAGGAGGGATCAAATCAGGATAAACCTACTTTTCGTATTAATCACCAATGTAACCCACAAAACAATTAGGTTCCACATAAAAGTAAAAAAAATGATTCTCTATCTCACTTGGATTTTCCACGATAGTTATCATTTTATTTTCTCTATGTAATTGGACTTCTTTTCTATTAGAATTGTGAATAAACATGAGCCACACAATCAAACAACAAACAAATACACCTTCCATGCAAGAGATCTACAAACAATGTGTGCAATATTCCTCAACAAGAAAAAACTACAAAATGAACCTCAAGAATCTTCAAGGAAAACAAGAGTTCTCAAAGGTTGAGAGTTCAAGAGAATAGAAGAGTAAATCTTAGAGTGATAATACAATGAGGGTTGAGTGCTATATAGGAGCAACCCTAATAATTGCTCACTTAAGTTAACAGAAAAGCACTTAGTTAACTTAATAAAGAACTCCTAAGTTTATCTTAAGTGCATGAGAATAAATTAGACTAATAATCAATTAAAGATTAATTAACTATTAGCTAATGCATGATTACTCTAACACCCCCCTTAAGTTGAACTTAGGGAGTAGCTAAAAAACCTAAAAAGAATGCATGATGGGTCCCGAAAAAAAATGCAGGTGGTGAGGTACCCATGTACAAACAAAAGATCTCTCAAAACTGGAGAAAAAGGAGAAAACCAAAGTGGGTGAAAAATTCTCTCCAAAAGAGAGAAAGGCGAATGAAAGACTAAAACAACCTCAAAATAAAGGTGTGAAGGACTAATAAGCCTCCAATTGAAACAATGTCTTGAAAAAGAGGAACATGTAGAACATCACTAAAGCATGAAGAAGTTGTAGACTGCTGTCGAATGATGATTGATATGCTACTGAAATGAAGAACCTCTTCTGAAAAAAATGATGGTCAGGATCAAGATAACAAGAATCTACATGAGTGCCCCAATGACACTACTTGAATCAAATGGAAAACAAAGGCAAACATCTGGAAGTCGAAGATACATTTGGTACATGAATCTGTATGAGTGACCCCAACGACACTACTCAACATGCAAGATGCAAGTCAAAATATAGGTACCAATAAGTCTGAAGAACACTAATCATGAGAGATATAATAATCTGCATGAGTGTTCCCAATGACACTACTCGAGTCAGATGGAAAACAAAGGAAATCATCTGGAACTCAAAGATACAAATGGTACATAAATTTGTATGAGTGACCAAAATGACACTACTCAACATGCAAGATGCAAGTTGAAAATATAGGTACCCAGTAGTCTTTGATCAAATGAAAATGGAAGGTTACCTCTAGAAATAGGAATGTAAGAATTTCCATATGATAAATGCTCCAACTCACTGAAATACATGTAACCAATTGTTGATGTACGTTGCATATGAAAGTACATAGGAACAAGAACCAGATACGTAGATCACTCCAACACAAAACCAAGGAAGCATTAGCACAAAGAGTAGAAACCCCCCATAATGATGAAAAGGGAGAGCCAAGACATGCACACTAAAATAGTGTGAACCAAGAAGTACATGTAGGAGAAACAACCAAGAAATAAAAGGGTGTGCAAACTAAGGCACACATGCATGATGCAAGAATCTCTAGGATTCACTACTGTCATGGAAGGGACACTCACTTGAAAAAGGTGTGATGGAAAACCAAAGGAAAACATAAACCCCCCCATCACACTTTATATCATAGTGCAAATACGAAAGGCACAATAGGATGTGCAAATCCCCAAAAAGTATACATCGGAATGACACTTTATCTCAATGAGTCTACAAAAAATAATGTGCATAAAAAATATGTCTATAATTTCCAAATAAGATAGAATACTAGAAATACATATAAAACAACCAAAAATGAGTCATACCACACAAACAAAAAGTTTCCAGGAGCTAAGATATCCAAGTAATTCACCAGAGTGTGAAAACACAAAAAAATTGAATAAAATCTACCTGGAGAGAAATATGGAAAAAGTGCATGAATTGATATGAAGAGCTCTGAAAGATGGTTCCAACACCGCCTCTGACTTCAATAGGCTTTAGAATGCACCAAAAACAAAATAAAGTGATGAGATCCACACCATTGGAAATTTGGCCTGGAACCAACTTTTCAATGATATCTCGTTTGTCAAAATTGGACATCATATGCCCAAGTTATGGCAAAAAGGAAAAAAGACCCCCTTTAGGGCACAAAGGGGTCTTGAAGGGGCCATAAGTTAAATTATTTTTAAAATTATGCAAAGGGTACTTACCTTGGTTTTTAGCCTTCCATCATTCTTGTCTCTTTCTTACATCAAAATTTGACACCTCAGGTATCTCATGATCTTGGAACGCTAATCCCTTTCCATTCATTTTTCTTTTGGAATATTTTTTGAATTTTACTTTATAGAGTCACCACTTCTTAGAGGAGAAAATAATTAGAGTCGACAAAATTCTGATTTTACAAACCAAAGGTCAAGACTTTCCTAGTTACACCATGGTCACTAAGTAACTTGGGTCTTCAAGTTGATTTTTGATTTTGAATTTTTCCTCAACAACAATGCCAATTTTTTGGTGATTTAAGTTATAGAACCCAAATCCCTAAGTTTTGATAATCTCCCAAGCGCCAAGGGTTTCAAACTTGAGAATATCGCCATAAACATATCTTTGGGTTGGGCAACTAAGAACCAATGGTTGGGGTGGGTAAGAACTCCTTCACTTCTGGCTCTACAAAACCAAGGGGGTTTCCCTAAGGTGTTGGGTTTATGATTGGAATACTAAACACTCCCTTACAACAAACTTTATCCACTGCATAATGTATCCCAATACTAGTGTCACAATATACCTATGTGCTAGTTTGGATGTGTAAGGCTAAGCACCGTATTAACAAATAACCTTCCATATGAGTTTCTGACAATGTGTTTTGTGATAAATCCTTAGATGCTATAGACATTCGAACATGGTAGTTGGAACACACTAACTAATAAAACTGAAAATATGTTTGATTTGATTGATTATGAGTGTGTTGAGGATGGTGGGGAGAGAAATCAAATAACAGATTGGTTCCTTTGTCTAGTTGGGAAACAAAGTCTTTATGTTCATTCAAAACATGTAACAACTAAAACCAAGGTGATGCATTAATCAACACACAGCAAAAGTGTAAAAACCACCCTTTGGTTGTTACCAATTTATTTTTCAATTAAGAACTACCAACTTAATCGACCGAGCATTTTCCATTTAGTATGGTGGTGACAACTCAACATAAATGCCTATATGATTACACATGAAAGTGGTAATCTCACAAGGTTAGGGTCATCCCTAGACCCAAACCTAAGCCTCAAGGGTTCATTCATGATGACCCTGCCTACATATCCCCTTTGGTAAGTTAGAGGCTTTGTAGTTTTCCCACCAATGTTAGAGGGAGCTCATTCTCTCCTCTTGTATGAGATCTCTGATCTCACCTTTAAACCATGACTATTCATTAAGTATAAGCTATCAAATTAGCCAAAAATTTTAGAATATATTTTTTTTTCCATCAAGTGGTGGCTCCATACCAAACATAACCAAGAAATAGTGTATAACACACTTCATTACACATAGAGGTCATATTACTTGATGATACCAAGATCATACATAGTGACTATATCAAGCATACATCACATATACCCAAGATGACTAGCTCATACACATCATAAATACAATAATGAATGGCTCATACACATATCATGTAAATATGATCTTGATTGTATCGTACACATAACACAAGTATAAATGTGACTATCTCAAGCATAGATCACATATATCTAGTGTGACAATCCACACAATACATCACATGTTTGCATAAAGAATGACTAGTAATGTGGAAATGGATACAACCTTTTACATGCATCATCTCATTACCTAATTCATAATCATATGAGACCACTAATATGACAATAATCAAGCATCCCATAATACTTAATATCATCATTGACAAGGGAATTTGTATAATAATGTTAAAAAAGCCTAGGCCATTTGCACCAAAGCATAAGAAGTGAATAACATACATACACAAGTGACTAACACATTCACAATAAGTGACTAACACCTACCATTTTAGTGTATCCTAGATATAAAAGGAATTTCAATTCATTACATACTACATCATGGCTCTTGTCCTCTTCCTTAGTCTTCTACACCAACCATGATGACAGATAGCATCCCATACTACTTGTAATCATCACTTGGTAAATAGAGTAAAACAAAAAAACACCAAAAGTAACACACAAAAATTCCCTTGATACACCAATGTCTATGTTGAACTCCTGAGATGAGTAGATCCTAACAACCATCACCTACATGTTGTTTGCCTTAAGGTCCACATGCCACTACTAGAAATTGACTAGCTTTAACATTGAACTAGGCATCATCACTTGCATGTTGTTGTCCCTAAGGATTAAGTATGCCACTAGAAAAACTCATCCAAGTTGCTAAAGTAACACGGGGCATCCATCACATGCATGCTACTGGCCCCAAGGATTGCATGCTACTGGTGGAAACATCACACTATCAATGAGACAACTAAATAGTCTACATGAAGAACACACTCCTTGACTACTATCAAGCTAGAACATCAATAAGCTTATCTTAGGCGAGTCATAGGATTTATCCATTAGTGACCACTTTATATGGAGAGGACTAGACTATGTCTTAGAGGTATGTATCCTCTACTTATTCCTAAATAGGATCCTTACTCCATATGTCCTATGTTTCCTTAAAAGTTAGCCCTGTATATATCTCAGTTCAATTTTGTGATATTAGAGGTACTAGGACATAGATCAAAAACATTATGGGAAGGGTTTATATCACGTTTGTTTAATTTGGGTACATTACATGAAAGGGATTTGGTAAACTATTCACTTATCTTATAAGTTTGGGGATACATTTTCCAACACACAAGTAACACGTTCAATCCCTGAAGATGAACTCTATTCAAACACATTTATAAACCCATGCAAACTCATAAGGAATCAAATTCTATTTACTTCAGTTACTTATTGTTTGGAAACACATTATTGAACAAACAAGATCAATCCATAGACATAATATTAAATAAAATGTTATCCTTATTGGTAACACTTACCCTCATAGTTATTAAGTGCCACCATTATTAACTCATTCCTAAGCTCAACAAAAATCAAAATGTATCTTAAGGTGGGAAAACCATCCCCGAAAAATGAGAATACCCATTGTTCACCTCATTAGATTTTGTTAGCTTAACTTTATATTATTATTAAATAAGAGTTATCTAGTTTCCTTAACTCTTTCATAACCATCTTATACCAATTCTAGCCTCAATTGAAGCCTAATAAAGAGGAAAGGTCAAACAAGTTAGGAACAAGCCCAATCTTGGAGTCATCCCCCCTTAAACCCCCCCTCTAAACTTGAGGCCACATGAGCATCCTTTGTCCAAGGACTGCCTACATGTACCTACTTCTAAATGGGTTTGAAGTCACATGTAATTCTCCTTACAATGTCTCTCAAAGGATGCAGACACACAATTTCCCAATTTAGTAAACATATACAATGACACTTCATCCATGTATGCCAAGATATGAAACTAAACCTCACCATAGTTATTATTCCTAATTTTATGTGAGCATTCCAAAACCCCTTTTAAGTTACCTATCAAGGATATCATGCTACATTTGTTACACTGATGATAATACCACATAGTTTATAACATAGGGTCTTATTAATATATGGAATGTGATAACATGTATACAACATGATTTGGGTAATCTTGGAAATAACATGTGTATTGGTTCTTGATAGATTGAACTACTATATTGTACTAACAATAAACCTCTTAAGCATTCATATATGATGATAACTAAGTAAAAAAAAATCTCAATTAGGATACATTTACTAATAGTAAGAGTAGTAATACTCATAAGATCTATTCAAAATGTGACAATTATGTGAACCCCCAATATGGCTCCAATGATATTCAACTAATATGATCAAGAATCATGATTCTATTAAATTTTACATCAATCTCCATTAGAAAACATCATGACTCAATAAGACTATACAAAATTATTTAAACTTGAAAGACATAACACAATAATTATAAACTTTCTCTAAGAAAATTTGATATGTAATTCAACTCTAGATGGTTGACAACACTATATAAATTAGATCAACATCCAAGTATATATATCTAATAGTATATTCTTAATCTCTTATTATCCTTCATTATCTCGTGAAATCCAATACCTCTAAAATGGTTTTAGTTCACAAAATATGAAATATTCACCTTGGCCACTTTAACTAAATATGAAATTACTGCTAAGTGATAAGATATCAAGATATTTTATACTATATGATTACAAATGGATTTATCTCTTAGTCTCTACAAAACCATTAGAATAAATGACACTTTTATTCTATTTAATCATGCAAAAAGTTAGTACTAGTCCCTTAGGTCAATTGATAATTCAAATGATACTTAAGAGTTCTATAGAAATCATGTAGTTGTATGAATCATATATATAGAGTCATATAAATTATTCTAGGCATAAGTATCTTTGCATGGTAACATTGCATGAAAGAGAGGGAACCAAATCACACATTCTTAAACATCATTATTGGTTTATGATATTCATACTTTGATTATTACCATGTCGTTATAAATTAGCTTGTCAATTTTTATTTCACTTTAAAAGCACATAATATCCTCAAATATTGAACCTACAACATGATGACCTTATCATTTTTTTATGACATGTTATTTATTAATTTTGTAGACATTTATTCTTTCCTAAGGATTATGTAACACATTTTGTACTTAATATGAATAAAAAAATAAGTGATCTCATATGGCAACACTAGGTTTGCAAATCAACCCTTATTCTCATAATTTTAATGGTCATAAGATGTAGAAACATCACAACTCATTATGAATGTTTCAACATCCAACATACTGTGACAAATAGCAACCAAACTCAACACAACATAGATGCAAGGTCTTTAATCTTAAAAATAGTCATCATAATTTAGTACTCAATAAAGGTATGATAATTTTCTCAGTTTCGATATTTTAGAAGGATATAGATAATAAGAGAATTAGGCCCCAATTAAATCAATAAAAAATAGCAAGTTAAATTCATCGAAAGATTTTCCAAATTTCCAGCAACCATGAATGATCCTTTATGTTCTCTTGCAATAATCTCGAAGGCCATAGTAATGGTGTCTTACTCATAACCATCATTAATTTAAGCACCTCCCACAACAACCATATCAATGGCCGTTATACTAATTATATGGACAACCTTACAAACCAATATCATTCTTGAACTTATCATATTATAAGTTTAAACAATAACTTTATCCCACCATTTGTTTACTAAGGTTTATAGTTCAAATCAAGAGCTAAAGGTTGGCTATTTCCTTTCTTAGCGTAGTTCCACATATTTTTGCATGTCAACTTAAATTAAATAGAATATGCAATTATGTTTGTTGTCTATTTCATCTAAGCATATCTAACCTATCAAATGATACCAAAATGATAACAGTTCTGTATATATATCTTTTTTTATTAGTTTATTGCCAAAATATTAATCATCTTTTTTTATTTTATTGTAAAATATATATACATAACTGTTATCATTTTGGTATCATTTGTATTTTCTTTTATGACCCATTTTTTAAAATTTAATTTTTTGGTTGAATTTTTTCTTTGTTTTTCGGTTCGGGAAAAGGCTTGGGGACCCGAACCTAAGCTTTGGACCTGGTTTGACCTGCAAGTTGAAGGTCCTCACAATGTCACAAGAAAATAGTGACTTTGGGCATATGTCTGAACACCTTTTTTGCAGAATTTTTTGACAAAATTAAAACCCATTATAGATGAGACTGTGTAGATTCTAAACATGTAATTTTTTTTACAATTGGACTATTTTATCTATTTTTCAATTAATTTCTAATGAAACTAGTCCATAAACTTGAATTATTAGAGTTTTTTACTATTTTAATAAATTTTTATTAAAATATTTTTTTTGTAAAATGAATTGCATGAAAACATACTTCAGACAATTCTTTTCAATTTAAAAAAAATAAAAAATGATAAGTTTACTAGGTCATCTTATGCGTGATGTAAAGGATGATTTTTCAAAACGACAAATATGACTAATAAAAAATTAACAAAAAAAATTCAATAAAAAATTACAAAAAAATATCTAAAACATGCTTCAGTGAGTTACAAATCTTTTCCCAAAAGGATTTAGAAAAATACGATAATTTAGGTCAAAATATGGATGACATACATGCCCATGGTATGGTAAAAAAAAAGTGACTTTTAAACAGTGGTTTTTAGAAACGCCTATTGAAAATAAATTTGTAGCATCTGGGTATTGAAATAAATTACATATTTGGAAACTAGACTTCGAGTACTACATTTTATGATTAGTGACTTTTTTCAAGATTCCATCTCTAAGTGCTTCAAATTTTAAGGTCAAATGTGTCAAATTATGAAATTCAGGGAAAGTACTTCCACTTTTTGGCCAAAAAGTGGACTCAACTTCTTGCCAGCATCCGAATGTTAGAAGGTTGTACCACATGGAAAACCCTAGTCGAAACCTCCACGAATGTATAAAAGCCAAATTTCCACTACAAATCCAATCTGATTAATATGAAACATGGAAGAACATTCCCTTGACCTATACCATACATTCACATTGATGATTTGTGGGTTTGAGTGCAATAAATAGGAGAAATCACCCATAAAATCCATTGAAATGGTATCCGAGAGGTGTTGCATGACAAAAAAAGCTCTTTGTAGATAATAAATGAGATGTGGGTATCCCTTTTCTCCATTCAATTCTCACAAACCAACATCTTAAAATATTTTACAAGGAACCACAAATCAAATTGAGTTGTAGTAGTGGTTGAATGATTAATGGTAATAGTTGAGAGACAATCCTTCATTTTTACCTCTTGTAAAAACTTAACCCCCTATGGGATGTGGGAAAATGGTCGAGATTAGAATGCAACATAAGAATCAAGCCCATGTAGGAGATCCAATTAGCATTAGGTGGAAAAATTGGCTTGAAATGGCTCTAGCAAAATTTTAGGCCTTTAGCAGATATATGTGGATGCCATCACAATCCACACAAGGTCTTGTTGACTCTTGGATCCTCACAAAACTCTATATGTGGGATATTAGAGCTTCTATTAGGCTGCATGGAAAGTTGGCATCTTTGTCTTTTTTGGTCTTTACAAGGCTTCTAGTTGCTATTTGATATATTGCAAATATGGTCGCTATGTGAACACTTCAATAAGTTGGTCTTTATTGGGTCCTTGTAGAAGATTGACCTCCAATAGTTCATGTAGGGAAATGCTACCAAAATTTCAACTTCACCAAACACATAAGACTAAACTAGTTTTGATGGAAAGTTTTGTCAATGACATCAACAAAGATGGCGTTGGCATGATGCCATTAATGGATTGGGAAGCTTTGGATGAGGTGATGTCATGAAAATGTAAGCAAGGTGAGATGATGCTAGCATGACATTATCAAGGTACAAATGCAGGAAAATGGGTTGGAAGAGGTTTGTGGGTGAAGGCATCTAAACTGGAAATGGAAGTTTAGATGGATGAGAAAAAATTGTAAAAGGAAATATGCTAGGGAATAGAAGTGAAATGGATAAATGCACTTGATAAGAGATGTTCAATTAGAAAATTGCGCAAGGGAAAGATGATGTCACCATGGGTGGGATGTGGGAAGATGGGTTCCATCCACCTATAAAAATTTAGCTTAGTCAATTTTGGAATCAACTATGCTTGTGGGGAAATCATTGGCAAGTGGAAATGTGGAAAGTCCATTGGCAACTAGAAGTGGACAACTCACATGAAAATGCCTACAAAACTGAATGGGTACCTTTTTCTAGTAAAGCAGGGAAATGCAAGTGAACCAGATGAATATCTAAAAGTGAAGTTCTTTTGGACATCAGGATCTCACAAGACTTATACTTAGCCAATTTTCTAATTTTCTACTCTTTGTGGGGATTTCTAATCGAATCAACATTTTTTAAGGAAATCCATCTGAACTAGACTTGGGCTAGATGAAAAGAGAAAGCCTATAAAAACATAAATTTTAGCCCTTAGTGAATTTCACAAATATTCAAAAGACAACTAGGCTTAACTTTTCATGCTCTATCAAACTATGTCTAGAAATTTTGCAAAGGACCACCAAAATTATATTCTCAGATGGGTTATCAACAATGGGTGACATAAAGCCATGGGTTAGTCCAATAGAGCAAACTAACACAAAAAGACACTCAATATTTTGGGGTGCTAACAAGTTCAACTACTAGATTATGAGGGTTTGTCATTTCACCATCACCCAAGTTTTGATACTGCTCATTTGAATTTTAAGGTGCTTTGCACCAAACAATATTCAAGTACTATGACATCTTGGTGGAAGGATGCTCTTCCTCATTAACTTATTGTCAATTATCCTTCTATGGTTACTAGTCCTCTTTCAAATTTTCTCTCACCACTTGTGCATGTTTCACAATTGTTAGGTGATTAGGGGTGACTTGACATTATGGTGCCTACTCTCTTGGGGTTAGGATTGCTTGATTCTTTTTCATGATATTTGGATGATCCAATTTATCCAATGATGACTGATCCCACTTTTTATTAGAGGTTTACTTTGATGGACATGTTTTTGCTACAGATTGTCATACTTGGTCTTCTACATGACAAAGTTCTACTCTAGTTCTTGGGATGGTGGTGGAGGTTGCTTCTCTTTTGTTGACTTCTTGGTCAAATGATGAATGCATGACAAGTTTTTAGACTATCGTCCAAAAGAGGAGGAAAGGTCCTCCAAAATATGATATGGATCCCCTATCTTGAAAGAGGGGAGGCTAGGATAGGTTTAGAGATTATGTAAGTTTGGTTGGTTGGACCTAAATGGTTTTGGTTGGAGTGGGGACTCAATGTGTGTTGGAGGTCCTATCTCTTGGCACCCCTAGGGGTTATCTTTTGGTGGGCCAATAAGCTTTGTCTTGGTTTATACAAGAGTTTGGTCCTTTAAAAAAAAATGATCTTTAATTATTCTTTCCAAAAAATAAAATTGATTACATAATTAAGGTCATCTTGTTGTTTTGTATAAATTGATTATTAGTGTAAATCTAATTCTTGAATACCATTTCATATATACACAAAAACAATATGTATATATGGACGAGCTTATATAAAACATAATGCTTGTGTATGTGTGTGTGTGTGTGTGTGTGTGTGTGTGTGTGTGTGTGTGTGTGTGAATATATAATGCTTTATATATATGGATGAGCTTCAATATGACAACATTATAATATATATGTACATTTATTTATTTATTTACACACACCTATAAAACAAATGAAGTTATGTATAAAAATATCATTGGTATATAAATATATATTTTTTTGTATATAAATTGGAAGGGCTTTTGTATAAAAACATCAAAGATATAAGCTTATATAATGAATAAGCTTCTCTACAAAAACATGTAGCCTATATTGCTTCTCTAAAAGTATAAGCTTATATAATGGATACTACTAATTGTTGTAGCACGATTGATTGATATCTAGTACAATATCTTTTTTGATGAGACAATTAACTTATAATATTGTTATACAAAATTTATGCAACTATTAATAGGAGGATATGTATTACCCACAATTAATATGAATATTTTTCACATATATACTATAATTAGACAAATATCATTTCATAGATGTTACATAAAACTAATAAAATTTGTCATTAATATTTTTACAAAACTGAATATATATTTAAATTGTCTTTATTTAATTTTATTCAATATATACTCTTTTTAATAAACATTTTATTACTAAATATTGATTAAAAAAACTTTCTACTATTATTACCTTGTACTACAAATTACAAAAAAACTCAACCAACAAAATAAATTCTATTATAATTTTTTTAAATACAACTCTTACATCAATTCTTTAACATCGATCAATTCTTTAACATCTATAGGCCGCGGGGTCCCTCTCCCCGTACAACAAAGCCAATGGACATAAATTTAAATTAAAAAGCAACGGACATAAACTGAATCGAGGGTTTTAAATTTAAATTAAAAAGCAAACGGTTTGAGTTCTGCAAATTCAGCAAGCGGGTATAGAATGGCTTGTGGAGGATTTCAGTGCAGAGCTTACCAGACAGCAGCAAGCGAAAATGGTGGGCAAAAGAGTTGAAAAGTTGAGAGCTGTAGTTGTGGGAGGCGGATGGGCTGGATTTGGCACTGCACACACTTTAGCCAAAGCTGGAGTGGAGGTAATTCTGCTGGATGCTGCTCTTTCTCCTGGAGGTCTCAGCACAGGCATCAAAGGATTCTGGTAGTTTACACAGCCATCTTAATTATGTTTATCGTCTGGTTTATTTACAGAATTCTAAATTGAACATTCGAAATTACCGTCTACCTGATATTCAATTCGATGTAATATTTTTCAGTAGTGGTAATTATAAGCAAATTTTAAAAATCACTGTATAGCTCACACCCATTTTCAATATAGGTGGGAAATACACAATAATTTTGAAAAACTTCTAGTAATTATTCTTCAGACGCATTAAATCGAATTGGGTATGATGTATAGAGTAATTCTGAAGCATATATGCATTCTGAAATGGAGATGGGCTACAGAGTGATTTGCAATTGGAAAATTCTCTCATAGCTATTACAGTTTAGGAATATCGAATTGAATTGTGATGGAATGCTCTTGCCAAAATTTGGTCCCCTCAAATCCTCGTGTACTTTTTGCATGTCTAATGATGACACGGAAATCTTTGATCATGACTCGTGCCTCCCAATCCTATTAACTGGGTAGAATTCTATTCTGTTAGATTGCAATATTTTGGATCTAAAAGATAATCAGTCATTAACAATCTTCAAAGAAAATCCTCGCTTACTAGAATTAAAGAAATCAGTCGTTTCTTGATCTGAAACAGCTCCCCACGCATCTGCATAATTTTCAAAAGTAAACACTATTCACTTATCCGGTTGAATGGAGAATAATAATCTTTGTCCTATATTCGGGCAATCACCAATATGATAGTAGTTGTCTGACCACAATATCAAATGAGAAAGAATTCCTAAGATGAATAGTGATTTGTGCATCTAGCAAGTCCAGAGCATCCATAATATAGAAATCATTCTTTTCTGTATTGCAAAATATCTAAAATCTCAATTGGCAAATGAGGATCTATGGGATCTATTGTGACAACTGCTGCAGTCTTGAAATCTCTGGTTAAAGCATCTGTGAGGGAATTATTTTCTCCTTTGACCCATTTTATATCAAAGTCAGAAATTGAGAACTCAAAATATCATCTGGCAGGTCTTCCTTGGGCTAAATTCTTATCTGGTTTTTGCTTCAATTAATTCCTCATTGCTTGGTTGCCTGTTCTGATTGCAAAATGTTCAGGATCAACAAATATTTTGAATCTTTCACTTCCTCTTTAAGTAGCAAGAATTTCTTATTCATATATGTGAATTCTTTTTCACTTTGTGAAAAGATGCCCGATTTATAGCCCTATATTTCACTTTTCCCACTTGAAAATTCTTGGCTTAATACTGCAGATCATGTATCGTTTGAAGCATCAGTACTGAGAATTAGAGGAATACCTTCTTGTGGCATTTGAAATGTTGGGAGCTGAGAACATTTGTGCTGAATGTTCTTTATTGCCTATGTTGACTTTCATCCTAGGTTCGGCATTTTTTCTCTAGGTGTCTCTCCGAGTGTTTTCTTGCTCTGGCCAGATCTTCAAAGAATGGTGACATATCAAGGAAATCTTTGTAATTCTTTTTTTAATTTTAAGAATATCAGGGAATTCATGAATCCTTGTTGAAATGTGCTGTTGGAGCCTTACCTTGCCCTTGTCAAGATGGAGACCTACTATCTTTTTTTTGACAAATTCCATTTTCTATGATGGTTGCTAAAGGCTGCTCAAGGTACTGTTATTGATCTTCAATAGAGTTACAGAATATTAATATATCATCAATACATACATCACAAAATTCCTTTAAATGTTTTTAAGGAATTGCTCGTCCTTCTTTGAAAGTAGGCTGGGGTTGTACTCAAACCAATATAATATGAATGGCATTCCACTCATACAGACCTTGTGATGCAGAGGGAAAGGAATTTGCAGAAAAAGAACAATAATCAGTGACTTGTTTGACAAATTGTCTTTCCCTAGCAGCCCTGCTTTTTGACAAATAGAATGGGAAAGCAACTTTTGTGGAGGTTCTTGGGAATCTAATCACACTTTCAGATACCCTTTGTGGAGATACAGCTCCTCCTACAATGACATTCTCCAAAATGAAACAAAAGGCCTTCAAAACGGACTGTTATCAGCCCCAATTAGCCCTCCAAGTTGCCAAAACTGAGTTTTTAAGAAATAATGACCTCACACGTGCCAAACTGGTAAAAAAACTATTTGAACACTTAAATCATGTTACCAAATACCTACAGACCAAATTTTATCAACTGGGTAGGCGTATTTCTCCCAAAACTCAAATTTCTTGCTTAAAACCCTAGGCAGGGTTTTGACAGGGCAGTGAGTAAGGAAAATTAATTTCTGATTGAATATCCACTTTCAAGACCTCAAACCAAATGCATTAGGTCTGTATAAACCCTTGGCAAGTCTAGCAACAAGAAAATCAAACAAAGAACTCCAAAATATACTTATTTTGCAAAAATGAAGGTCTAAAACACTAGTAACACCCTGCCAGCATACCTGCAAACAAAAACTTCGTTCCATTTCCTTCCAGAATGACATCAAACTCATTTTTCCATGTTTTTCAAAGTTAAACATCACCCTAACTACTTACCTCATCCCATGCAAGCCCAAGTTACAAATTAAGCATTCCAAAATCCTTAATTAGGTACTTGGGGTTGAATAAAAACACCGAAATTTTGAATTTTATGAGTAATTATTTGTCCAAACTTAAATAAAAGCCTCCTAACATATGATTAAATACCTAACACTATATTCTAATGCAAATCTATAACAATATAAAAAGATGCTCCTGCATCATACTACCAAGGAGCAAAAAGTTAGCTCATGAGCTCCTGCTCATGAGGTCTTCAAGGTTACTCCCATGCTTTTGGATGTTTGATTCTGTCATCCAAGTAGAACTCTCTATTGAATGACCTTTCCACTTCACTAAGTACTAGTAGTACTCTTTACCCCTTGTTCGTTTAAAAACTTGCTTGTTTAGAATAGCTTCTAGTTCTTCCCTGTTGACTTTTCGCAATTTGTAATGTTCCTCGTAGGAACTATACTAGCCTTATCCCAAATTATTAATTTCCCAAGTAATAAAAAATACTTTTAGCTTGATTTAGTCCATATCTATGGTTTGCAATTATATTTGATACAGAGTTGACACCATCAAGTGAATGTTATTTCTGTAGTCTTCAACTAGTTACCAGCATACACAATAAGACTTCCCGTACAAATTCCTTAATCAATGTCCTTTCATGCCTATTTTGTCTGTCATTAATGCACTGATTTATTATTATATTATTGTTGCCCTTTTATAGTAATAATCCTCGTTGAAGCTATAGTTTATTTACAATCAATTTTGTTATAGGTGATTACTCAATAAGTCAATCAGAACTATCATATTGTCCTTTACCCTACAACACACCTTCTCATCAGCCTGTTGGTGTATATCAGACTAGTCTTCTATTCTATATTGTAATATCCCTTGTTAGTTTTGTTGTGATTTTTTCCCTCAAGGAATATCGTCAGGTTCACCAAAATGTGAACAAAGATCTTGGTTACTATGGGCCTCTAAGGGTTTTTCACCTAAAGGAGAGGGATAGACCAAAATGGCAATGCTCACACTTCTGAAACTACTGTAATATTCCTTGCAATATCTGACCCTAATTCGCTAATTAAGGCCTCAAGTAATATTGTCAAACACTTCTCACCCAACCTCCTTATTTGTTGTTTCTGTGTTTTCAGTTTGCTTTGTTTGCTTCTAAATTGTAAAGTAAATAATGCAAATGCTTTGAAATGAATGCAAAAAGGTCTAGCAATGAGTTAAGCATGAAATGCAAGTGTTTTGGTATTTTCCAAATGCAATGGATGACTTCTACTAATGCAAATCAACACCTACAGCCAATTGACATTTCGTCAAACACTTGGCAAGAAAACTAATATGCTGATAATGAACAATATGGATATGACATTACATCAAACATTTGGCATGCAAGTATATATCCAATAAACATTGACATAATGACAAACAACTAACATGCAACCTTATTTCTCCTTAATCAAAATATATGATGGTCTGATTACAATGCATTGCCAAGACTCTTGGCTTACAAAATGACATCAAATGTAAGACAACCCAGCTATGAATATGCACCTACAACAACAATCTTTATGAAGACATATACTATGCAAAATACATCAAAGAACCTGGTATAATTATGATGTTGAAGCTGAGATGAATGGTAGCTTGTCACACAATGAATATCCACCAAGAAGTGATGAAGTCGACCCTCCAAGAGTGCCGCCCCTGTTCTGATCTGAACCTCTGATATAAAATTATAGTAGCTCCAAACCTCTCTCAAAATGCATCAAAACCCATTGCCATATCCTCCAAGTTGGTGCGCTCCAAGTCTGATATAAAATCGATGCCAAATGTGCCTTGAATGAGAAAAGTCATGGTCTCCAATGGTGCCCTTATTGACTGTCATAAATTATCAGAATATGCTATTATGCCAAAATCGTCCCTTGACAATGATGAAATGTTGAATTCTCAACCAACAATTATCATCCAATCGAATCTCCACAAATTTGGCCCTTGGCCACTAAATTTGTAATGGTGAGATGACTGAAATATCACCTCCAACAGTTGCAACTCTTCGATAGATAGTTTCACTACTTCAGTTATGCAAATCAATGGGAGTTATCATTCCCAAAGACCTCCAATGTAGTCTACAGAAACCCAAGGCTTCTCCACCACAAAGCATATCAGAATCAAGTATCAAATATTCTGGATGATTGGAAGCCAAGCTCACCCCCTCTTAATATACTTTTCTCCTCTTGAGGTCAGCCTATCTAGAACCTTCTATAAAATCATTAATAATATTATTTTTATATTTGCACTTTATTATAGTATTAGAATGTAACTTCATAAAGTGCAAACAATTGGTTTCCCAACATCTGGATAACACATTATGTTTTCCAACACGTTATGTTTTTCAACAATATGTTTTCCAACAATATTTTTTCCAACACGTTATGTTTTCCAACATTCAACATAACATAGGAAACCCCCTTATAACTACTGAATCCAAGAGAAGAAGCCAACCACTGACTAGGTAATTGCCTCCAAAAGACCCTCTAACCAAGCTCCTTAGCCTACGAGAGTTAGGAATAGGCTAAACCCTCTGCAAATTAATGCTCACAACAATGGGGACAATACATATATTCCATAACTTTATTTATATCTATTCATATCTTTCATATCATTCCATACTTCATCATCATTGATGTGACTTCCTATATTTCTACACTCCTTATTGATTGGTCTTCATATATATATTTTCCTTAAATTTGTATATATCTTTCAGTACAATATTCTTCTCCTATTTGCATATGAAGATCTGCAACTGTTTATCCTTTATCTTTTCTTCACACTGGATCTGCTCTTATTTGTATATATCCCTCTTCCTTCTTTCTTGTATGCTCTGTTATAGACCTTTATTTCTGATCTATTTCATCTGATTTTATACTCAGAAAATCGCTATATCCTTGCTATCTCCTTGCTGATCAGAAATATATACATATATCCTCCTCAGCATAAGTAATTGCTGTTATTCTTTAATCGTTGCTTCTAATTCCTTTTCCTATCTTCTACCCCATTCGATTTGCTGATTTGGTTCCTTTTATATCTCTTTCCCAACTGCTGCTTTTCCAGATTTCTGTCTAAATAATATCCTCATTGATGCCTTATTGCTATCTTACCTAATCCTTAACTCTGAAAGGAGTATAGCTCTAAATTTATAAATTATTATACAAGTTGTACTGATCACTGCCTTGTCCTTTCTCCCCGATTCCTTATTCTTCCTTTTTTTATCCCCTTTCATCCACCTTTTTATCTTCTATTTGTACCATCCTATTCCTTATGAAAGAATGCGATGCCTTTTGAGAAACACTCTTCACAATGGATGCATTAAGAAGGACGTCCTTTTGTTAAAATACTATATAACTTAATCGCTGTCTTTTTCTTTGCATATAAGAGTTAAATTTTGTCTTATTCGCCTTTCGTCTCATATCTATGTTGTCTTATTCTTAATTTTTTGTTTCTTGATGAAATCGCTCCTGCTTATGTAACGGTGTTTTATATTATTTTTTATATTAACTTATGTGTATATTTTAATATGATTATAATCATAATAATAATTAAGTTATTAGTATTTATATTTTAATAATAATATTTATAATATTATATTTGGTAATTATAATTATAATAATATTAAATTGCTAATATTTATATTTGGAATATGTATTTGGTTATTTATTTTATTTATTTATTTGTATTTCGATGCTTTATCTCAGTGTTAAAATCTTGGGGACATGACACAATTGGTTTGCCCATTTCCTAACTGATATTTCCTTGCTCTCAGCTATGTCACCTTCATCATCACCTTCTTTGTATGGATACAAGTCTGCAACATTAAATATAGGAGAGATTCCAACACCACTTGGCAATTCTATCTCATAAGCATTGTTAGAAAACTTTTTTTAAATCTTACGAGGAGCTATTTTCTTCATTTTCAGTTTGTTATACTCACCTTTTGGAAACCTGTCCTTCCTCAAATGAGCTATAATACCATGTCTCCAATATGAAGATTAACCTCTCTCCTCTTGAGGTGTGCATGTTTCTTGTATTTACTCACACTTGCCTCTACTTGCTTCTTGACTTGTTCATGTACTTCTTGCATAGCAATGGCAAACTTCTCTCCCTTAGCATTTCTTTTCTCCATTTTTCCTAAATCCCTCAACTCAAAAACATCTCTGGGATGTGAACCACATACTATTTGAAAAGGACTCATACCTGTACTCCTATTAGGGGAATCATTGTAAGCAAATTCTGCTTGTGGCAAGATGAGATCCCATTGTTTTGGATTGTCCTTTGTTAAGCATCTTAGTAGATTACCCAAAGTCTTGTTGACCACCTCTAGTTTTCCATCACTTTGAGGGTGGTATACTGAACTAAAATTCAAATTAGTGCCCAACTTCTTCTACAAAGTCCTCCAAAAGTGTCCCACAAATTTAGTATCTCTATTTGATATAATGCTTAGTGGAATCCTGTGTAATCTAACCACTTCTTTGAAGAACAAGTCAACAATATGAGTAGCATCACTAGTGGTCTTGCATGCTATAAAATGAGCCATTTTAGAAAACCTATCTAGTAAAACAAGGATTGAATCATTGCCTCTTTGGGTTCTAGGTAGACCTGTTGATGTGATTTTTGTGACCGCACCAATCAGCAGAATAAAGTATCCAACGGCTACTCCATTCTCTCTTGATCAAAGTATTTCGTACGCTAAGATTGCGAGAGAGATCGTACGTTCAACTCCAAGGTTCCTTCAATGCAGTGGAGTACACTTAGTTGGCTCGTTGTGATTTGCTGTTTTCACGAGGGGACTTACACAATTGTTCACAAGTTCATGGCAGCTGACAACAGATTAATGATGGAAGGGGATTTTTGCGTGGTTCGAATGATTTGGCAGGTAATTGCGAGTTTCTTAATACTAACCAGAAATATACAGAATTGAATGGCTGCAGAGATTAGAAAATTTATGTCCTATCTAAGAGCGGGACGTGGGATCAACTTCAGCGGGCTTCAACCAGACTTTGCTTCACCTCATGTTGGACAACCTCTACAAAGTTGTTGCAATCTTCAAAGGGGTAGCGAGGAATGTTCAAATCATAATTCAGCATAAGGACACCATTACGACGACGCATGCCAAAACGTGAATCATAACTGAAGTTAAGCTTAAAGAGTATTCTAGTCGACCAACCACACAGGGCAAACTTACCGTCAGCAAGTTGCTAGTGGTATGGATTAAACGAAGCTGCCTTGATCAAACACCACCATACACAACTAAGTACTTGCATGAAAATGAAAATTGCTCTACTTTAAGTCCTACTTGAAGTAGAAGGACGAAGAAACCTCGCTAGCTACTCACAACAAAAGACGAGATCATCATCAATGAAAACTCTTTTTATTGAGAGTGTTCACAACAATTTCTTACAAAGTTTTCAAAGGAAAAACTTTCCTTCTTCAACTATGCTAACAAACTAATGCTAACTCCAAATTGTCTCTCTATGCTCTATCAGTATGTCTACTCACTAGTCTAATCTAATGATGTACAAATGAGGGGGGATGCCCCTTTTATAGCTATCCAAGTCCAATGGAGGGCTCAGATCAAGCCACATAAGCCCTAACCTTAAAAACCGCCAGAATGAGGAATGGTACAATAAATGAGTCAAAAGATTCCTACTCACTCCCAAAATAGCAAAGGCAATCAATGCCCACTATCAATTATCTAGAAGGTCATCATCCAAAAAGGCGTGTCTGTTCTCCTTCTCCTTAGCTACAAAATCAATGAATTTGGTCAGCACAGCCTCAACCTCTTGAACAGAGATAGGTGGAATATGATCAAGCTGAAACTCCAACACTGTAACTACCTTCCCATGTTGAGTGCAAGACTTTCTCCAAGCAACTAGAGCATCCCGAGTGTTTTGGATAATGCTGGAGAAAGTTGAGGTGTTCTCAAAGTCATCTTGAATGAAAGTCTTCACCTCTGAGAAGAAAGGTGGCAGTCTACTCCTCAAATCATCAGCAGTCACCTCCTTAGAATTCAGCCTCCTAGCAAATATAGCCTCCAATGTGTTCAGGACCCCATCAAGAATGTTCACCATGGCCTTTCTAACCCTGGCCGAATTTTCCTGTGCTACATCGAAGAATCCTCGGCCTGTGACAACTGAAGAATACCAGCTGGTGAAGTCATATCTATCACCCTTCTGTATCACGCCTCCCTTGACCAAAGTCTATAAGGGAGTATGCATCAAAGCTTCTAGACGAAGGAAAACCTTGGTCTGATAGATATGAGCATCGCCCCAACCCTGATCAACTCCATCCATCCGTGCCATAATGCTGGAAGCCTGCTGATAAGCATGAGCAAGATCCTCCATAAACTTTTCTGTCTTAGCATGAACACTAGCAACCCACTTATCCGCCTCTTGTGCCATCTTCCTCAAATCCTCCAAGCCACTGACAGATTCTCTGGGAAACTCGGTTGGGAGCTCAATTGCAGGATTCTCTTGTCCACAAGGATGAGACAAATGCCGTACGTAACCTATCAATGTCTTGTTCTCCTTCTTCAATTTCTTATATTTGCCTTCAGTCCAGAGCAACCTGTCCTTGAGTGCCTGGTAGGAGTTATCAAACTCCTCAATTATCTGTGCTCCCGTGGGGTGACCTAACTCCATGGTGTTGATCACATAATTTTCTAGAATAGCCTCATCTCGATCACACTCAATTCTTGGCACAACCACATGAAGGGTGCGAGAGCCATCCTCATCTGTTGAAATCTTTGAAAACTTCCTAGCTCTCTTCTTTGTTGGAGGCGCACTGATCCTTCCCAGGAATTCCTCCATCTCAATTGCGGGATCAGTTTCCTCAATGGGGCTCCTCCTCATCCTGTCTCTGAGCCAATTCGGTACTACCTGCTGCAGGTCAGAAATAATAAATGGCTGCTCATTCCTTGCTTCTTCTTCACGAACCTCCTCTCTAACTTCATCCTAATGAGGCTCACCAACTTCTACAGGCTGAGTATCTCCTGAATCTTGGGCCTCTTTCCCTGTAACAGTGTCATCCTCTAATGCTGCCTCAATCTCATGTTGGAAGCGTGTATTTGTGGCCGTTTCTTCATCTTCTTCCTGCTGGTTATCTTTGATAGGTGCGTTGACACTCTGGCCAACAGACTCTCTTTGAGGTGGCTGATTTGCCCCCTGTAGTTCTTGTTCCTTATTCAACATATTCCTCTGATTTGCAAACAATGAAACCTCTTGTATACTTGGAGAATGAGTCTCCAATGGCATAGGTAATGCCACCTCAATTCTCAGAGGCTCTAGCTCGACTGGCTCTTTCCTTCGTGACTCTGGAGCTCGAGCAACCTATTTCTTCGTTGTAGCAGTTGGCGTCCTATGATCTCCCATCAAGTTATAAGTGAGAGGAATTGACTTTCTCTTAAGCCTATTCACATGCCTCTCAACCCATCCTCTGGTGAATGTTAGGACTAGTATGCAAAGTGTATCCAAATCTGCAATCTCTGACTCTGACCAATCTGGAAGTGGGAGTGGTGTATCCCTCACTGTCTCATAATCTGGATGAAGAACATTCATATCCTCGTCTACCTGGTCCGACACTGGAACAATCTCACACTCCCTAATCATGCTCAAAGGTAATCTTTAAAACATCCTTCTTCTTACCTTAGCTTCATCCAACGCACTAGCCCAAAAATCTTCAATATTTGCCTTATGTCTAAACTCCTCTGACAGTATCCATCTGATATTCTTGTGAGGATCATAATACTGTCTGCTGGTGTGGTAAGAAAGGTGGAAAAACTGAAGCTCATTTTCAACTTCCTTGGCTGCCTGTAGTTAAGGACACACCTCATCTGAATTTCCCATGATGATCGGGAAGTCAAGTCCTCCCTTCTTCTTTTTCTTCTGAATCTTATCATAGGCAATGAGTTGCCTAGATATTTCTAACATCAAAATCCTATTCGTAGGGTACCTGGGCAACCTGTAAGGATATGAAGAGAACCCTTGTAGCCTAATGTAAGTGAATTTTGAAACTTGGATAAACCAACATCCGTACCTTTCTATCAACTCCTGAGCCTCCTTGGATATCCTGTGATGAGTCCTTTGCTAAAGTGACCTCATTATGTGCATGGTGAAGGCATCATTGACTCTCTTGTAGTGAGATGTGCTTTTCAAGTGCAGCTGCAGACAAGCCTCATGTATCTTAAATTGATGAGAGCCACACCCAATAGGCTCCTTGTATGATATTCCTCTATATTTTGTCATACGAGCCAACATATAGATGATGTATGAGCTCATATAGAATGTTTTTGTTCTCCTCAAACTCCGGAGTTGTTCATGCAAATTATCACTGATCATCACTGCCCAGTCAATAAACTCCTTGCCTTCCAGCACAAGGTTGATGTAGTAAAACATCCAAGGCTCAAAGATGAACGCCTGGGGACATCCTCTGACTTTGTTGAGCATCATGATCAAATCACAATATTCCTGCTTCAAATCATCTGAGATTATTTGCTTCGGCAACTTCGTGCGAGTGGGCTTGGGCTTGTTCATCCAACGGGAGTTTATCATATCAGCACATCTTTCAAATTTAGAAGCATACATTCGCTTAGCACGTTCTCGCGTTTTGTAAATCATCTTCTCATGTGAGGGAATTCCAAATGCTTCGCCAATAGCCCCTGGCGTGAGGTTGGCGAACAGCTTGCCATCTGGTGAAGTGATAGTCCTCCGCTTCGAGTTGTAACAATTAGCACACTCCATGATCAACTTTGGACATTGAATTGCTAGTGGAAAACCAGCAGCTGCATAAAGCCCACTTCTAACAATATTGTGCGAAGTGATTGATGGACGATGGCCTCCAATTCCCATCATTCGGCTTTTGAAAGCTTCCATATTGAAAGAGCCTAAATTTGTGTCATTCAACCTGCCCAGCTTCGAAGAGAATTTTGACTCCGGCAGGAATGACTTGCTCAGCTTCTTGATCATAGCTTGTCTGGACGCATTTGCCTTGCTGGATTCAACATTATTTTCCTTGCTAGTCGCTCTTACTTCAGCAAAAAAAAAGATAGTCATTAGAAATTTAACTTAGAAAAAATAAAATCACATCGGGGCTGCCAGCATATTTTCAAAAATGAGAAGCTTCAGCACTAAATTTCAACTTTAAACCTCAACACCTCCTGCAACAACTTCAAATTCTCAACACTTAGAAGATTTACTTGCAGCAATACACTCTCTAGTACTTAGAAGAAATTCGACCCAAGCTTACTTCAGCAACTTCTCAATTTCGAATTTATCCCTCCTCAAAGCTCAACTTCGAATTTATTCACCCTCAATTTTCCTGACAATGCAATCTTCTTCACCTCAGAGCATCAAAGTCGACCTTGCTAGCTGATGGAGAAAATAACAAAACTTCACAGCTCATATAGCCAAGTCGAATTCTAGAAGAAGCTAATTTTAGCTGAGTTATTAAATTTCCACTACTTTGCTGTAAGAATTCGAATTTCCCTCCTCAGGCAGTTGTAACACTTGGCATCCGGCGTCTGGAATATTTGACCTTCTAGATTTTCAAAAAGATTCATCTCCATTGGCCTAGGCATACCTCACTTTAGCATTTCAAAATCATCTTTTGAAAATATTAACTTCAATGGTTTCCTTGAGAAATTCGTTTCACCAGCTGAAGCATCGACACTTTGATTTTATCCATCTCTGGCTTGGGAAGATTATTTTCATGACAAATTTGATCAACTATTATTTAGGCATCTGACTTCAATTTCACATTTTATTTCTAACAACACTTTTTCCTTCTTGCCTTGGTAAAATTTTAATTCTCCTTAGGAAATTTCATTTTTCAAGCGCCCATCAAAATTCATCTTACAATCCTTGGCAAGGTGTGGAAAATTTTAAAATCAATCCCTTGTCGAAGATATCCAGTACCTAGAAGAAAATTCCCCTTAGAAAATGCAAAATTCATGTGTCTATATACGAAGGGGTACTTATAATTTTTGCAATTTATACCTTAGAAAAATACTTCATCATCAAAATTTATCTCCACCCTTATCCTTTTGGCATTTTCCTTGCCTTCAGAAAATTTTCCAATTCACCTCTTGAAGTTGGGTGCATATTGACTCCTTCTCTGCCAGTTCGTACACGTCTTAGGAAATTTTATCATCCCTTCCCAAGGTTGGGCGTATTTCTCTAGGGGAGGGGGAATTTTCCCATACTTAGCATATTTTCAACTTACCCAACTCCACTTTGGGTGCATATGAGGGGTGGAGGAGGAAAATTTTATAATTAGAAACTTTTTCTCACCTTGACTTGATGAGGGCACGTTTAGGGGGGGGGGGGGGCTAGGAGGAATTAACAATACTTAGAACATTTCTTTTAAAAGCCACCACCTTCAACAACTTTGGGCGCATGAGTGGTCTAGGAGGAATTCAACACTTAGAAACTTTTTTAAAGCCATCTCCAACATGGGCGCATTTGAGGTGTGGAGGTGGAATTTCCACACTTAGAATATTTCTTGAACATCCTCCATAGTGCAAGGTGACATGGGCGCATTTCAAGGCCCTTGCAGGAACTTTTCTTCACTTAGTAAATTCCTCTAGTCTCCTCCATGTTGGGCGCATTTAGCTAGGTGTACAAGAATTTTCAATAACTTTGAAACTTATACTCCACCTACCTTCTTCTTGGGTGCATATTTTAGGGGTGTTGAAGGAATTTTTCAATGCCTTAGAGCATTTTCCAAGTCAATCCTTCAAGATGGGCGCATTTACGGGATCCTGCAGGAATTTCCATCACTTGAAAACTTTGCATCCTCCAAGGCAAGATGGGCGCATTTGAGGGGTTGAGCAGGAACTCCAAGACTTAGAATTTTTTTTCCAATCTAGCTTCTAGCATGGGCGCATTTCAAGGGTCATGGAGGAACTTTCTCAGACTTAGACATTTTCAGGCTTCCTTCTTGATGATGGCGCATTTGAAGGCTAGAGCAGGAATTTCTCATGACTTAGTCACTTTCTGGCTTGCTCGCCCCTTGTTTACTATATTTAGTAAGCCTCTGGTTTACACACTTCTGTAGCTTGGATTGATTTGAATTTATGCCATAGGATCCTCATGATCTAGTTGACCCATTCACATTGCCATCTTGTGTCGACCTACTATTTATAGCTTGTTTTTGGAGGTGATTTACTATTTATAGTAATTGCTTGATTTCAGGATTTCTGCAACTCTGCTTGACGTGAAATTTGCTCCATGGGGTCCTCATGGGTTGACTGACTTGTTCGCACTGGCGCTTCGCACTGACTTGCTATTTATAGCTTGTTTGAGAAGTGACTTACTATAAATAGTAAGTGCTCAGATTGCCTTCAAATTTTACCAGTGGAATCCTTGAAAGATACTGATTGCAATGGGATACATCAGTTTTCAGAGATTTTGGCGTTTGACCCCTCATTTTAGGTCCCGAAGCTGGAAACCCTAATTTGACTTGCATGTTGATCGAATGATCTCTGTTTGACCTCGTTTCTGTTGCATTTCGCCTTGTTTGTGATGTTGAAGTGTTGGGCAGCTACCAGAGTGATCCTGCTACAAATAGTAAGTGTCTGAAAAAGTGACCAATCAGCTATTGGGTGTGTTTGCATGTCACACTACCTGAGAGATCTCACAAAACCCAGAAAAACCCAACAAACTGGACTGCATGCGAGCACTGGCTAAAAATAGAAAGTTCCTAAAAAGTGGTCAATTATGCCTGCATGTTACCTTGTTGTGTAGCTCTTGAAAAACCCATGATGAATATGCTGACATGCATTGAAAAGTCTTGCATGCAAATCCTAAAAATATACTTTTAAGACGACTTCACAAAAAGGTCCTAATCCTGGTTTGGATGCTATATCACTGCGAAGCTCCCGAAAAACCCACAAAGAATATCCAAACATGCGTTGAAGATTCCAACATGCAAACCCTAAAAATAGCCTCCAAAGTGAAGACTGCTAAAAGTTATCATCTCATCTTGCATGTTATATTATTGCGTAGGTCTCGAAAAACCCAAAAATATTCTCCAGACATGCATCGGAAAACCTTGCATGCAAACCCTAAAATCTGCTCCTGAAGGTGATACTTGCTAAAAATAGCAAGTTGTCAGATATAGCTCAAAATTTGCAGGTAGATAGCTTAAAGTGCTCTAAGCATGGTGTAATAGTCAGAATTCAATTAGCCAACTCAATTTTGACCCCAAATTGACCAGAAGATCCAAAACCCTAATTCTCAGGCTTAGCCAAAATTTCAAGTTTAAGCTCAAAGACGGGCACATCCCTAGAAAGGCAGACAAAAACAAGAGAGACAGAGAGAGAGAGAGAGACAAAACCAAAGCCAAAAGACGGGAATGGAGCAAAAATTAGGGGGGTCCCCATTTTAAATGGGGTGATGTGTGAAAAGGTCACAACATCTGGCGACTCCATGGGAAAGTGTTGAAAAACACTTTAAGAATTGAACCTTAGTTAATTTCCCTCAAACCATCATACAGAAAGGATACTCACTCAAAAGGGGAGAAGAATCCGATATTGGATCAAAACACCTTCATCCAAGATCTTGTGAGTGTGTGCATATTCATTCCATCTCTAAACCATCCTGACTTCCGGAATTGGCCGCGGTAAATTATATAAATATCTTAACTTCAAAAGCATCTTGGACATTGCCTCGCTGCCAGTCAGGCGTCCATAGCCCCGACGAGGTTGTCGCTACAATTCTCATGAATATTGCTCCACTGCCAGCCAGACGTCCATAGCCGCGGTGGAGTTACTCGCATATTCCCAAAACCAATGTCCAAGCATAATATTTCTTTCATTTCTCTCCTTTTATTTCTTTTCTTTTTCCTTTTCAGATATTTTCTTTTAGCACATTTTCTTTTCTTTCATATTGATTTTTCGTCAATTCCACAATTGGATGCCAGGCAGTGAAGCCTCCAATAGGTCTTAGAATTGTAGTGGCGCTGAAGCAAGATGTAAGGTTTTCACTTGCCATAACCTTTCCCAAGAAACCAAAATGACTCAAAGTGGAGATAGGTAGGGCATTTAAGATTTTTAGACTCATGTGTTAAGACACAGTAACGGGTTGATCTCCCGAGTCGAGCTTATTCCGAAACTGGATGATGACAAGAGGAAAACAACCTTGGTTTTCAAAATTTGCATAAACTCAAATGGAAAGAAACCAAATTGTGAAAAGAAAACCATCATCACCCCCTTCGCAACAGGAAACTCTAAAATCTTTTCCCATTCCAGATCAAAAACCACTTGAGCGGACAACTCAAGGGAAGAACGCCAAACCAAAAATCCAAAAGGGCAACAAACCAAAACCAAGAAAAAGAAAACGAGAAAGCAAACCTAATCTAAGTATGTACAAAGTAGGTCCTCGGAGGGAACCTAGGACTGGAAATAATGCTTGAGGAATTGCACATTGACTGGCAATGGGATATCCTCTCTTGTCAGAGTTTGTAGCTTGAATGCATTATCTCCGAGGATTTCAGAAATTTGATAAGGTTCCAACCACAATTTGTCGAACTTGTCGTGATCTCCTTTCTTTTCGTGGGCCTTGTCCCAGTATAAGACCAAGTCAGAAATGCGGAAGGACTCAACCTTTGCTTGTTTATCAAACCATCTTTTCACAATTCCCTGATGCTTCGCCAGATTTTCCAATGCTTCATCTCTCTTTTCTTCCAAATGCATCAACTGAGACAATCTTGTTTGAATTTGATCTTCCCCTTCGAGATACTCCTAAATGAATTGGAGAGTTCAGATCCTAAGTTGAACTGGAAAAACAAGATCCTGTTTGTAGACCAAGTGATAGGGAGATGTTCCCAATGAACTCTTTGTTCTAATCCTGTCTGCCCATAGAGCAAACCTCAGTTGCGTGTGCAAATCCTTGGGGTTTTTATCCAACAGCTTCTTGATAGCATTTAACAAATTCTTATTTGTGGACTTTGCCAGTCCATTCCCCTACAGATAATAGTTGGAAGAGAATTTCAACATGATTCCATATTCAAATGCCCAGTTAGAAAAATTTAATGCTGAGAAAGCTAGGCCGTTGTCGCACACTAGGGCATGGGGGAATCCGAATCTTGTGACAATGTTTTCTTCAAGGAACTTGATCACCACATCTGTTGTGCATTGCTTCAGAGCTTGAGCCTCTGTCCACTTGGTGCAGTAATTTGTTGCTGTCAAAATGTACCTGTGCTGACCCGAAGAAGGCGGATTGATCATTCCAATGAAGTCTAATCCCCATTTTGCAAAAGGCCTACCTCAACCACCGACTGCAAGGGGATAGCTGGATGCTTTCCTCTGTCTGCAACTGTCTGACAAACATGACAAGCCTTCACATGTTCATATGCATCTTTGAAAAGTGTGGCCAATAATACCTAGCCCTTAAAATTTGATGAGCCGTGGCAAAAACTACCTCCATGACTAGTTCCAAATTTCTCGTGAAAATGTTCCATCAACCGTTTAGCTTCTTCCTTTCCTACACATCTTAGATAAATGCCTTCATGGTTCTTCCTATAGAGAACTGACCCTTGGAGCATGAACCTCTGACTTCTCATTCTCAAGGCTCTCCAACACATATGTTTGTTGCACTAGCCCTGGACCAAGCATTGCAATCGTCTGAGCCAAAGCCTGCCCTCAGACCAATTTCATAGGCTGTATCTCTATATCATATTCTTGCAAAGTGGCGACCCACTTGCCTCTTCTTTCTCCTAGCTTATTTTGCATCAACAGTGTTTTCACCGTGGCATCTGGAACAATTGCATAGACCTTGCTTCTCAATATATAGTGTCTAAACTTTTTGATTGCCTTCACCAAGGCATAAGCTTGCTTCTCAATATTGGGATACCTTAATTCTGCCTCCTTTAAAGGTGCAATTATAAAAGCAATTGGGTGCTCATCCTTTTCTTCTGTTCTTTGTGTTAGTACTACTGCACATGTATGCTCTGAGGCAAATGAATACAAATAGAATGGCTTAGTGTAATCTGGGCTGACCAGTACTGGAGCATCCACTATTGCTTGCTTAATTTCATCAAAACCTTCCTAGTCTGAGGAGTCCATTCGACCTTCGCATTTTTCTTTAGCATCTCATTCAATGGCCTCACTATTTCAGCAAATCCGGTTATGAACTTTCTGACAAAATTAATTTTGCCAAAGAATGATCTTAACTCCTTTTGACTACCTGGCAAACCAATCTTTGAAATGGCACTGATACGTTCTGGGTCAATCAAGATCCCCTTCTCCGAGATGACATGACCCAACAACTTTCCCTCGGTGACACCAAATATACACTTCTTGGGGTTAAGTGATATGCCGAATCTTCTGCATCTCTGAAAGATCTTCCTTAAATCTTCCACGTGGTCTCCTCTTCTCTTTGAAAACATAGTTAGATCATCCATGTATATAATTATGCATTTCCCTACCAAATCTCGGAAGGCGATATCCATAGCCCATTGGAAAGTGGCTCTTGCGTTGATCAAGCCAAAAGGCATCCTCTTGTATGTGAAAGGTCCCCACTTGGTGGTGAACGCTGTCTTTAATCTGTCTGCTTCTTCTACCATTACCTGATTATAACTTGAGTAGCCGTCTATGAAGGACATCATCTGGGAACCATTCGCAATCTGCAACACTTCGTCCAACAAAGGCAAATGATAGTTGTCTTTTTCAGAAGCTCTATTCAAATTGGGGAAATCCACACACAGCCTTATCTCGCCATTCTTCTTTCTGACTGGAACTAGATTGGCAACCCACGTGGAGTGCCTCACTGGAAAAATAATACGAGCAGAAAGAAGCTTCTTGACTTCCTGATAGATCAATGGTTCTAACAATGGATTCACAGGCCTCTGCCTCTGTCTGAATGGTTTGCTGCCTAGTTTCAATGGAATCGTGTGTGTAATCAAGGAGGTATCATACATTTTCAAGTCTTCATATCCCTAGGCTATTACGTCCGGGAACTCTCTCATGGCCTGTAGGATGCCTTCCTTTTCTTCTGGTGTGCAAAGTTTTCCAATAAAAATGTTCTTTACTTGTTCATCTGTCCCTATATTGACGACTTCACAGTCATTTCCTTGGGTACTCTGGTTTCTACTTAGTTTGTCGGGATCAAACAATATTTCTAGTTCAACCATACCTCTTGGAATACCATTTTTCTTCAAATTCAGGATCCCTTCAGCATCAAACTCTAATTTCCGTCTCTTCATCAATAATTTGTGCCTCGAATAAACTAGAGCACGTGAGAAAATCCAGAATTTGTTTATCATCGTCAAACACTTGAAAATTCTTTATGTTATCTGGAATTGAAGGTGTCGAGACTAATTCCACTGTGAACTTCTTCAATCCCTCCACAGCCAAAGGCTCCAAGGAACTAGCAGCTTGTGCAAGAGAATTAGCAACGGGGTTCTTGGACCTGTAAACTTGCTTGATATTGAATGCATCAAAACTTTCTATGAGGTCCCATACTCGGTTGCGGTAACGATTGAGCCTTTTATCACGACAAGCATACTGTTTCCTTACTTGTCTAACCACAATAACTGAATCTCCGAAGGCGTGCACAATCTTGGCTCCCTTTTGAATTGCAAGGATCAATCCATGAATCAAGGATTCATACTCGGTGACATTATTGGTGCACGAAAATTGGAGTCTGTAAGCTCCCAAATATGCTTCTCCGGTTGGGCTAATTAGCTCAAATCTTGCTCCATTTCCTTTCTTTGACTTCGATCCATCGAACCTCAAGGTCCATACTTGATCTTCTATGAGAGTGTTGGGAGGCTGAACATGTGCATTTTCTTGGTTGCACACTTCTGGAACCTTTTCTTCGATTACTGGCTGAACCTTCTCATCTTTTACAAATTTTTCCATAAAAGCATCTTCTTCTTCATTATCCTTGACACTTTCCTTGCACGGAGGCTTGTGGAACGAGCTTTGAAACTTGCTCCAAGGAAACCTTGCACATGGCATAGGTAACTTCTGAATGGGATGCCTCATGAATTCTACACCAATTTGGAAGTAACAAATTCTTGACAGAGGCGTCTTTTCCCAACTCTACTTCTTGCTTCACACTTCTCAGAACAAAATCTCTGAAATTTTCAAACATCCCTTCGCCTTCATTATCACTTGAATCACTCTCGACCAAAGCTTCCGTGGAAGCAGTGGCATCTTCTAAAAACTTCCCTTCATTTGAACTTTGTAACATCAACACTTCTTGCTTGACGGGTTTGTATGAGCCCAAATCAGTTTCTACAAACATAATTTCATTATCTTCGCCATATTCGGTGATCATTAATCTAATCCTTGGTGTGCGATCAATTTTAATCTGATTTGGAACTCTTCATGGAAGCCACATGTGGGAAAAATCCGTTGCAATGTATCCATTCAATTTCCTTGCCCAATCTCTGCTTAGCAACATGCCATATCCATCAGGTATGTTGACCATTGATATATCAATACAGCTCTGAACTCGAGGGTCGGCTGCCAACTGCATATGAATGTTATTCAACTCTCCAACAACTGGAACTTCTGTCTTGTCCAGTTAGGTTACCTTCTTGTTAGTTTGAAGTGGGACTAATCCCAACCGTTCCCGCACCTTCAGTGGCATGACATTGCTGGAAGCACCGGAGTCGATCAAGCAATTGTGTAACAGTTTTCCGAAAATTCTGATTGAAACGAGGAATGGGGCTGGTTCATCTTTCCCTTGATAGAATACCACTGGTTTTCTTCTTTCCTCTGCTATCTTGATTATTGCTTGCATTAGGATATGGTGGCATTGTGAAATTGTTTGGAGGAATCAATGACGTCAGAGGTTCCTTCTGATGATAGCTCCTCTGATAAACTTTGGGGGCTGCTCCTCCAGATGTTTGAAAAGCTTGCACCTGTCTTCTCCCTTCTACCAAAACATTGTTATTGAGAGGTGGAAAAACATAATTGTCTTGGCCAAGAGGCTCCTCTGAATGTGTGGCCTGAGCTTCTGAATATACTTGAGCTTCTGGCGTTTGATAGTTTGGTGCCCCCATGGGACCATTTGCCGAAGCTGGTGGAAATTTGTGATTAACTTGTGGTGGCGTGTAGCTCTAGTATTCAGGCAAAAAATTGAAATCTTCTAGAATGAGCGCTTGGTCGTATCGTTGTACTGAGACTATTTCATATCTAGTAGGCGGAGGATTCTCAATACCTTCCATGTTCTTTACTTCTCTTTTGAAAATATCAGCGACTACTTGAAATTCATGACATTGGAGTTTTGAATGCTGAATTGTATTTTGCAATCTACACCATCCTGACATAGCGGCCTTAGACAAGTAAACTCTATCCACAGGATGGTTTTCAGGAGGCGGCGGGTTATCCAATGGTGAAGGTACACCTCCGTTATTGGGCCCTGTATTCCAGGACCTCTTCTGATATCCTTGATTATTATTCCTATACCCATGACTATTTTTCGTGATTGTGTCCTTGATGGGCATCCTGGTGGTTTGGAGGATTATTCTGGTATCCTCGATTGGCACCTTGATGTGTCTGATAAGTTCTTAGCGTGGATTGCATCTGATTATTCTGATTTTTGAGGTAAGTCACCTCAGTTGACAGCCTTTTCATCTGTTCTACTAACTCTTTCATTTATTCTTTCTCCTCTTGAGTCCTTGTTGGTGGTACTGTGTTTTGGAGGTAAACAGGCTGTGTTGCTTGAGTTTGGGACAAAGGAGTCCCAGGATGGAGAACTAACTCATTAGATGGTGCTTGTACTTGGTAAGTTGGCTAAGGGATTGGATTCATTGCTGGGACTTGTTGATTCCAGGTTGAGCCGAGAGTCTGTACCTGATTGTTTGTCGAAGTTAGGCTAGTATACAACAAGGGCCCAGTTATGTTCTATCCCATGTTCTGGCTTACTTCAACAACTTTGGCATAGGCTTGGTTCATGTTGGCAGGAGCGGGATGAGCTTGTCTTATGAACATTGTGGTCAAAGGATCCAAGGCTGAATAATAATTTTCTCTAGCATCAGCGACCACATAAGGGTCATGCAACCTTGTGAGAGCTTTTTGGAATCTATTATTGAATGCATGAATAGGCTCTTTGTTGAGCCTTCTCACTTCGACAAATTGGTGATAAAGTTCTATAGGAGTAATGGGAATACCAAACTTTCCGATGAAGGCCTCCTTCATCTATTCCCATGATCTTATTGACCCGATTGGCAAGTGAATGAACAAATAGTGAGCTTCTTCTCCTAAGGAATATGGAAATATCCTACAAGCCACGTCTGCATATGCAATCTGTCTGTTGCGCAAATGGTCTTCAAACATCTTAATGTGGTCTTTAGCAGTCCGGTTTACATCATTGACATGAAACTTAGAGCAGAAATTTTCAAGATTCTTCGACATATCATGATAGTCAACAAACTCTAGCGGAGACAGATTATTGACCAACCAAGTAGCACCATTCTGAGCCGGTTGGGCCATTGCTTGAACTGGTTGTTGTCGCTGATAAACAATAACTTGGGCTGGCTGTTGTTGGGGTACAGTAGCCTGAATTGGTTGTTGTTGTTGGATGGGTTGTTGTTGCTGAATAAACACTAGAACTTGTACTTGTCTCGGTTGAGCAAACCTCGAAGCACTAGGTGGAGTTCTGAACAAACTTGAAATTTCCTCTCCGCTTTCTTCGCTCGACTGAACCTCTTTGTTTGATAAAACTTCTTCACTTGATTGAACTTCTTTGCTTGATTGGGTTTCCTCACTCAATTGAACTCCTTTCTTCTTCCTAGCTCGAGTAGGTAGTTCTAACTCCACAAACTCTTTGGACAAACTAGGCGTGGACCTTAAAATTCTTTTCAACTTGTCTGGCGAGAATGAGCTGATACGATCCAGGATGTAGCTGATTGTTGGCGAGGTGCCGGAGTAGGAGCAAGTGGTTGTCTCTGATTCAACAAATCCCTTTCAATAGCAACTTGAATCTTAATGGCCTTCTCCTCTTCTTCCTCCAATACAAAGCAAGTTCGCATATACTTAGTGTAGCTCCACTTCGTCTTCCACGCGAGATTGTTCAAACCTGCGAGGATGTCTTCTTGATTGTCGTTGAATCCCAAATTTGGCTGCAACACTGGAAATATCTCTCTATGCGGTAGCACCATCTTGATTCATGATAATTCTTCTCGAATAAATTCCTCTTTGATGAAAATCCCTTCTTTACTTCAATGTGGCTGTTAACTGCAAAGATCCTTGATAGGCCCTCCTTCTAGCGCCAATTTTGTTTATTTGTTTTTTGTGACCGCACCAACACAGAATAAAGTTTCCCAACAATCACTCTATCCTCTCTTGAACAAAGTCTCCTACATGCTAAGATTGCGAGAAAGATCATGCATTTAACTCCAAGGTTCCTTCATGCAGTAGATAGTCTCAGTTGGCTTGATGTGATTTGTTGGTAATCTCAAGGGGGACTTACACAATTGTTCAGCTGAAGATCGAAAGGGGGGTTTTACAAGCTTCAAAAGATTTGGCAATGAAGCACAGGTTTCCCAAACTAACCAAAAAATACTGAATTTAAATGGTTGCAGTGATAGAGGATGCTATGGACTAATCTACGTGCAGACGTGGAGATCAACTTTTAGAAGCCTCAACCAAGTTCTACTTTGCCTCACCTCAGACAACTTCCATAGAACCGGTGCAATCTTCAAGGGGAGTAACTAAAAGTATTCAGATCATAATTCAATATGAGGACACCATCACAACAACGCATGTCAACACGTAAACTATAATCGAAGTTAAGTCCGCAATGTTCCAGTTGACCACACAAGGCGGACACACCATTAGTGAGCCCGCTAGTGGTATGGATAAGCAAAGCTTGCTCAAATTAAACACCACATTCCACAACTATCATCTATTTCCATGAAATGAAATCTACTTTACTTTAAGCTACTTTAAGATTCTATTGCGAATTAGAAGGACGAGGAAGCCTCGCTAGCTACTCACAACAAAAGATGAAACCACCATCAATGATAACTCTTTTTAGTATGAGAGTGTTCACAACAACTTCTTACAAAGCTTTCAATGGAAAACTTTGCTTCCTCTTCAATCTATGCTATTGCTAAGCTGTCTCCCTATTCTAATAATTTACAAATGCTGGGGGATGCCCCTTTTATAGTTGGCCAAATCCAGTGGACGACTTAGATTCAATTACAATGAAGGGCTCAGATTGAGCTACATAAACCCTAACCCTAAGACCGCCACCAAGAAGAGTGGGGCAATAAATGAGCAATTAATGTCCACCACCCTTCTAGAAGATTCTCGTCCAGGGGTGCGTTCCCACTGTTCTTGTTATTGACTGCAAACTCGATGAATCTGGCCAACATAGCTTCAATCGGCATGGCAGGAACGTTCTTAATCAAACTCCAAGATGACTACCTCTTTCTTTTGTTTGATGGTGATTTTCCTCCTTGGTGCCAGTGTATTTTAGGCTGGGTGAAGTATGCCAGAAAACACTATCTAGGTCAATGCCAGGGAAGGATTTCACACTTGAGAAGAATTTCTTTGCTTTGTTCTTTAGTCCATCCCGCTATCACTCTTTAACATTGAAGCTTTTTTCTCATTCCTCCTCCTTAGTCTTGAGGACATTTTAGTGCCTGAGGATGATCTTTAACGCTTGGGCCTTCATCCTTCCCTCCATCCTGATCTTGAAGGATCTTCTTGTCTTGGGCTCGACCATTTCTTCCTTGCCTCCCGCCTTCCCAAGTTGGGTGCATACTAGGTCTTTGTGGAGAATCATCCAACACTTAGTCGTTTCTTTCATCATCTTCCTTCATGGCTTGGGCGCAAATGAGACATCATGGAGGAGCTTCAATATGTAACTTTATCTTCTTCCAAATGTTGTCCTGGGGTATTTGTTCCATCGCCTCAAGTCATCATGCTTTGGTCTCGGCGTTCATCCTGCAAAACAAACAAAAAGAAGAGCATCAAAACACTTCATGATATAAAATCTCTTCACTTACCTGATCTCTATGTTATGATCTCCGAGGTTTGATTAGTGTCTGGATCTGGTAGTGTTTATCATTCTTCTCTAGCACAACTTCTGCTTTCATCACTGGTGCATTTAACCTCTGTGAGTTGGGAGGTATACTTTCATCTTCTTGACTTAGTCATTTTATTCAGCTATCCTCTCCATCTTCTTTTAGGAGCTCAACACTTCATCTTGAAGGCACGTAAGAAGGCTCTTCCTTAGAAAATTTTTGTGTCTTCATCCATTCCCCCTTTGGCACATTTAAGACCCCTTTAGTTTTTGTTTCCTTCCTTAGAAAATTACACGCCTTGATATCCCTGCCTTAGAAGAATCTTATTTCCTCTGGAAGATTTCATCTATTTCACTCTAGTAAAAATATTCAAAAATTCCTGAGAAAATCCCCCCCTTAGAAAATATCTCATAACCTTATTGTATTCAAGGGGGTACACTTGAAGGGGGTAATTTAATTTTTTTTACACCCTTGAAAAAATATTTTCTACTAAGGTTTACCTACTCCATATTTTCTCACTTCATGGGCGCACTTGAGGGTATCAACTCTCACTTTCTATGACTTAGAAAATCTTTCTTGCACCTTCACAAGCTTGGTGCATTTCATTCCTTGCGCTTGCATTTTCAAACACTTAGAAATTTTCCAGCTCCATCTCTTTCTAGGGCGCATTTGAGGTGTCCTTCCAATTTCCAATACTTAGAAAAATTTTCATCTTGAGATCTTCCACTTCTTGTGTTGGGCGCATTTAGAGGGGGTGGCTTTCATTTTGAACACTTAGAGAATATTTTCAACTACACTCTATTCCTTGCTAGGCGCATTCAAGTGGTGGAACTTCCACTTTGCAAGACTTAGGAAATTTTTTACTTGCCTCCATCACAACTTGGGTGCATTTAGCACTTTTCCATTCCATTTTTCTTTCCCTAGAAGATTTTCAAGCGCTTCCACTACCTTGGGCGCATTTGGGAGTGGCTACTGCCAGTTTCTAACACTTAGAATATTTCTTAGGTCCTCTCATTCAGCTTGGGCGCATTTCACCCCCTGGGCTTCCATTTTGAAACACTTAGAAATTTTTTGAAGCCTCCAGCCATCATGGGCGCATTTGCTAGGTCAAGCCTCCACTTTGCTATTGCGTAGAAAACTTTACTCCTCCCTACTCCTTGATGGGCGCATTTAGGAGGGGATTTCCATTTCAACACTTAGCAAAATTTTAAACCCTCTCACCTTGAAGCTTGGGCGCATTTCACAGGTGGTGGAGGAATTTTCATGCCTTAGAATTTTTTCCTCAGCTCCTCTCAAGATAGGGCGCATTTGGGGGGTGTAGGTGGAATTTCCCATGCCTTAGACAAAATTTTCATGTCCCCAGCCATCATGGGCGCATCTGGGGTGGCCTACAGGAATTCTTTCGGACTTAGACAATTTTTCATCACCCTCTCTTCAGTTTGGGCGCATTTAGAGGGTGAAGGAGGAATTTTCTCTGTCTTAGCAACTTTTGATGTCTCCTCCATGGCTTGGGCGCATTTCAGGGTGTGGCCTGCCAGTTTTAACTTGCATGCTTTAGAATTTCCATCTGACTACTTAGCCAATTTCTCAGCCCGCTTGCCCTGGCTTTTTGTTTTTAGTAACCTTCCTAATTTTCATACTTCTACAACCCCGATTGACTTGAAATTCGCCTGACATGATCCTCATGGGTTAATTGACCTGTTCACATTGGTGCCTCTTGCTGACTTGCTATTTATAGCCTGTTTTAGAAGTGACTTACTATAAATAGTAAGTGCTCAGATTGCCTTCAAATTTTACCAGTGGATTCCTTGAGAGATGCTGATCGCAGTGGGATACATTGGTTTTCGTAGATTCTGGCATTTTACCCCTTATTTTGAGTCCTGAAATTGGAAACCCTAATCTGACTCGCATGCGGCTTAAACGATCTCTGTTTGACCCCGTTCCTGTTGCATGTCGCTTTGTTCGTGATACTGAAGTGTTGGGTGGCTGTTGGAGTGGTCCTGCTAAAAATAGTAAACGTCTGGAAAAGTGACCAATCAGGTGCTGGACGAGTTTTCATGTCACACAACCTGAGAGATCTCAAAAAACCCAGTAAATTGGACTGCATGCGGGCACTGGCTAAAAATAGTAAGTTCCTGAAAAGTGATAATCTCTACTTGCATGTTACATCATTGTGTAGCTCTCGAAAAACCCATAAGGAATATCCTAACATGCACTGAGAAATCCTGCATACAAACCCTAAAAATGGCTCTCGAAGTTCGAATTGCTGAAAGTCATGATCTCAACTTGCATGTTATATCATCGCGAAGGTCTTGAAAAACCTAGAAAGAATATCTAGACATGCGTTGAAGACTTCAACATGCAAACCTTAAAAGCAACCTCCGAAGGCAGCACTGCTGAAAGTTATCAACTCATCTTGCATGTTATATCACCGCGAAGGTTTCAAAAAACCCAGAAAGGTTCTCCAGACATGCATTGAAAAATCATACATGCAAACCCCAAAAATGGCTCCTAAAGTCCGAATTGCTAAAAATAGCAAGTTGTCAGATCTCGCTCAAATTTTGTAGGTAAGCAGCTCAGAGTGGCCTGAACACAGTGCAATAGTCAAAATTCAATTAGCCAACTCAAATTGACCTCAAATTAGCCCAAAGAGCAAAAACCCTAATTCACAGACCTAGCCAAAATTTCAATTTAAGCTTAAAGATGGGCACATCCCCGGAAAGACAGACTGAACAGAGAGAGATAGCAGGAAAATCAACCGAAACTAAAGCCAAAAGACCCAAACGGAGCAAAAATTAGGGGGTCCCCATTTTGAATGGGGTGATGTGTGAAAAGGTCACAACAAGACCCAAAAGAAAATCCATACTAATGGAGTCTCAAGGTCTATTTGAGATTGGTAAAGGCTGATAAAGACCTGCATTTGTACTCTTTCCCTTAGCATATTGACACACTTTGCAGCTTTCTACAAACTTTATCACATCTGTTTGAATTTTAGGCCAAAAGAAATGAGCACTAAGCTGAGCTAAAGTCTTATCTAGGCCAAAATGACCAGCAAGACTACAACAATGCTTTTATCTAATTAAAGTTTTCCTCATAGAACTCCTTGGTACACATAACTGTGATCCTTTAAAAAGCAATCCATCTTGCAAAATGTAGTCCATCCAAGGTTCTTTATTCCTTATAGTTGGCTATTTACACACCTCATAGGCTTCTTGGAAATCCAAATCAGATTTGTACAACTCCTTAAGAGACTCTATTCCTCCACTTTCTATCTGAATTTCTCTTATGAGTAAGGCTCTCCTACTCAAAGCATCTGCTGCCTTATTGGCTTTTCCTTTTTGTGCTTGATAACACAAGTGAAATTTTGCAAATACTCCACCCATTTCATGTGTCTTTGACTTAATTTTGGCTGGCTGGTTATGAACTGCAGCACATGATTATCAATGAAAATAACAAACTCCTTAGGCATCAAATAATGTCTCCACTTCCGTAAGGCTTGAACCAAAGAATAAAACTCAAGATCATAAGCTAAATACCTCTTTTTTGCATCATTTAACTTCTCACTAAAGTATGCAACAGGTCTACCTTCTTGACTTAGGACAGCTCCAATGGCTACCCCACTTGCATCACATTCAACTTGGAAAACCTTGTTCATATCAAGATGTGCTAGTATAGGCTGTTCAGTGATTTTCTTTTTTGAAAACTGAAAATTTCTTTCAGCAACATTAGTCCAAACAAACTTTCTTTTATCCCCTCTTATAGTATCTAAGAGTGCTGCACAAATTCCACTAAAGTTTCTGATAAATTTCCTATAAAAACTTGCCAAACCATGGAAACCTTTTACCTCATAAGCTATTTTTGGAGTTGGCCAATCGGTTATGGCTTTCACTTTGTCCTTGTCCATCTTTATTCCATCTTTAGAAATCACAAAACCAAGGTACACTAATTCTTCCCTCATGAATAAACACTTATTGATATTAATCAACAATCTTTCTTCTTGCAATCTTTGCATTACCATCTTAAGATGTTTGAGATGTTCTTCCTTGCTTGAGCTATAGATCAATATGCCATCCAAATAAACAATCACAAATTTACCTATGATGGGCTTTAGAACTTCATTCATTAGTCTCATAAATGTACTTGGAGCATTGGTAAGACCAAATGGCATAACAAGCCACTCATACAACCCCTCATTAGTCTTAAAGACGGTTTTCCATTCATCTCCTTCCCTTACCCTTATTTGATGATAACCACTCTTGAGATCAATCTTAGAAAAATACTTAGATCCACACAAACAATCAAGAAAATCATCTATTCTTGGAATAGGGAACCTATACCTGATGGTCATCTTGTTTATTGCTCTTGAATCTGTGCACATCCTCCAATCTCCTTCTTTCTTTGGCACCAATACCATTGGTACTGCACATGGGATAAGACTTTATTTAATCAAACCTTTGTCCAATAGTTCTTGCACTTGCTTCTTTATCTCTGCATTTTCTTGTGGAGTCATCTTGTAGGCAGCTTTGTTTGGTAAACTTGCACCAGGTATTAAGTCAATATGATGACTAATACTGCTAATAGCTGGCAGCTCATTGGGCAACTCATTCACCACTATATCAGCATACTCTTCCAACATGGTTTGGATCTCTTGAGGCAGCTCATTCAACTTGGTTGCTGTCATAACAGTTCTAGGTCTGACTGCTAGTGCAAAACCCATATTTTCCTCTTTCATTGCATTCAAAAATTCCTTCTCACTCACCATCAAGACACTAGGACTAGCCACTTTTCCATCTTCTTCTTTCAAAGGCAGCAAGGTATGCTTTCTCCCATAGTTGGAAAACTTGACTTGAAATATATCGAGCCAATTTTTTTCAAATTTTTTGCAATGCGATTACAAACAACATGCACCCGTTAGGGTTAGCAAATAACTAAACAATGCAGAATTCAACTCTAACCAAGAATGTACACCAACATCCCGAGATGGGCAAGGTGTTAGCATGTGGTCAGAGGATCTCAATGCAATGCACAAACTGAAATAACCCTAACCAAGAATGTGCCAGATGACGGCGTGCATATGGTCAGAGGATCTTATGCATTTCAGAAAAAGCAACTCTAACCAAGAATGTGTCCAAGGTGGACGATCATATGGTCAGAGGATCCCTATCTATTACAATACTGAAAGTAACTCAACACCAAGTATGTGCTACTCAATCCAGGATGGAGATGAGGCGACCATATGGCGGAGACATATGATATTACAATGCAATTCAAATAAACAGGCGGCAAGCCAGCCTCTTCCACTTATTCAGTGGGCAATTACAAGCATGAGATTAGCAAGAATAAGAAAGATGTTGACAGTACTACTGTTCAGCTTACAATATAAGAGATTTATATATTAAGCACAAGATAAGAGTGTTCACAATGTTGCAACAATGTATAATGCTATCCTTAATGCTGTCAATGTCTCTCCTTCCAAAACCTAACTCAAATGATGGATTCTATGCAAGCTGTCATGACAGAACAATGACTGAAATTACTCAACCAGCAACACTGAAACTCAATGAAAAGCTCATAACTCACTCATTTCTCACTCAAACTGCATGAAATCTGATGCAAAGTACTCCTATAATGAAGGCGCCCAAGATGATAACATAAAACAGAACCTAAATGCAGATATTTATTTTTTTTGCACGAATTCCAATGACACCCCAAAAGGTACGGCTGCAAGGAGGGGCAATTTTGACTTATAAAATTGGAGACTTCGTTAAAAATTCCCAAACTTCACAGAAAGGGGCGCCCTTGCCTAGCAAATGCATGGGTAAACTACCTAGAACCAGAATAAAATCACCCAAAGACTTATGAGACAAAACACCAATCTGCAACACAAAACCAGCAACTCCAGATTTTTGATTATTTTGCAAATATAAGGATTACAATGAAAAAATAACAGCTACAATGCAAACTCACTACAAAATCACTCAAAAACAAGCAAACCTCTCCACTAGGTGCTATCTCTCAAGCACGAAGTTGAGCCAAGCTAGGAGGCATTCATTCCTCGAAGCAGTCCAACACCATTTCGGCAGCATAACATTACTCAAGATATCCGATAATGCAAATTAAGACCAAGACCTCCTTTTATAACTTTGTGAAGACTCTCCAGAAGCTTCTAGAAACCCTGCTTTTCAAATTTGAAATAACTCATTTTCCCTCCAAAGATGGCGTCCCCCTTTCCAAGGTCAATTTGACTTTTAATTTAAGAATAATCTCCTCAATAAGATAGGCGTCCCTTTTTCCAAGCATTGTTTTTGCCTTTTAAAAAATATTAAATCATTTACATGAGGCGCCACCCATAAAGACCACCTTTTAAAACAACTTAAGTTCAATCACTAGGCTAGGGGGGGGGGGTCAACAGCAAAATATAACATTAGAACATGACTTTATTAAAATAATTCGAACTTATCTCTCCAATTGTGCCCCAAAGCCAAAGTTGAGCAATCCAACTGAACAGACTGAAGTAGAAGGCCAACCGTGCCGAAACCAACAGGACCATTGCCAGAAATAGAATTTACTAAAAATAGTAAATTCATGAAAGTGCTCAGAATGCCAAGAAAAACACATCACCGCGAAGCTCACGAAAAACCCAGAAGGAATCCGCAGTTCAATCACCAATCCGTGAGCAAAGAAACCACCAACCATGAAACCCTAATTTTCACCCTCGAGTAGCCTACAGGTCTCCAGAATAGGCCAACGAACAACAAAAAGGATCATGCTCGAGAAGGGGACATTACACGACTCACCAAAAGACTCGTGAAGGCCAAAATTTTTGAGTTTTTAAAAACTCAGCAAAAACTCGGGAACTTAAAAAATTGCTAAAATCACATTAGAAACACATTGTTTTTTGCAAATTTCAATGACAACATTTTACACCTTCCTCTTCCCTAATTTAGTCAAATCTAGGGAAGAGGTAGATGCTCTAGTCCTACAAGTACACGGTGCTGGTGGCGTTTCGGTTGGCATGGAAGGCTGTGGCTGAGGCTCAACCACCATCCTGGAAATATCTGGCTCTACCTCTAGCAATGACTCCTCCTCATCCTCAGGAATGTCCTCCAACCCTACATCTCTTGTTGCACCCACATCCTCCATTGCCTGTCTCTCGAAATCAAGAATTTCATCTGCGATAAACAATGGAGGTTGCTCATGTTTCCCTATCCAATCATTGCATGGATCTATCTCATCCAAATCAATAGGATCCAGTGCTTTGTCCTCTATTCTTTTGGTGCGTAATGGAAGGTTGTATTGCACAAACACAAGGTCATTGAGGTGTTTTTCAGCTAATTTGTTCCTCTTTTTTGTGTGAATGGCCTCAAACAAGTTCCAATTCCGCTCACAATTAGATGCACTACAAGGCTGACATAGTATGCAAAGGGAAGTTTTTTGGAGGTGTTTGGTATTTCCACCCCAATTTTTCCACCAAACCTCTGCAAAATAAATAAATTGAAGACTTAGAAAACAAAGTCAAACTCAAAACACATTTTATCAAATTATAAGATGCATGTGAAATAAACTTAAAAGACTCCCAATTTTATACCTAGTGGCTGAGTGGTTCTTCCTCGAATAGCCAACTCTGAAGAAAAGAGATTACCCCTTCCTTCCTTGTAAATATCCAACTCTTGGACGATGAGGTCTCTCACCTCAACATTGGGCTTCATCCTCTGAATGCATGTCGTGAGCCCCACCTCTCCATTGGGATCGTAGAAGTTGTCTAAGAAGAAAAAATGGGGTTGAGGAAGTACCTTGCTGCATGGATGGGTTGGTGGAGTTGATTGTTCCACCTCCTATCAACAATCTCCCATATGGGATCAAATTTGAGGTTGTCCCCTATGTAATAACTTTTGATAGCCTCTTTGGCCCTATCCATGGCCTCATAAATATATCCCATTGGGTTTTGATCCCCATCTACTAAGCGGAGGACTCTAACCAAGGGCTTCGACACCTACATTACAAATACAAAAAGATTAAAGTTACAAATTTATAACGAAAGACCTAAATTTAAAAAATATATATTGAATATTCAACTTGAGACTTGAATTTAAAAATTAAAAACAAAGTTTTGAAATTTTACCTTCACGATCTCTGTAGCTCTTTGTGCAAACAAGTTGTTGAAGCCTATTCTTGAAACTCTATCTCCTTCAGGCTTCTTTGAATATGTGGAGTCCACCCATGCTTGAATCACAAACATTTGTTTTAAAGCAGTCAAAGAACCCAAAATGCTTTGCAATGTTAGGAAAACCATTGCAAACCTTGTGGCACCCGATCTCACCAACTCTTTCCCTTGGGTATGATCTCTCATCAAACTAAGAATCCAAGGGTGATTGTAGATAAATTTTGTGATGCTCCTTTCATCATCTACAATTGGTGCCACCCAATCAAGTTTTCTTATGTCCTCCAAACGAAGGTCAAGGCAATGTGCCGCACATGGGGACCAAAAGAGTGTAGGATGTCTATCCTCAAGCAATCTCCTAGCTGCCACATATGCTGCTGCATTATCCGTGATGACTTGCACCACATTATCTATCCCCACCTCCATGACAACTTCCTCCAACAATGTACATAATGTTTCTGCATTTTTTATTTTGGAGGCATCCACCGATTTCAAAAACAATTTTCACCTTTTGAAGAAACCAAAAAATTAAGGATGGTGTGGTTTCTCCCATCCGTCCGCCCATCAGAAAGAATGGTGCAACTATGTTTCTTCCATTCTTTCTTAAGCTCTTCCACTACTAGCACCGCCCTTTCGGTAGCATTTGTGAGCAACCTACAAGTACAAAGTAAAATAAGTACAAAATTTTAATTTTTAAACAAAAAAAAGCTTAAATTCAACATAAACTAATTTAAATTAAAGAACATAAACTTAGCATAAAATTTAAATTGACTTACCTCCCACTCAAGTCTTTGTGAGAAGGTGGCTTGTAGCCTTTTCCCACAACTGTCAATGTGGTAACCAAATTGTGCCAATAGGGGCTACTCGCCACATTGAATGAAATGTTATTAAAATACCAAAGTCTGCACATGCCATGTCGGCATGTTGATGCACCTTCTTGTTCCACCCTGTAGCCTCCAATGATGTCTGTGCTCCTGATGTGGTTCTTTGCACAAAAAACTATGTGGTGTGCATGAAGATGTAGGCGGTGGTGGCACTCTACTCGAAGTAGAGGAAGTGGGGGGTCTAGAGGTCGGTGTGCCACAGGCATGAATGCGTGGACCACAAAGAGAGCCCACAATCTCAGTATTTGCCTCCTCATTTGATTGAGACTCTATCTCCACTTTCTCATGACCATGTCCACTAGCTATGGTTGTTGTTATGGCTGCCTTTGTCCTCTCCCTTTACAATTTTTTTTTCTTCGACAGCTGCAAGGAGGGCATTCATCTCTCTTTTAATCTCTTCTATGGCCTCAGGAAAAGGCTTGACATCATGATGAGTAAAGCTTGCAAGATGGTATCTGAGGTGATTTATGCCTCCAAAATGTACCTTCTTACATTCATTGCAAACAATTGATCCAGGTGATGGTCCTCTCACAACATACTTCCATGTAGGGTCTCTAGCTCCTGGAGGATGAGTGCCTAAAACCCATGATGGAATGGGCACCGATGGGGCAGAGCCTGAGGTTGAATCTGAGTAGAAGCCATTATAGTGTGTAATTGACCTACACATACAAAAAAATGTACAACATATTAGATTTTTAATACAAAAAAATTAAAAAAAAACCTAAAATATACACATAAAATGATAAATCATTAAAACATATCTCTAAATTTTATTTAAATTGATACAAATGTGTTTAAATGATTAAATTAATAAATAAATTAACATTAGTTTCAAACAAAAAAGATTTAAAATCAAAAAATTGACCTAGGTTTGAAAAACTCAAAAAACAGTGAAAATAATGCAAAAAAATAGAAAAAATCAACATGAATCTTGTTTTTTGGAATCTAAATGCAAAAAATATTGCTTCTTTTTTGTCTATGAAGTTTTTTCTTCAATTTGGAATCAATATTTTGCAAAAACAATGAAAGAAAATGATTAAACAAAAAAAAGAGGAAAACCAAAAAGCCTACCTATGAATCAAATTTGCCTTCAAAATCTGCAAAGAAAAGCCGTTTAAATCCACTCTTCTTGGTGGAAAAATGTTGCAAATGGTGTCTTCTTGGTTGAGGAGGGTTTTTTTTCTCTAAGAACCAACACAAATCTATTTTTGCATAATGAAACTCACTTTTTCCAGGCGCAGTTCATAACACACAGTCATCGCGAGTTTTCAGTACGAACTGGTCAAGTTTTTGCCAAAAACTCACTAAAAACTTGGCGATTTTTCGGCAAAAACTTGTAGTGAGTTAAAGTCTAAAAAACTCACCTGGGTGGAAAACTCATGATTTTTTCATGACTTGCCGAAAACTCGGCGAGTCTTCCAACTATGCTTTCTCCCATCTTTTTCAATAGTATAAGTGTTTTGTCTCCCATCATGAATAGTGTTCCTATCATATTGTCAAGGCCTTCCCAATAGCACATGGCACACATCCATTGGTATTACATCACAAAGAACCTTATCTTTATAGCTTCCAATCTAAAAGTCTACCCCACATTGTTCATTTACTAACACTTGTTGTACTTTATTGAGCCAAGAAACCTTATATGGAGTTTGATGTGGAATTCTTTTCAACCCAAGCTCCTCTACCATCTCTACGGAAACCAAATTATTAGTGCTACCTGAATCAATAATCATTTTGTAACATTTACCTTGATATTTACATGATGTCTTGAACAAAGTCTTTCTTTGGGCAAGTTATTTCTCCTTGGGTGGTTTGATCAACACTCTTCTCATCAACAAAGACTCTACAACTTTAGGTTCTTCTACATGAGATGGAGATCCTACACTTTCTTCTTCTACTTAGACTACTTGATTTCTACCCTCACTACTTGAGCTGCTTGCTTGAGGGTTTTCTGGACATTCCCAAAACCTATGACCTACAAACTTATTGCATTTGATGCATTTACCAGTAAATCCACTACCTCTTTGTGTGTTTCCACCCCTAGAATAAGATCTTCTTCCTTTGAATCCACCTCTTTGATTATGTGATTGTTCTTGGAAAGGACTTGGTTGTGAATTTTCTTTTTGAATTGAATTTCTTCCTACTTGCTGTCCTCTACCTCTAAAATTTTTGCCTCTACCCCTATTTTTCTGATTTTTTTTTCTATTCAACTTATTTTCTGCTTTTAGAGCAAACTTGTAAGAAGCCTACCTTATCTCCCCTAAATTTTTCTCCTTGCTGGGTTAATATTGTGATATAGATATTTGTTCTATGTGTTTATTATGAAAATATAGCATGAAACAAATACCGAATGATGAAGTTATAATCAATCAATTCAAAACATGAGAATGACATACCCAAAAAATGTTGATAGCTCCGTATTGAATGAACAATTTGATTACAAATAGAGAATTGTTTGTAGCTTACAATCAGGTAGTCTGATTTAGAAAATTAGATCACATACAACATGCAAAATGGCCAAAATGTAGTCCAAACCCTAGCCAAATGATTGAAGAGTGAAACCCTAGGTAGTTTTGATGAAATACTCTTCAATCCTTGATTGAAATAAGATTGTAGCAGCACCATTGGAGGTCTGGTATGACTGATAATAACTCTGTAACAACTGGTATGCAATCTGTACTTGACTGAAGATGACCCAAAAATGCTAAAAATCATTAAATATTGTAGAAATAGCTCAAATCATGAAGTCACCTAGCTCAGATAGATAGTGATTTAGCCCAACTTGCCTCCTATGCTTGAAAAATGATGAAATATGTTTGATATCAAGTCTGAAACTTGATTACCAGCAACTTGTGCTAACCTGATATAGATTTCCAGCCAACCCACAATGCAAAACTCTTCAAAAATGAAACCCCAATATGCTTAAATAAGCGATTTGTTCTTTGAAGTCAAAATACAATTCAATCTACTTGATTCCTCCTTGGACCTGCAATAAAACAAGTCTTCAAACCCTATCTTTCAAGTCCTAACTCCACAGAAGCATGTCAGTTAAGCTCTATGATGAACTCCATGCGAGTTCACCTCTCATGGTGGAATGGGGTCATCACCAAACCACAAATATTTCAAGGGAACACCACCTTGAATCAATTGGAATTCACTTCCAGCCAAGAGAAAAATCTCAAGCACAATGTTTGCCAAAAGATCAATTCAACATGCTCCTCCAAGCATTCGATGCCTCTTTAAATAAGGCTTTAAAATCGCCCTTAGTCCAAACTGCCATAGGGAGGATCTGATTTGATCTTAAAATATCAATATGTTTGATGCCTTCTCCATGAAGGCTCTAAACTAGAGTATCCGGATATGCCCCTGCCTCTCCCCGGGCACATGTATCCCCGTATTGGATACGGCTACGGGTACAATACTCTGCAGATACATGTTGGATACCGTATCCACATGTGCCCAAAAAATCTTGATTTTCCAGCCCTGCCGGATACTTTGTGATTTGATTTTCAAAATATCTGACATGAATATTCCTAAACTTAATATTAAAAAACTTCAATCATGCAATTTTCTTTTTGTTTTGTATAAACAAAACCTACACCAAATGCGGACGACAACCAAAATGTTTTTCTATTACAGCGACCCATTTTTCTAGGTCTTCTTCTCGTGCAACTCTACTATTTTTTTGGAGTTTTAATTTTATAGATTTTAAAAAGTTAATTGTTTATAATTTTATATTTATATTATGTTGTTTAAATATTATAAATTTTGAAAAAATTAAAGCTTATTAATATAAATTTAACTGTTTATTCTTTACTAAATTATTAATGTTTAAATTTTAATATTATTTAATTTATATTTACTTATTTTCTTTTAAAGTAATGAAAATCTCCTCTAATAACTTAGAAAATATATGTTTATGTGTTTTTACTTTTTTATGAATGTCGTATCTAGCCGTATCCATATTGGGGGTCTTAAAAAATGGCCGTATCCGTGTCTGATACCGTATTCGTATCTGTATCCGTATTCGTGTCCATGCAACTTTGCTCTAAACTGCCCTTGACCAAACTGCCATAAGGGAGGATCAGATTTGATCTTATCAAATCATTCAGTGCCTTCTTCACTAAGGCACTAAACTGACTTAGGAGAAAGAATTTGATTTTGAAGCAAATCAGATCAGATTTGTTTCTTTTTGAAAGATGTTGATTGAAAATTTTGCAGACTTGTGTGGTTTGGAAAAATGGTGGTTTCACCCACAGTGTGTGAGAATAAACCTCTCCTATTTATATGAGGGAAGGCTCTCCCTCGGGTTTACTATTCTACTTACTGTGAAAATAGTAGACTATATTAATTCAATGCTAATATCCATGGTATCACTCATCTTATTCTCTTTTTTCAGAATAGATGTTCAATCTCTCCTCCTTTTAGGAAAGAAGATTCAGAATAGTAAAGGAAAACTTCTGCTATTTAACTATTCAACAACAGTTACATAGCAAATTTGATGGAGTTTTGAAAGAAGCAAAGTTTCCTGAAAGCACAAAGTCTTCCGTTGCTTCCCGGGATGGGAAGATACCACTTGGAGCACAAAGTCTTCATAGTTTATCTGCCTATCAACCTTCTGAGATATGACTTCCGTTAACCCAATAGTATAAAATTGAGCAGCGAAATAAAGCACAAAGTCTTTATTCAGATGCACCTCTCAACTGTAAACGAGAAAGATAATATAAGCACAAAGTCTTGTATTATGTCTCTTGGTATGAATTTGTTGTACCCAAACCAAATTTTTTGCTTCATCAAGGCATTTTGCATAAATTAGTCTTAACCTTACTAAAATGATGTAAAATACAGTTTTTGGGCAATATCAAGCATGGAGTTTTTGTCAATATTTTGTCAGTCAAAGTCAGTTTTATTGATCAGAATCTGAAGCAGAGACTCATAATGGAGCTTTTCACGATGGAGGAACATCTCACGATAGCATTTCAAGTTGCACACGGTCATTTCAGTGAACGAGACAGAGTTTTCAGTGGTTAAATTATGAAGATTTCTCAGAGAAAAGCAGAAAAGCGCAACTACAGCCCAGGGGCGCCCAGCTTTTTGAAGGTCAAGATCTTGCTGAAAGTGTTCAAGCATCTAGTCAATCTCTTCAGAATTGGTTTGGCTATCCGATGAGCTATCCAGCGAGGTTTTTCGAGATCCACAGCTCCGACAAACAGCGACAGAAGTTGAAATCCCCAAAGTTCCAGATATGAGAATTTTGTCTTTTTCAGGCAAAAGTGCAACTATAGCTTGAGGGCGCCCATCTTAAAGAGGGGGTAGATTCTGGTATTTTTGATAGTGGATACAGTTAATTTGTTCACAACTAGTCTGCTTATCCGGCGAGATATCAAACGCAGTCATCCGAGTCTCCGAACTCTGGCAGCAGTCGTCTGAAGATCAACTTATAATGGAGTTTTCACGTTTCTGAGCTTCTCCATTTGTTCCCAGTGCAAGTACAACTCAGGGGCGCTGGTTTAAATGAACCTTAAGATGCCAAAATTTGCAGATGAGGTCTTCCTAACATCAGTACTACTCTAGCCTAGCTTCGCAATGCATCATCCTGCTTGTCGATCCGACATTTCAAGTGATCATGGCAGAGGTTCTACCAAGCACGTAATTTCACGGGCGGACCAACATAAAATTTGCAGTGTATTTCTACAGTCCAGAGGCGCCTAGCCTTTAGGCCTGTCAGATGAGGCCGTTCGCGTTCGAAGTCTTCACGGCTTTCGAGCGTAATTACTTTATCTACTCAACGAGCTCAGCCGTCAGCCTTCGGGATTTGGCAAACGCTCGTACGTGCGAGGTCTTTGGTGAAATGCTGAAAAGTGAAGATATCCGGAAAATGGCTAAGTCTGGAGCGGATATTTTAAGTAAAATACGCACTGGCGTTTTTGAGGTCTTAGAAGCAGTTTTCTTGTTTCGTCACCTCTAAAGACTTCTCTTGTGGGCCCTTCTGACTGTCCGTTAAAACAGATAGTGCCTGAATCGGGTCATCCCAGCTCCAGATATCAGAGGTCAAAGTAGGGCATCTGGTTGAAAGTTCAATTTTCGTCAAAATGGTGTCAGTGCAACTGAGAGCCAGGGGCGTTTTTACTTTTGAGGCCCTTAATGAACTTTTCAGAGGTCATACGTATAGTCGTTGGATGCAAAATATCTCCAGGCACGCAGTGAGCTTGTTTTCCTGTCAGCAGGGTTCACCGTTCGTCACCGACAGCCGTTTGAAGCGTCAGATGGCAGTTTGAGAAAATGACTTAAGTCTGGTGTCGTAAAAGCAATTTAATCAGAGGCGCCTAATTTTTCAAGGGGTTAAATGATGGATTTTGCAGTAGTGTCTCCTAGTAGACATTTCTTCTTTGTTTAGCAGGCTTTCCGATGAATATCTCAGTTCAGTCTCAGCATCTTCCGGTCACTCAAAAATCAGTGTTGAAGTTGGCCAGTCGTGACTTTGCCGTCAGCTACAAAATAGGAAGTTAATAAAAAGTGCAATATCTTGAGCAAATGGACACCTATGAGCTCAGATGATGACTTTTTGGAATCGGTGAAGTCCAACGGTGAAGCCTAAAGCTTCATTCAATTGTCAACTGAAGTTTCAAATATTTTGCATATTTTAGCATTGAATGGTGATTTTCTATTTTTGGCGCCTTTGCTATTGCATAATAAATATTTTATTATTAATTATTTTTGAACTTCCAGTCAGTGGCAGTTCAACTGAAATGGTCCAATTGAAAGGCTTCTATTTTCAGCTGAGGTTTTAAATCTTGCAGTTGTCAGATTGATGCGAATTTCATCTTATTTAAGCATGGCGCCATCTTCATTTATTATTCACAAAGCTAAAGAGAAATTCATATTTTTCAAGCAAAATTCGTTTTTCTTCAAGGCAAAGGCGTATTTTCAAGCAAAATTCGTTTTTCTTCATTCACAAGGCGTTTTTTCAAGGGAGATCCGTATTTTTCAAGGCAATTCATATCTTCAAAGTCAAAATTCGTTTTTCTTCAAGCAAAGGGCGAATTCTTTCAAAGCAAAGGCAGATTTCTCATCTATTTGCAAAGGCAGTTTCTCCAATCACATTCTTTTGCAAGTTAAAAGTTCACGATTGTCAGCAATTTGAAGAATTCAAGGGCGATTTTCATTGAAGAAGAGCATACAAAAAACGTCTTTTTCCTCCTTGGTTCTCAGATTTCTCTCAGTTTTCAATTCGCATGTTCCTGAAATTGGCAAAATTCAACAAGTCTCAGCATCTAGATCATTTTCATATAGCTTCCTCGAATTAAAATCGTGCGTTTGATTTTTCAGGAATTTTTAACTTCAGAACATTCGTTCTTGAGTTTCTAATTTTCTCAACAGAAAAGTCTTTGCATGGTCGAGTAGAAGTTAGATTTTCGCATTTCTGATGTTCTAGGTTGTCTTAGAATCTTTTTCTGGACAAAACCCATATCTCAGATTTTCGCCGAAAATAACCCTTCGATAGGCTATTTTTAGCCTCAGCAGGCTATTTTTAGCTTTCCAGAAATCTTGTCAGAACATAGTCAAGTTCACAGTCAACAGGCAAGTTTTTCAGAGTACAGTATACACAAATTGAATTCAAGACCAAATCGGTCTTAATTCATGACTTCATCAGAGAAGCTGAGACCGATTTGTATCAAGCGTATTCGAAGGGTTGACAGGTGTAGTTACTCAAGTTCACATGATTGCATGCCTCGTATGGCTGATTGTCTTCCAAAGTCGGTTTAAAGGGTTGATACCGTTGGAGTTTTGCATGTGCAGCAAGTTCATTTGCATTTCTCACAACTAGAGTGTGCGCAGTCAAACCTCACAGTTTCGTCATGCCAAAGCGTCAGAAGCATCAAGCTGCAGAAGAGATAATGTCCATCACTTCAATTACGGAGCCGCCAAAGTTACCAGTCAGTGAAATGCTAGTTTGAGTGTGCAAAGATTGCCAAGATTGCTCAAGTTGCTGACATTCAGATGCTGATGCAGTTAACAATCTCGTTGAGGGATTGATTGTTCGAGATCACGGCCAGTAAACTTCAGTTCCCACCTCTCAGGATAGACATTACACACAGGAGTTAAACTTGGTGTTACTTTCTCAAGTTAACTCACTATCTTGTCTCATGCATATCTATTCTGAGATTAGCTTTACACACTTGGAGTTTCTTTTAGGGTTTTCGTTAACTGATGATAGTCTTCCAGTTAACTCGCTTTCAATAAGGACGTGCATGCTTGCACAATTGTCCATTTTTAGATTAGATGTTTCGGTTAACTGATGGTAGCTTTCCAGTTAACTGTATAGTTTACTTCATTAGGGTTTGGCAGCATGCTTGCAAATGTAGATGACTCAAGGTGATTTTAGGGTTCCCTACACCTTGATGTATATAAATAAGAGCTTTTGCTCATTTGTAAATAACTTTTGCTTGAGAGAGAAATATATGCTGCGCCTACCTTGCCCTCAATATTGCTCTTTTGGTACTTGTTCATGTGTCTTCACTATTACGATTAATTGTTATGCCACATAGGGTTTCATGCAATTGTAATGGTGAATTCTTTCTGTTTTGTGCATCTTTACCATTATGATCAATTGTTATGCCACATAGGGTTTCATGCGATTGTGATGATAAATTTGTTTTGTGAGTCTTCACTATTACGATTAATTGTTATGCCACATAGGGTTTCATGCAATTGTAATGGTGAATTCTTCCCATAGTTTAGATAAATCTGTTTTGTGCCTAATAAACTTGTTCAGATTGAGATAATAGTTGTACCTTGCCTTCAAGTAGAGAATCTGTATCCAGTTTATTGTGTGATGTTGTGCCTAATAAACTTGTCTAGATTGAGCTGATAGATCGCCACCTTGCCTTCAAGTTGAGAATCTATACTCGTTTATCGTCGATAATCATTCTGCTCCATTTCCTCATGCTCTTTTTCTTGAGGAAACTGGATAGATTTAAAGTAGTTAGCTTAGTTGTAGTTAATGATCTGCGAAACCAGAAAATCCTTAGCTGCAACGTTCTTGGTTTTCTTAACCTTGTGCCTCTTCTAGCTGAGAACAAAAAGATAGGACTTAGATTATTTTTCTTTTCCACGCATTCCAACACTACGAGGGAGCTTCCCCTCCTAATTTGAAGAGCACTCATTACGCAGTGTGCATAGCTGTCCGTACAAACCTGCACTCCAGAAGTGTTAGTTTTTACGCCAACAAAATTCACCTATTTCTAATTCAATCTTTCAAACTTGTAGCACAAAGTTTGAAAGAAATCAGACCAAAGTCTTTTCACAACAGCTCCACAATATCACAAGAAAAACTCAGAAAAATGTACTACTATGACATAAGAACACAGTAATAACATGCAACAAGACTCAACACAAAGTCTGAAATCTCATATGCCTTCTTTGTATTGCTTGGAAATCAAGTTTACATACACAAATCACAAAGTCTCTTTGCTGTAAATTTCTACAGAGTTTTCTCTATTGCCGAAAAGATTCTTAATACAAAGAGCACCCTCATGTATTTATAGGAGAGGGGCTGAGAGCAAAATGTGGGAGACGTCTAACTAACTAAGACTTCTTCCACAACTAACTACTTGCAATTGACTTATTCCAAATTATAGTTGTTGATTTAAGATAGATTCGGTCAGATATAAATGATGATTGCATTCATTCATCATCATCATTTATATTTAACCTAAACTGTTCTTAAAATATAAATCCATCAAATTAAATATTCGAATTTCTGAAGATGATCAAAATTCGAAATTGGATAAATCGAATTCATATAAAATGATTGTTGAATAAACACTCATATTAGTTTTGATTAACTCCGAATGGCTTCAGTTGGTTAAGAAGCCCGTGCACTTAAGGGACACGTCCCATGAGTGGACGTGTCTTCACTTTGTGGAGACACGTCCTCTCATGAGACGCGTCTCTCCTTGAGGCGCATCTTCATCATATATAAGGGACTTCTTTCCCTTACTTGCAGAATATAAAAATCGATAAATGTTTTGCAATCAGTACATTTTGACATATAGAATTTAAATCTGACTTAGAAGTAAGAACAGGATTTCATGCTTAGAATTTCATAGGTACATTTAGGATTAAAATTTGATAAATTTCAATTACAATTACATGGTATTAGAGCCACGTTGTGTGAATCCAAATCAAATCTAGATATCAGATTGCTCTAGAAAATTCGTATTTTTAAAAAAAATCGAATTCACATCACATTCTTCATAATGTCAAGTGTGATCAGATTTGAAGATCGTCTTGCAGGAGCAGACAACTTCACATCATGGAAATTTAGAATCATGATGATCCTTAAAGAGAATAAATTAGACTTACTTGTGAGAGAAAATAAAAAAGAACCAGAGGCTAATCCTGAGAAAACTCAATGGATTGAAAACAATGAAAAAGCCATGAAAATCTTAGTAGATGCAGTTAGGGATCATATAGTGCCCATCCTAGAAAAACATGAAACTGCATATCATATGTTCAAATCTCTTGAGAGTACCTATGAGATCAACAACACTAGTAGGACTCTTGCATTAAAGAGGCAAATCAACAATGCTCAAATAAACAAAGGAGAGTCCATTAATGCATACTTCATGAGGATCATTGAACTAAGGGATCCATTAATGCATCACACTCCAAAACAAAAGGTTGAGTAAAATCAAGTAGTGCCAACATAGGACAAGAACTCATAACATCCTTGAGCCGATCAAATACTTCCTGTACCTCATCTATCCAACTGAATGCCCCCTTCTTGGTAAGATCTATAAGAGGTGCTGCTAACTGTGAAAACCCATTTAAAAATCTCCTGTAATAACTGCATAATCCCAAGAAACCTCGCAAATCGGAAATGTTCCTTGGAGGTGGCCAATCCAATATAGCTCGAATCTTCTCCTGGTGCACCTAAACACAATTAGCCCCAATCACGTGGCCCAAATAGAGAATTTCTTTTAGTCCAAACTCACATTTGGATGCCTTAGAAAACAATGACTGAGCCTCCATGATGCCAAGTACCTCATCTAAATGTCTAAGGTGCTCCTCCCAAGATTTGCTGAATATCAAGATGCCATCAAAGAATATCAAAACAAACTTATGCATCTGCTTATTAAATATACAATTCATACAAGACTGGAATGTAGCAGGTGCGCTAGTTAGTCCAAAGGGCATAACAAGAAACTCATAGTGTCCAAAATGGCACCTGAATGCTATCTTGTGAACATCCTCTGCTCAGACACGAATCTGATGATATCCCGATCTGAGATCAATCTTGGAAAAGTACACGACCCGTGTAACTCATCTAGAAGCTCATCAATCCTGGGTATAGGGTACCTTTTATTTATGGTCTTTTTATTCAAGGCCCTATAATCAATACACATCCGTAGAGTCCCATCTCTCTTCTTCACCAGTACTACTAAAGAAGCAAAGGGACTAGATGAAGGTCGGATATGTCCCATCTCAAGTAGCTCCTTAATTCTTTTCTCTATCTCCTCCTTGTAGTGCTTGGGATGTCTGTAAGGTGTCGTAATGATGGGCTTAGAGCCCTCCTCCATCCCTATAACATGCTCAAATCCATGGTCAGGAGGTAACCCAAGAGGTATGTCACTAAATGCAAAACTGCGCCTAACCAAAACCTTCTGAATATCCACATGATGATGTGGTGTATCACTAGAAGGAGATTTAGATGAGATGAAGCACTAGGCCGCCCATTCCATATCTCCATGCCTAAATAGTGTCCCCATCCTCCTAACTGAAATCACTCTAGGCTTCCCATCTGATAAAGCCTTCAACACAATTTTCTTTGCATCCGATATGAACTCCAACTCCATCCTCTGAAAATCCTAAACATACCTCCCAAGAGACTGAAGCCACTGGATGCCTAGCACCACATTTATCTCACCCATACCAAGCATATAAAAGTCATCTGTCAATGTGTAATCTCCCATCTGTATGCTTAATTGTGAGACTTTCCTGGTACAACTCATGCCAAACCCATCGGTCGCTGTCACTTGAAATCCTAGAAACTCCTCTGCATGAAGACCTCTCCTAGCCACCAATCCTTCATCAATGAAGTTATGCGTGGCTCCACTGTCAACTAAACATACAACACACTATCCATTCAGAACTCCCTTCATACGAAAGGAATGGTATTGTGGAACTCCTGAAAGTGAAGCAATAGTAACTTGTTGAGGATCATCAGGCTCCTTAGGTTCAATATGAGGCTGATCCTCATGCTCCTCCTTACTCTCTAAGTCTGTATTTGAAATCTCCTCATCATCATATATGACCTCAATAAGATGTGCTTTTCCTTTCCCAAGGCATTATGACTAGGTTCCCACGGTTGCTTGCAAGTGAAGCATAGCTTCTTCCTCCCGGGCTCATTCCTCTCATCGCTCATTGCTGAAGAAGGTGTAACCTTGGGCTTATTGACTGATTTCTGATTTGATTTGAAATTCTTCTTATTGGGCTGCAAGGAAGTAGATGTAGTCTCAAGGTCTAAGGCAAGCTGAATAGCATTATGTAATGTGTTAGGCTTGAGTGCCTTAACTATGCCTTTCATCCTATCATTCAGACCTTCAATAAACAACATGACTACCCTTCTCTCGGACATATCAGGAACCATAGCAGCAATGTTCTGGAATTCTTCTATGTATGTCTCCACATGTCCACTCTGCTTAAGCTATGCCAACTCCCTATAATACACTTCCACGTCCTTCCTGTCAAACTGTGCTATCAACCTCCTGCTGAATTTGTCATAGGAATTGTTGACGTGGTTTTTGAGACCGCACCAACGCACAACAAAGTGTCCCAATGGATACTCTATTCTCTCTTGAACAAAGTATTCAGCATGCTAAGATTGCGAGTAAGTTCATGCTTTCAACTCCAAGGTTCCTTTAATGCGAATAGACCCAGTTTGGTTGATGTGTATTGCTGTGTTCTTACGAGGGGACTTACGCAATTGTTCAGACTTCTTGCAGTTAACAGTCAGTGTATGATTTGAAGGGGATTCTTGTACGTATGATTTGGCAATGTGGTTCGTTTTCCTAAAACTAATCGGAAATATGCGGAAAGTAAAAAGTATAGGGCCTAAGAAACTTGTACATCTACTCTAAATGCAGGATATGTGGAACTTAGTTTTGGCAGACTTCAACCAAATTTCACCTAGCCTCACGTCGGACAGCTTCAGCGAAATCAGTGCAATCTTCAAAGGGATAGCGAAAAATGTTCAAATCATAATGTGACATACATACACCATCAGAACGACGCATATAAGTATACAAATCACAACCGAAGTTAAACTCAAGATAATGTCCAGTTGACCACGCAAGGCGAACTTATCATCAACAAGCCGCTAGTGGTATGGAATAAAAGAAGCTACCTCAATAAAACACCACACATCAAAGTAAACTACTTGCATGAAAATTACGCTACTTGGATACGAAAGGAAGAAGAGACCTTGCTAGCTATTCATGACAAGACGAATTCCACCATCAATGAAAAGATCTATTATCATGAAAGTGTTACACAACAATCTCCACAAAGTTTTCAAAGGGAAAACTTTCTTTCTTCTCCAATATGCAAAATGTCTACAATATTCTATCTCTAGCCTCTAAGCTCTAACTCAATTAGACTCTAATCTCCTGTTCTAATGTCTACTATCTACTTGAATTACAAATGAGGGGGACTCCTTTATATAGCTAGCCAAGTCCCAAAAGGCTAGGGTTACAATTAATAGAGTGGCGAGTCGTGCCACCTAACCCTAAAAACTGCCAGAATAGGGAGTGGTACATTAAATGAATCAAAGATTCCCACTCACTCCCAAAATAGTAAAGGCAATAAAATGCCCACAATCAGTCTTCTAGAAGATCCTCGTCCATTAGTGCATTCCCATTTGCCTTCTCTCTGGCTGCAAACTCAATGAACCTGCAAGCACAGCCTCAACCTCCTGAACCGAAATAGGTGGAATGCAATCTAGCTGAAACTCTAACACTGTGACTGAATGCTCATGCCTTGCACAAGATTTTCTCCAAGCAATCAAGGAGTCCTGCGTGTTCTGGATCAAGGTGGAGAAAGTAGAAGTATTCTCGAAATCATCTTGTACAAAGGTCTTAACATCTGAAAAGAAAGGCACCAGCCTACCCCTCAAATTATCAACATTCACCTCCTCTGGATTCAACCGGCTAGCAAATATGGCCTCAAAAGTATTCTGAACTCCATCAATGATATTGGCCATAGCTTTATGTATCCTGGCTGAATCCGCCTGCGCCGCGTCGAAGAAACCACGCCCGGTGATTGCTGAAGAATACCATCTAGAGAAATCATACCTGTCATTCTCCTGAATGACACCTCCATCAATCAGCAATCGCAATGGAACATGCCTCAATGCCTCAAGACGCTGAATTACCTTGCTTTGATAGATAGAAGCATCGCCCCAAGCATGATCCACTGCATCCATCCGTGTCAAAATACTAGAGGCCTGCTGAAAAGCAAATGCAAGGTCCTCCATAAACTTCTCTGTCTCGGTACGGACTCCCGTGACCCACTTATCTGCCTCCTGTGCCATTTTCCTAACTCCATCAAGCCATTGATGGACTCTCTAGGTATCTCTGCTGGAGGCTCTATCACTGGAATATCCTGCCCTCGAGAACGAGACAACTGCTGTACATATCCGATTAAAGCCTTGTGTTCTCTTTTCAGCCTTTTATATTTTCCTTCTTTCTTGAATAATCTGTCTTTGAGGGCGAGGTAGGAGTTATCACACTCCTCTACAATCTGCGCGCCAGTGGGGCGTCCCAAATCCAGAGTTGTGACCACATAATTCTCAGGCACTGCTTCATTTCGGTCACACTCAACCTGTGGCACAGCTACATGAAGGGTGCGAGAGCCATCCTCTTCAGTGGAGATCTTCGAAAATTTTCTCGCCTTCTTCTTCTGTGGAGGTGCACTGATCCTGTTCAAAAATTCTTCCATCTCAACTGCTGGATCAATTTCCTCGCTGGGGCTTCTTCTCATTCTATCCTTAAGCCAATCGGGCACATCGTACTGTATATCGAAGGGCTGCTGTTCCTGTGCTTCGACTTCTCTAACTTGCTCAACCTCTACATCATTCTGGCGAGGCTCATCGTCCTCAAGTGGCTAAGTGTCTCCTGAAACTATATCATCATCATCCTCCATAGCCGCCTCTAACTCTTGCTGAAACTGAGGGTCAGTAGTAGTCCCCTCATCATCCTGCTGATCAACTCTACTAGGTGCGTTGACACTTTGGCCAACGGCTCTAAAATTGGAGGTAGATATTATCATACTACTTGCGATTCAATGCATTCCTCGATCGCTTAAACAAAGAGACCTCCTGTATACTTGGAGAACGTGTCTCCAATGGTGATGCAACTGTGACTCGTGGAGGCTCCGGCTGAACAGGCTCCTGTCGAACCAGCTCTTTCTTTCTGGGCTCTGGACCTTGTGTAATCTGTTTCTTTCTACCTGTGGTGGGTGTCCTGTGATCTCCCATCATGTTGTAAGTCAAAACAATTGACCTACTCTTCAACCTGTTTACTCGCCTATCAACCCATGCTCTAGTGAATGTTAGGACCGGGATAGAAAGTGTGTCCAAATCAGCAATCTCAGGCTCTGACCAATCTGGAGGTGGAAGTGGAGTATCTCTCACTGCTGCATAATCGGGATGGACAACGTCCATATCCTCGTTCACCTGGTCTGGAACCGGCACCACTTCACACTCCCTGATCAAAGTAATCGGCAACCGAGAAAACATCATTTTCCTTACTTCAATCTCATCAGCCGCATCAGCCCAATAATCCTCAATGGTGGCCTTATGTTTAAACTCCTCTGACAGTACCCATTTGATGTTATGATGTGGGTCGTAGTGCTGTCGGCTAATATGATATGAGAAATGATAAAATTGAAGTTCACTTTCAGCCTCTCTAGCTGCCTGTATTGAAGGACACACCTCATCCGAGTTGCCCATGACAACTGGAAATTCTACCCCTCCTTTCTTCTTCTTCTTTTGAATCTTATCAAAGGCAAGCAATTTCCTAGATATTTCTAGCATTAAAACTCTATCTGTTGGGTACTTAGGCAGCCTATATGGGTACGATGAGAAACCTTGCAGCCTAATATAAGAAAATTTTGGAAACTGTATGAACCAGCACCCATACCTTTCAATCAACTCGTGGGCTTCCCTCGAGATTCTGTGCTGTAATCGCTCCTGAAGCACCCTCGTGATATACATGGTGAAGGAATCGTTGACACGCTTGTAGTGAGTTGTGCTTGCCAAATGCAACTGTGGACAAGCATCATATATTTTAAACTGATGGGAGCCACAACTGACAGGTTCCTTGTAAGAGATCCCCCTGTACTTCGTCATCCGTGCCAACATGTAGATAATATAAGAGCTCATGTAAAATGTCTTCGTTCTCCTCAAGCTCAGGAGTTGCTCATGTAAATTATCACTTATCATCTCGGCCCAATTGACATAGTCTTTTCCTTCTAGCACGAGATTGATATAGTAAAACATCCAAGGCTCAAAAATGAAGGACTGTGCACAACCTCCAACCCTGCTCAGCATCATGATGAGATCACAGTATTCTTGCTTCAAGTCCTCCGCTATGATCTGCTTTGGCAACTTCGTACGAGAAGGCTTAGGAGTGCTCATCCAGTGAGTGTTAATTGTCTCCGTGCATCTCTCGAATGCAGAAGCATACATCCGTTCAGCCCGTTCTCTGGATTTGTAAATCATGTTCCTGTGCACTGGGATCCCGAAAGCCTCACCAATGGCAGCAGGAGTAAGACTTGCTAGTACTTGGCCATCCGGTGACATGATCGATCTGTGATCCTTATCGTAATAATTGGCGCACTCCATCATCAACTCCGAGCACTGAATGGCTAGTGGAAAACCAGTAGCTGCATATAACCCACTTCGAACAATATTATGTGAAGTGGTCGAAGGCCGATGACTCCCAATTTAACATCTGATGTGAGTCTAGGTTGTGAATTGCGGAGTTGGTATACGTCAACGCCCAGCAAAGAAATGAGCTTTAGTTGGCATGAATATCTTGCTCAACTTTTTGATCGCGGCAATGCGGAGGCACCGGTAATCATGCGGTAGCCGCTTTAACACCGGTATCACCATTTAAACACTGGCAATGGTCGGACTTCAACGCCAGAAAAGATTCCACCGAATGGACTTCAATGACTTCTCTCTTAGAAACTCAATCTACAGCAGACTTTGTGGATTTGTAGCTTTACGCAAACCAATCAGCGTCAACTCTTTCCGCGCTTCCAGAAACTCTTAACGAATTCTTACCTCGAAGTCTTCTTAAAGCAACCAGCTGGCAGGATCGGCTTTAAAAGCCGCAACAAAGTCATTTTAGCGGCAATTAACGCCTTTCGCCAAGATTTTCGAAACGTCTTCGGCAGATACATTCAGCAACTTTACGAGTAGCATATTTAATCATTATCTCATTTTTAACTTTCAAAGTTTAAAATTTGGAATTGTAATCAAATTTTCTTAGGCTTGAGATTTTCTTCTCCAATGCCGCATTCACGAGGTACAAAGGTGATCTGTTTCAGATGGTCTTTCTTTGGAGCTCTCTTTTTCCTCTTCCGTTTAGGTTTGTAGATTTAGACTTGTTTTAATGTGTACTGGCCAGAATTCTGGGTTTCACGAACCTTTCGGCAAATAGGGAAATTTAGACTCAAAAGCAAAATTGCCAAAGTGTCTGAAAAACCCGAAATTGCTTAAGTTATCTAAAAAACCCGATTTTTGTTAAAGTCATTTTATTTTGTCAAAAAAGCAAAATTGCTAAAGTTCATAAAAAACCCGATTTTGCTTAAATGACATAAAAAGTCCGAATTTTTCAATTTTGTTACAATGAAAGTTGTCTTTTTATTAGAAAAGTGCGAATTGGTCAAAAATGAAATTGCTAAAGTTCATAAAAAACCCGATTTTGTAAAAAAAGACATGTAAAGACCTCATAAAAACCCGATTCATCATTTTGATGTTATTTTTCATTGTCAAATCTTCAGAAAAGTCCGATTTTTCCTAGATTCAAGCTGGTTGAATTGTTCTTGGCATTTATTTCCTCATTTCATGGAAATTTGGTCGACCTTGATGCTTCAAAATCGGATTTTAACCAGTAAATAGCCATTTTCTGTCTTTTTGGACGCGTCTAGGGTTTTTGTCTCTGCATTTTCGCGTATTCAGCTTGTCTCCAGGTATGATTCGCATTTTCTATCTTCCTTTTCAATGTTTTACTGTCATATATTTGCGTTTTTATCTTTTACATACCACGTTTTTACTTTTTATCACTGTTTCTAAACGCGTTTTTTATTTTTACGCGTTTTTCCTTCTGTTTTTCGCTTTTATCAATGGCGTTTATGTGTATTTAGAAGCATCTATTATAGTTTTACAAAAACGCGTTTCAGTTCTTATTGTTTATCTTTCTAAAATGCGTTTTTCTTTGTCTGAAAAATCCGCCTTCATAAAACGCGTTTTTATTATTGCACATTCCTTTCACTCTCACTGCCATTTATTTCTCCATTTCATTCACCATCTTCATTTATATATCTCCATATTACTTCCATTCGCCCTCATTTAGAAATGTGTTTTTCCCATATACATTCCATTTCACACGCCCCCTTCATCTTACTGAATTTTGCCTTCCATTTCACATATCTCCGCGCTTCCATACATAGTGCATATTTCCATCCAAAATTTGCTTTATGATAAAAACGTATTTTTATCATTTGCTTTTCCAGCAATAAATTTCATATATCATGCTCATTCATTTCATTCATTTCGCCACTTCATATATCCATCACTATCTTTCACAAAATAAGAAAATTTCACTTTGTCTCTTATTTCGGGTTTTTAGCCTAAAGATACAATTTCGGGATTTATATTTGAAATAACAATTTTTAAAATTGCAAAGTTCAAAAATTGTTAAACTTCTGAAAAATCCCGATTGCCTTTGAAAAAATTGTCAAAACTCTGAAAAATCCCGAAATTGCAAAAAGCAAAAATTGCTGAAGTGTCAAAAAGTTCCGAAATTGTTCAAGTCACTCAAAAACCCGAATTGCCTTAAAAAGCACATAAGTTGACCTTTTTGGACGAAATTCCAAATCCAAGTTTTGAGATCTCTTTATCTTGCTGTTTCAAAGAGACAAAATGTCGTTTTCCATTCCACCACTTCATCCATTTCGAATTCATCTTCATTCACCTTCCATTTTTCTTTCAAAGTCCATTTCATTGTTCTAAAGGGAATTTTCTTCTGGGTATTGAAGGTCTTCGACAAGGAATGGATTTTAAAGTTTTCCACTGCTCGCCAAGGCTTTCAAGATGGAATTTTGATCGGCACTTGAATAATGAATTTTCCTAAGGAAAATTTTAAAAATTTCTTAGGCAAAAAGAGTAAAATGTGTTTTCGAGAATAAAGTGCCTTAGACGATGAATTTGAAATGGATTGCCTAGATGATTTTGATCGAATTCTTCGTGAGACTAATTTTCCAGAGTCGGGGATGAATAAAATTGAGTGTCAGAGCTTCAGCTGGTGAAGTGAATTTCTTAAGAAGATGCAATTGAAGTGAATATTTTCAAAAACGAATTAAAAATGCTAAGTACGCCTTGAAGTGAATCTTTTGAAATTTTAGAAGGTCAAGATTCCAGATGCCAAGTGACAAGTGTTGCAATTGCCAGAAGAGGGAAATTCGAATTCTTGCTGTGAAGTAGTGGAGATTTAATAAGTTGGCTAAAGATAGCCTCTTCTAGAATTCGACTTGGCTATATGAGCTGAGAGTTGCTTCATTTTTCTCCACCAGTTGAAGAGTTCGACTTGAGCTCTAAAGTTGAGATTGTAGTGCAAGCATTGAGGGAGTTTGAATTGAAGTAGAAGGATAATTGTTGTATGCTGAAGCTCAAGTTAATTCGCATTGTGAAGCAAATTTGAAGTCTGGAGTTGCTGAAAGTGAAGTTGGCCGATTTTCTCAAAGAGTTGAAGTTGCTAAGGCTTGCTCAGAAAACTTTCTAAGTGTTGAAAGTTTGAAGTTGCTAGAGGAGAAGTTGAGGTTTGCAGATGGAATATAATATTGTAGCTTCTCAATTTTAAAAGTCGACTGGCAGCCCCTGCATGTTATTTTATTTTTTTATTTTAAATTGCTGATGGTTGTTTGTTATTTCTTGAGAATGGCTGGAAATGAGAGCAAGCAGTGAGAGACAATAATCAACATCAGAGCTGGGCTGTTATCCAAGAGGCACAGGGTAGGGACAGCAGTTGGGCAATTTGGGACGCTTTGAACATGGGAGGCACTAGGGCTGGGAACTCAGACTGGGGTTGGTGTGCAGGCATGTGTGGGATGAGCATGCATTTCAGCAGGTGGGAGATGGGTTGAAGTGTGCTAACTAGGATGCAGGAAAGTGGTGGGTAGGCACTTCAGGCTATTTGGGACCTGCAGACAAAGACATCAGGAATGTATGCGCCCCTCACTTGTTGAGAAGATGTCTGAGAATGATCAACTCTCATGGATGAACAAACCCAAAGCCCTCCTAGCATAGAAATTACGAAACCCAGTCTCATAGATGATTTGAGCAGAATGCTGGCACAGTCTTTGATACTTATGAAGGTGGAGAAGGCATCCCCAGTTTATCTTTGAGCCATGGATGTTCTATTACATCAACCTCATGCTGGAAGGAAAAGAGCATATCAACTGGGCGGTGATGATTAGTGACAATTTGCATGAGCAGCTCCGAAGTTTGAGAAGGACAGAGACTTTTTACATGGGCTCATACCTTGTTTACATGTTGGCTCGTGTGACGAAGTACAGGGGAATTTCATACAAGGAGCCAATTGGTTGTGGCTCTCATAAGTTCAGAATCCATGAGGCTTGTCCACAGCTGTACCTGACAATCACGTCCAATTACAAGCGAGTCAATGATGCCTTCACCATGCATATAACGAGATCACTTCAGCAGAGGACTCATCATAGGATCTCGAGGGAAGCTCAGGAATTAATTGAAAGGTATGGGTGCTGGTTTATTCAGTTTCCGAAATTCTCTTACATCAGGTTGCAAGGTTTTTCTTCATACCCATATAGATTGCCTAAGTACCCAACGAATAGAATTTTGATGTTAGAGATATCTAGGCAACTTGTTGCCTTTGATAAGATTTAGAAGAGAAAGAAGAAGGGAGGGATTGACTTCCCAATCATCATGGGTAATTCAGATGAAGTGTGTCCTTCACTTCAAGCAGCCAGGGAAGCTGAAAATGAGCTTCAATTCTTCCATCTTTCCTATCACACCAGCAGGCAGTATTACGATCCTCACAGGAACATTATATGGATACTGTCAGAGGAGTTTATTCATAAGGCAAATATTGAGGATTACTGGGCTAATACATCAGATGAGGTTGAAGTCAGAAAGAGGATGTTCTCGAGGCTACTAATAAGCATGATTAGGGAGTGTGAAATTATTCCAGTACTGGACCAGGTGGACGAGGACATGAATGTTCTCCATCCAGGTTATGAGGCAGTGAGAGACACGCCACTTCCACTCCCGAATTGGTCAGAGCCAGAGATTGCTGATTTGGAAACGCTTTGTATTCCGGTCCTAACGTTCACCAGAGCATGGGTCAAAAGGCATGTGAGTAGATCGAAGAGTAGGTCAATTCCTTTGACTTACAACTTGATGGGAGATCATAGGACGCCGACTACCAGCAGGAAGAAACAAATTACCAGAGGTCCAGAATCTCGAAGGAAGGAGCTAGTTCAGCCGGAGCCTTCGAGAGTTGTGGTAGAGTCACCTAGGCCATTGGAGACACTCTCTCCAAGCATACAGGAGGTTTCACTTTTTGCTGATCAGAGAAATGCATTGAATCAAGAGCAGGAATTACATGAGGGAAATCAGCCACCACGGAGAGAATCAGTTGGCCAAAGTGTTAACGCACCTACTAGAGATAATTAGCAGGAGGAAGATGAGGAAATTGCTATTGACACACACTTCCAGCATGAGCTTGAGGTGGCTCTAGAGGATGATGCAGTTTCAAGAGATACTCAGCCATTAGAGGCCGATGAGCCTTGCTAGAATGAAATTGAAGTAGAACAAGTCCGTGAGGAGGAAGCAAGGGAAGAGCAGCCGTTTGTTATACAGCAGGTGGTACCTGATTGGCTTAGAATAGAATGAGAAGGAGCCCCAGTGAGGAGGCTGATCCAGTAGTAGAGATGGAGGAATTTTTGAGTAGGATCAGCGCGCCTCAAACAAAGAAGAGAACTAGGAAATTTTCAAAGATCTCAACAGATGAGGATGACTCTCGCACCCTTCATGTTGTTGTGCCTAGGATTGATTGTGATCGAGATGAGGCTGTACCGGAGAATTATATGATCACAACCATGGAGTTAGGTCGCCCCACAGGAGCACAGATTATTGAGGAGTGTGACAACTCCTATCAGGTGCTTAAGGACAGATTGCTCAGGACTGAAGGCAAGTATAAGAAATTGAAGAAGGAGCATAAGACTTTGATTGGCTATGTGCAACATTTATCTCGTCCTTGTGGGCAAGAGATTCCAGCACTTGAGCTTCCAACCGAGTTATCTAGGGAATCAGTTAATGGACTAGAAGATTTGAGGAAGATGACACAGGAGGCAGACAAATGGGTTGCAGGTGTTCGTGCCGAGACATAAAAGTTCATGGAAGATCTTGCTCATGCTTACCAGCAAGCTTCTGGCATTATGGCACGAATGGAGGCAGTTGATCAGGCCTGGGGTGATGCTCATGTTTATCAGAGCAAGGTTATTCAGCGTCTGGAGGCCTTGATGCATACTCCTTTGCAAATGTTGGTTGATGGAGGAGTTATTTAGGAGGGTGATAGGTACGATTTTACCAGCTGGTATTCTTCAGTAGTCACGAGGCGTGGGTTCTTTGATGCAGCACAGGCAGATTCAGCCAGAGTCAGGAAGGCTATGATGAACATTGTTGATGGAGTCCTGAACACCTTGGAGGCAATCTTTGCTAGACGGCTGAATTCTGATGAGGTGACTACTGATGGATTGAGTAGGCTGCCACCTTTCTTTTCAGAGGTGAAGATTTTTGTGTAGGATGACTTTGAAAATATTTCGACTTTCTCCAGCCTGATTCAGAATACCCAGGATGCCTTGACCGCTTGGAGAAAGTCTTGCACACGGCATGAGCAGTCAGTCACGGTGTTGGAGTTTCAGCTTGATCACATTCCACCGATCTTTGTTCAAGAGGTTGAGGCTATGTGATGAGCCTTGCTAGCTCACTGCTCAAACCCCTATCTTTTTTTTAAGTCTATTTGTGTTTTTTAGTTTTTTAGAGAAATTTTGTAGACAGAAGAGAAGGGGCGCATCATATAAAAGCTCACAGAATGAAAACTTGAGCAAATTTAATCAAACTGAAATTGTAGAAGGTGTTTATTATCATCAACAATGGATTTAAAACATACAAACATACCCAGAAGCCTCCAAATTTTTTAAAAAAGAAATCCGATCAATATAGTGAAGAACTGACGAAAACTGGAGTAGAGAGTTATAGATTGCAAAGTTTATTCTGAAACTGAAGCCAGAGAGAAGTATAGGTAGGGCGCCCAAGTTCATGAAGAGAGATCCTCAGAAAGAAGACGTTTCTCCAAAAAGCCAAAAAAACCTTCCTTGCAAGTGCCACGCCCTTTCAAACAAAAAGAACCAAAAACCATCTCTGAAGGTGCGCCCAAACAGCCATGAAGTCTGCCATGGTGAAGGAAGAACAACAACCAATAAACCCTCTGTCTCTGATGAAGAACACTACAAAAATCTGTTGAAGCATTGCAGAACTTCTGAAATGAAGCTCTCTAAATCTGCACCAATTCAGTTGACCTCTCACAGCCTCACAAGTTCTCACACTGAAGAGATTTCGTTCTCCAATGGTGGATTTGCTGCAAACCTGATCACAGGATGAAAGCAAGGGAAAAAACCTCCAAGGCAAAGTTGAAATATTCAAAAAGATGAGTTTCTCATTGCCTAAAACCCTTATATAGAAAAAGGTATGCATTTTCAAGAAGAGGCTGTATTTTAGGTCATTTAAATATTTTGAAATAACCTCAAGTCCCTTTCCATAGTTTTGACTTTAATTTTTGGCCCCCTCCTTAAGTGATTAAATGATATAATTTAAAATCACTCACTTTAGACTTATTTAAGTGATATAAAAATAATAAAGTCAATTTGACTTTATAAAAATACTTTAAGTTAAATAATAACTTAAATCACTTAAGTAAGCCTAACTTCCCCAAAACTCAGCAGAATTCAGTGCCGTCAGAAGCAGACAACTCCTGTACTGCTAAGGCCTGCAATGAGCCAATCCCGGAACATGAAAAATGAGAACGACCAAACTCTCCAGAAGATACCACTGACCCTCTAACCAATCCAGTTAGCCCACAAGGGTCCAAGAAATAGGCTAACACTCTGCAAACAAGATCACGCTGAAAAGGGGGACATTACAGGCTGTGCTTGCCAGGTTCATCGATTTTGCAGCCAAGGCGAATGAGAATGGAAACGCACTTCTGGATGATGACCTTCTGGAAGACTGATTGTGGGCATTAATTTCCTTTACTATTTTGGGAGTGAGTGGGAATCTTTTGATTCATTTATTGTACCACTCCCCATTCCGGCTGTTTTTAGGGTTAGGGCTGAGGTGGCTTAATCTAAGCCATTCATTTGATTGTAATCTGAGCTGTCCATTGGACTGGGCTATCTATAAAAGGGGCATCCCCCCTCATTTGTATTCATTAGAATTAGAAGTAGAAATTGGATCAGACTAGAGACTAGAGTGGAGAGATTGATAGTACAAGTTGTGTAGCTTAGCATAGCATAGTTTGAAGAAGGAGGAAAGTTTTCCCTTTGAGAATTTTGTAAGGAATTGTTATGAAGACTATCATAATAGAAGAGTTTCATTGATGGTGAATTTGTCTTTTGTTATGAGCAGTTAGTGAGGTTTCTTCGCCCTTCAACTTCAAGTAGTTTAAAGTAGCGTAATTTTCATTTCATGCAAGTAGATGTTAGCTGTGGACTTGTGGTGTTAATCAAGGCAACTTCGTTTTAATCCATACCACTAGAAGCTTGCTGACGACAAGTTTGCCTTGTGTTGTCAATTGGAAAATTTTATGAGCTTAACTTTGGTTGTGACTTATGTCTCGATATGCATTGTCTTGATGGTGTCTTGATGCCAAATTGCAACTTGAAAAGCTCTTGCCACTCCCTTGAAGATTGCACCAACTTTGTGTAAGCTGTCCCACACGAGGCGGAGCAGAGTTTGGTTGAAGTCTGTTGAGATTAATTCCACATCCCATCTCAGAGTAGAATTTAGAACCTTCTTATCCCTATACTCATTTGCATTCCGCACATTTCTAGTTAGTTTTAGGAAAATTCACACCTCAACGCCAAATCATTCGCACAAAATTCCCTTCCAATCATTAACTGGTTGTCAACTGTAAACCTTTTGAACAATTGTGTAAGTCCCCTCGTAAAAACAACATATCACAACGAACCTATTGAGGATATTCCAAAGCATTTCGGAACCTTGGAGTTGAATGTGCGATCTTTCTTGCAATCTTAGCGCACATAATTCTTTGATCAAGAGAGAATGGAGTAGCCTTCGGATTACTTTGTTATGCTGATTGGTGCGGTCACAAAAATCACATCAACAGGAACTGGCGCTAGAAGGAGGGCCTTTCCAAGGGTTCCTGCAGTTAACAACCACATTCAAGTAAAGAAGGGATTTTCATCAAAATAAATTTATTGGAGAAGAATTATCATGAAACAAGATGGTGTTACCGCATAAAGAGATATTTCCAGTGTTGCAGCCGAATTTGGGATTCAACGACGATCAAGAAGACATCCTCTCAGGTTTGAACAATCTCGTGTGGAGAACAAAGGAGAGCTACGCTGAGTATATGCAAACTTGCTTCGTGTTGGAGGAAGAAGAAGAGAAGGCCATTAAGATTCAAGTTGCTATTGAAATAGATTTGCTGAATCAAAGAGAAACACTTGCTCCTGCTCCCGCACCTCGCCGATAAGCAGCTACATCCTGTTGTGACCTTTTCACACATCGCCCCATTTAAAATGGGGACCCCCTAATTTTTACTCCATTCTGGTCTTTTTGGCTTTGGTTCTTGTCTCTCTCTCTCTGTCTATCTCTTTTTTGAGGTCTGCTTTCCGGGGACGTTCCCGTCTTTGAACTTAAACAAGTGAAATTTGGCCAAGTCTGAAATTAGGGTTTTGAGTCTTTTGGTCAGTTCGAGGTTGAACGAAGTGAATAAATTGAAAACAGAGACTAACATTGTTGTCTGTGTGCTTCCAACAGGCTCTCAACAAATTTTCATCAGATTCTGACTACTTACTATTTTTAGTAAGTATGCAATTACAGGCAATCCGTCAACATTTTCGAAATTCCGACTGTCACACTGCATTTAGGACACATCAAGCTGCTCGCGTGCAAAATTTGAGTGAAAATAGACAACTTACTATTTTTAGCAGTTCAGCTTCCGGAGCAGATTTCAAGGCTTAGATGCAGAGTTTTTCAATGCATGTCTGCATATTCCTTCTGGGTTTTTTGCGACCTTCGTAATGGTATAACATGCAAAGTGAGATAACAACTTTCAGAATTCAGTCTTCCGAGGCTATTTTTAGGATTTGCATGTGGGGGATTTCTTTTGCATGTCGGACGTTCATACAGGTTTTGAGACCTGCAGCGGTGGTACAAACGGAGATGATCACTTATTAAGGAACTTGCTATTTTTAGCAGATGCATCTTGGCAGCCGCCTCCCAGCAATTCAGAATCACGAGCTGATCACAATGCAACAGGAACGAGAACAAACGAAGACCATTTGATATGCATGCAGAACAAATTAGGGTTTCCAGCTTCGGGACCTGAAAAGAGGGGTAAAAAGTCAGAATTTTCGAAAACTGGTGTAAACCACCGATCGACATCCTTGAAGCTATCTATTTGAGTAAAATTTGAAGTCGAGGCCAGACACTTACTATTTATAGTAAAACAGTCATTTTGAAACCCAATTCGAATAATGGGTGCGTAAACTGCTGGCGGTCAAAATGGTAGGAAGCGTCATTTTGGATCGTGGGCGGATATTAAAGCAGGCGTTACCGGCGAATAACGAATAGGCTCAAGAACCATGAGCCGACTAAAAATAGCAGTGTCAGCAAGGTAACAAGGTCGTGAGGATGCAGTGTTTGAAATTTCAAATCATTCTAAGCTCCAGAGATGCAAAATCGGGAGACTTACTATAAATAGTAAGGCACAGAGAAGCTGGCGAAAACGAGAAAAAAATGGCTAAGTATTGGGCTTCATCCTGCAGCTACCTGAAAATGCGCCCAAGTTGATGAAGAGGCATGGAGAAAATTCTAAGTTAAAAACTCGTCCTCCTGCTTAGCCAAAATGCGCCCAACTCAAGGTGAAAGCATAAAAATTCTAAGTATGAAATTTCGTCCACCTCCTAGGCTAAAATGCGCCCATGCTTGGAAAGTCAAGGAAAGTCAACGTTTTTCATCCTGCAGCTATGGCAAAATGCGCCCACCTTGAAGCATGAGAGTTAAAATATTTCTAAGTGTTGAAGTTATCCTCCACCACCCTCCAAATGCGCCCATCCTGCACATATGCTCAAATGCGCCCAAATGGGGCCATGCCAAGACAAAAATAAGGTAGGCGAAGAGTCACAAGATGGCGTTGGAAAAAGTTTATCCTCCTCCCCCTCTCAAATGCGCCCATGCAACAAAAGGTCAAAGGAGTCAAAGAAATTCGTCCTCCTCTACATAAGAAATGCGCCCAAATTCAAAGAAGTCAACAAGTCAACAATTTTCATCCTTCACCTATGAGGAAATGCGCCCAAATGAGGTCAAGTGAAGACAAAAACGGATAAGTTGAATAGTCATCCTTCATACAAGCCAAAATGCGTCCAAGTTGAAGATAGTAAAAGTGAATGAAGGATGGTGAACAAGGTAAAAGGTGTTGAAAATATTTTCCCAAGGCGTGGTGAAGTTGAATATCCCTCTTGAAGTGTCATATGCGCCCAAGGCGGTGAGATAAGATGTTGAGGTGGTGAACAAAATTTTTCTAAGGCAAGTTGAATATTCTTCTTCAAGTGTTAAATGCGCCCAAGGTGGTAAGTGCCAAGGAGTTAGAAAATATTGCCAAGGGTGAATAAAGTGCTAGGCGTGGTTTTAATTTTCTTCAAGTATGCTATGCACCTAGGATGGTGAAATGAAATACAAGATGGTGTTGATGAATATTGCTAAGGCGCTGGAGTTGCAAAATAATAAATTTTTTCCTAAGGTGAAATATTCCGAGCCAATTTTTTTCGATTTTTCAAATAACAGATTACAACATTACAACCAAGTACCCGTTAAGGTTAGAAGCTAAACCCAAACGTACTGAAACAACTCTAACCAGTATGGCGCCGATGATGGCGAGCATTGGTCAGAGGGTCTTCTACTCTAAATGCTAGAAAGGGAACTCGACGTCAAGTATGTGCTACCCAATCCAATGCAGAGTGAGGGGCGACCATATGACGGAGTGATTACAATAACAATGCTTGAAAGAGATGCTGAAAGATAAACTACTCAACACCCAGAATGTGCTTGCTAACCCAGAATGGGAAAGTAGCTACCATAGGGCGGAGCTATAACTATTACAATAACTTTAATTGAAATTGAGAATTACAACCAGATTTGAACAAGAAAGAATGACTGCCAGTACTACTGTCAGTTTTACAAAATAAGAAGTATTCGCCTGCCAAGATCTTGTGAAATTAAAGGATCAGCATTACATCATAGAGAACCACTTTTATCTTGGATAGGAATACCAAAACCAAAATGCTTTCAAGGATCAAGATACTGATTTCTGATTTCTGTTACAAATCTGCTCATTAAATGAATAAACAGCAGTCTATGGAACTACTCTAATGCTCATATCTTTCACGTATGACCTCCAATTGACTAGAAATCAAATGCAATATGCCTTAACAATGGAGACGCCTAAGATGAGACATAGAAAACAGATCTAAAACCCACACATTAAATATGCACGAACCCCAATGCAAATCAAATGGTACGGCCCAGCTGGAAAGGGCGATCTGCTCTTAAAAATAAATGAAAGCTCTAAAAATTCTACAAATTTGGAAATAATGGCGCCTAAGCCTAGCAAAGACAATGGGTTAATACCCAGAACAATATTTTTGGTATTTTGTGATTTATGAATTAAAACATGGATCTGCTGTATCATGAATGCAATAAGCTGAAAACACTAACATGCCAAATCGAAACTAACAATGCAATAAGCTGAGAACAATGCACAAACTAAATGCAACTCACAAATGAGACGATTTTCACCACTAGTTGTTGTCTTGCAAACAAGAAGCGATGCCCGAGCTAGGAGGCCTTCATTCCTCGAAGCGAACCCAGAGCCAATTCGGTAGCATAACAGTACTGTAGTCCAAAGATGTGAAATGATGCTCAAAGTCTCCCTTTTATAATTTTCCAATTGACTTCACGAAACCCTAAAATCCACTTTCAAGTCAAAACCCTAATCTCCTCAAAGATGGCGTCCCACCTTTCCAAGCAACTTTGTCTTTTAATAATATTTTAATCTTTCTTGAAAAAGGCGTCCATTTTGAACTTAATAATAAACTTCATAAAAGAAATAATTAATCCTCTTAATGAAGCGCCACCCTTAAAGAACACCTTTTAAAAAGACTTGAAGTGATTAAGCTAGGCTAAGGGGGGTCAACGTTAAATTATAACATTAAAACGTGACTTTAATAAAATAGCTCAACTTATCTCTCCAACTGCGCCCCGAAGCCATCAATGAGTAAGCCAACCAAATCAAACTGACTTAGGAAGTCAACCAAGCTGAACCCAACTGAAAAGCTGCCAAAAATAGAATTTACTAAAAATAGTAAATTCCAGAAAATGCTCTGAATGCCGAGATGAACATACCACTGCGAAGCTCTCTGAAAACCCAGAAAGAATCCGCCATTGAATCCACCATCTCTGAGCAATGACCTCCTCAAAAATAGGAAACCCTAATTTTTACCTTCCGACTAGCCTTCGGGTTTCCAGAAAAAGGCCAACGGTCATAGGAACGATCAGGTTTGAGAAGGGGACATTACATAAGGCATTGAAGATGATGAAAGTAAAATATGATGTGCTTGCAGGAAGATCTTCTAAGTGAAATAAATTTCTCTTACAAGCAAAGTGATCAAAGTTGGATATATAAAAATTTTCTAAGGCAAAATTTTCAGAGTGATTCAAATTTTCTCTAAGGCAAAAATATTTTCTTCCTTAGAAAATACGCCTAGAACTCAAGGTGATGATTTTTCTTCTTAAAGCATAAGCAAGTTTTCAGAGATGAAGTCAGAAGATGATGACAATACAGGATGAATTCAAATTTCTCAAGTCTGAGCAACAGAGTGTTCACGGAGATGAAGAATGGATTTAAATTGATGGAATAATATTTTTCTAAGGTTCAAAAATTTAAAATTTAAATGAACCCGTTCGTTGGGTACCCATGGATTCGACGCGTTCTGAAGAAAATTTTCTTCTGGGTATTGGACATTTGTGATGATGGATGGATTTCTATGTCTTCGGCACTTCGCCAACGCTTTTTGGGTGAAGAATTTAATCAGTGCTCAAATTGTGAAATTTTCCTAAGGAAAAATTTAAAATCTTCTAAGGCAAATTTGAATAAAATGATTTTTGAAAGAAAAATTCTTCGAATGATGAATTTGAAATGAGTTGCCTAAATGATTTTAATCCAATCCTTCATAGATGAATTTTCCAGAGTTGAAGAGAAGTAAAATTCGAATTCAAGTGACAGAGCTCCGGCTAGTGAATTAAAAGATGAATTTAAATTTTCAAAAGTGAAGTTGAAATGTTGTAGTCAAAGTTGAACTTCTAGAAGGTTGAGATTCTTGGACAAGTGTCAGGAATACCAGAGAGGGAAAATTCGAATTCTTGAAGTGGAGTAGTGGAAATTTAATGCACTGCCTATACTTAGCTCCTTCTAGAATTCGATTTTTGCTATAAGATTGAGAAGTTTCTCACTTCTTTTTCACAGCTGAGGAGAATTCGATTTGCTCTAAGTGAGTTGCAGAAGACTGGATTGCTGAGGCTTGAAGAAGTTCGAAATTTTGCTAAGTCTGAGAGTTGTTGAGTGAGAGGCGTTGGAAGTTCTGGATTGCTGAAGTTTGAATTTGCTGAAGCTTGAGGAAAATCATATTGCTGAAGCTAATAAGGACGCCTTGAAGTAGGAAATTTCAAAGAGTTTAAAAAGTGCGAACTTGCTGATTGAAGAAGTGTGAATTCAAAGAGCGAAGTTGCTGAAGCTTGTGAAGTGCGCACTTGCTAAGTGTGAAATACGAATTTACAAAAGTTCAAGTTGCAGATTGAAGTTGCTGAAAGTGTTGAATTTGCTAAGTGATCGAGGCTCGAATTTGTTGAAGAAAGAAGTTGAGGTTTGCAAGCGAGAAATAACATTACAACTTCTTAAAGTCGACTGGCAGCCCTGCAAAGTATTTTATTTATTTTTCTAAGTTAAATTGCTGATGAATGTTTATTGTCCTGCAGATGGCTGAGACAAGGGCGACTGGCAAAGATAACAATGGTGCATCCAGACAGGCAGTTATAAAGAAGTTGAGCAAGACATTTATGCCAGAGTCAAAATTCATTTCGAAGTTGGGCAAGCTGACAGATACCAACTTGGGCTCCGTCAACCTAGAGACTTTCAAGAATAGAATGCTAGAGATTAGTAGTCATCGACCTTCGACCACCTCGCATAACATTGTTCGAAGCGGATTATATGCAGCTGTTGGTTTTCCACCAGCCATTCATTGTTCGGAGCTGATAATGGAGTGTGCCAACTGTTATGAGAAGGATCACAGATCGATTATGTCACCAGATGGCCAAGTGCTCGCCAACCTCACCCCTGCTGCCATTGGTGAAGCTTTCGGGATCCCAGTACACAGAAACATGGTTTACAAATCCAAAGAACGAGCTAAGCAAATGTATGCTTCTGCATTCGAGAGATGCACGGAGACGATCAATACTCACTGGATGAGCAATCCCAAGTCTTCTCGTACGAAGCTGCCGAAGCAAATCATAGCGGAGGACTTGAAGCAGGAGTACTGTGATCTCATCATGATGCTGAGCAGAGTTGGTGGTTGCCCACAGTCATTTATTTTCGAGCCATGGATGTTCTACTACATCAACCTCGTGCTGGAAGGGAAAGACTACGTCAACTAGGCCGAGATGATCAGTGACAATTTGCATGAAGCGACTCGAGCTGGCGAGAAAGGGCGAAGATGTTTATATAGTATGCTGGTGTTAAGGATATGGTTTAAATTCCGGGCGTGGGCATCCGCAAAGATTGCTTCAGGAGCGGTTACACCATAGGATCTCGAGGGAGGCCCAGGAATTGATTGAAAGGTATGGGTGTTGGTTTATTCAGTTTCCGAAGTTTTCTTACATAAGGCTGCAAGGTTTTTCATCATATCCATATAGGCTGCCTAAGTACCCAACTGATAGAATTTTGATGTTAGAGATATCTAGGCAATTGGTTGCCTACGATAAAATTCAGAAGAAAAAGAAGAAGGGAGGAATTGACTTCCCAATTGTCATGGGCAACTCAGATGAAGTGTGTCCTTCAATACAGGCAGCTAGAGAGGCTGAGAGTGAGCTTCAATTTTATCACTTTTCATATCACACTAGCCGACAACACTATGATCCGCATAATAACATCAAATGGGTACTGTCAGAGGAATTCAAACACAAGGCAAATATTGAGGATTATTGGGCTGATGCATCAGATCAGATTGAAGTCAGGAAAAGAATGTTCTCTCGGTTGCCAATTAACATGATTAGGGAGTGTGAAGTTGTTCCGGTTCTAGACCAGGTGAATGAGGACATGGATGTTGTCCATCCAGACTATGCAGCAGTAAGAGATACTCCGCTTCCACCCCCGGATTGGTCAGAACCAGAGGTTGTTGACTTGGACACACTTTCTATTCCGGTCCTGACATTTACCAGAGCATGGGTTGATAGGCGTGTGAGCAGATTGAAGAGTAGGTCAATTGCTTTGACTTACAATTTGATGGGAGATCACAGGACACCCACCACTGGCAGGAAGAAACAAATCACACGAGGTCCAGAATCCAGAAGGAAAGAGCCAGTCCGGCAGGAACCTGTTCAGTCGGAGCCTCCACGAGTTGCAGTTGAGTCACCCACGCCATTGGAGACATGTTCTCCAAGTATATAGGAGGTTTCCTTGTTTGCTGATCAAAGAAATGCATTGAATTAGGTGCAAGTGGTACAGGAAAATAATCAGCCTCCACGGAGAGAGTCAGTTGTGTTGTGACCTTTTCACACATCGCCCCATTCAAAATGGGGACCCCTAAATTTTTGCTCCATTCTGGTCTTTTTGCTTTGGTTTTTGTCTTTCTCTCTCATTCTGCTTCTTTTCTGCTATCTGCTTTCCAGGGGACACTCCTGTCTGCGAGCTTGAACGTAAAATTTGACCAAGTGCTGAAATTAGGGTTTCACATCTTTTTGGGGTCAGATTTAGTCGGTTTGTCAGCTTTTGAGCCTACCAGTGCTATCATAATGTTTTCAGCAAGCACCCCCTTAAATTTTCACTGAGTTCTGTTAACTTTCTATTTTTAGTAAGTGTCAATTTAGGGTTGATTTTCTCAAGATTTTCACATTCGGACAACTTCATTGCATTCTGATCACTTCAAGTTCATTTTTGACAAAATTTGAGCAACAACGGACGACTTGCTATTTTTAGCGGTCCAGCTTCCAGAGCAGATTTCAGAGTCTACAGGTGATATTTTCTGGTGCATGTCCGGAGATTCCTTCTGGGTTTTTCGAAACCTTCGCAGTGATATGACATGCAAAGCAGGATGACAACTTTCAGCGTTCAACCTTCGGAGGCCGATATTAGGGTTTGCATGCAGACTTCTTCAGTGCATGTCGGCATATTCGTTCTGGGTTTTCCAAGAGCTTCACGTTGGTGTAACATGCAAATGGAACTGATCACTTTTCAAAAACTTACTATTTTTAGCCAATGCTTGCATGTTGGAGATTTTTCTGGGTTTTTCTGGGTTTTTCGAGATTTTTCGGGCAATGTGACATGCAAAATCATCCAGCAGCCGGATGGTCACTTTTTCGGCCACTTTTATTTTTTAGCAGGTACCACTTGGGCAGCAGCTCGGCACTTCAGAACTACAAACTGATCGTCATGCAACTAAAACGGGGTCAAACGGAGCTCATCTGAGGGACATGCAGAAAATTAGGGTTTTGAGCTTGAACGCTAAAAATGAGGAGTTAAACGACAAAGTGCCCTAAAACGGAAGTATCCACCACGATCAACATCTTCCAAGGAGTCTGCTGGCAAAATTTGAAGGTAATCGGAGAACTTGCTATTTTTAGTAAGGTGTTCCAGACTCAAGCTATAAATAGAAAGTTGATCTCGGCATCAGCACAAACGGGTAAGTTCACCGAGGAGTGTACTGTCCAAATTTCAAGACAAACAGAGCTAAGGAAATCTCAGAAACGAGCACTTACTATAAATAGTAAGCCACCTCAGAAGCGGCTATAATTGGCAGGTCAGCACCAGATCTCAGCGGGTACAAGTCAAACATGTGATAAGGGATCCGTGGCGCGAATTTCAAAGCTAACAGAGTTGCAGGGAATGAAGAATCAGGTAATTGCTATTTTTAGCAAGTCAATTAGGGTTTCCTAAAATCAAGGGCGGAACACGACAGTCAAGCAAAAACAGTATCCAGTTGCGATCACCAAGCATCGGGCAATCAACACATGAAATTTGAAGACTTTTTGAGCAGTTTCTATTTTTAGCAGGTTGCTAAAAATAGCAGGTACACACAGGCATCGGGCGTCAACAGTTCAAGTCAGTCGAAATTCAGAGCAAGGTGAAAATCAGGCTTTCCAAGGACAAAATTCATTTGATGGCGCAAAATTCAGAAAGCTTTCTAAAAATAGAAACTCAAGGCGAATTAGGGTTGACCAGAGGAAAAATCAACTTAAATCTGGCAGTGGGCATAAAATTTGCTAAAACGGATAAATTTTCAAGTCCAGCATCGAAATCCACCTTGAGAAGATGAACAGAGGCGGAAAAATGACTAAGTCTGGAAAACCGGAAGTAGCATGGGGCAAAGGGGCCCTTGGGCTTGAAATCTCATTAAATGTTCAAATTGAAAGTTGCACATGTAATATGCGCCATGAAGGAGGATATGTTAAATGCGCCCAAGGTCTTGAAAAATGCTAAGGCATAAAATATTGAAAGCACCATGTGAGATATGCGCCCACTTTCCAGGCTTGGGAGAATTTTCTAAGGCCTTAAAATTGGATGTTCAACCTGCCACATGCGCCCAAGACATAAATTAAAAGTTTGATATGTAAAATGCGCCCCATTTTGCAAGGAATCTCTAAATTTTTCTAAGGCAGGAAACTGGACGCCCATGGGTCAAAATGCGCCCCTAGTCAAAATTGGATGTTGCACATGTAAAATGGGCGTAAGTGTGTAAAGGTGTTGAAAGAGAAAATTATCTAAGTGTCAAAATAGAAGTTCCTTGTGCTATTTGCGCCTGGGAGGATATGTAAAATGCGCCCTTGGTGTTATATGAGAAATTTAACTAAGGCGTAGAAATTGGAAGTAGGCATGGTCATAGGCGCCTCACTTCAAGGAGTAAGTAATAAAGTTTCTAAGGCGTGGAAAATTAAAAGTACAGAGGGTCAAATGCGCCTTGGGAAGATAAAGAAGTCTAAGGTTTCCTAAAGCGTTAGAAATTGAAAGCTTGCCCTCTAATATGCGCCCTTGGCAAGGAAGATGAGTGAAAAAAAAAAGGTCTAAGTGTTTGAAAATGGAAGTTGGCCCCCTCAAATGCGCCTAGGGTCAAACTGAAAGTTGCCTATGGGATATGCGCCCAGTATGGAGTATTGATTTGCGCCTGGCAATGTGAAGATGTGAAATTCGAAATTCACTAAGGCACGAAATTAAAAGCTTGACATGGGTCTTGCGCCTTAAAGCTTACATCTCCCTTTGCGCCCATTTAAAACTAAAAACACCAAGGCTTATATGCGCCTAGGGTGTAGGATGAGAAATTGGGAGTATGCCATGTCAAATCCGCCCATGCTATGAACTGGAAGCACGCCCCTTAATCAAATTGAAGAATGAAGTATAATTTGCGCCCAGAGGAGGAAAGGACGGAATGAAAGCATGGCATGATAATTGCGCCTTACTCCAGATTGGAAGCACCCAGGGTTATTTGCGCCCAAACTCAAGAAGTTAAATTTTTTTTTTTTGATAAGTATCAAAACTCGAAGTTGCTTACTTCATATGCGCCCAGAGTCAGAGTTCAACAAGTCTCAGGAATGAAAGAACACCATGCCGTATGCGCCTAAGTTGAAAATGGAAGCATCACATGTCATATGCGCCCAGGAAGATAATAAGCTTTAAAATTCGAATTTGACTAAGTCCTCAAATTAAAAGCCTATACTCTTATATGCGCCCTTGTATGTAAGTGATGCCTGTTATTTGCGCCATGATAAAAATGGAAGTGAGCATAGGCATTTGCGCCCAAGGTCATGAGTTGGGGTTAGGAAATGTTCTAAATTGGAAGCATCAACACTAATATGCGCCTTGACTCATAATTATTTAAACATGACAAAATTAAAAACACCACATGAATATGCGCCCACCTTTAGGAAGAAGAGGTTGAATTTTAAAATCTTAAGTGGTGCGTTTGAAGTTAGACTTTGAGGGCGTTTTGATTAAATTATGAGCACATATTAAAGGCGAAGTCAAAAGATTGGCTTAATAAATTTCCTCTCAGCATGATCGGATGAGGATTCTCTATAGCGTTTGTATCAAGATGGAAAATTAAAAGGCGTTGGATGACATAAAAATTTCTCCAGGCAATTAATTTTAATTTTTGCCTAAGACGGAGAAATTAAATTAATTTAAATTAATTTAATTATTTTCCTAAGTCAATATTTAAATTCCCCCTTTAATTTTAACCCATGAAATTTTAAAATTTCGGACGATTTAATTATGGGGAATTTATTTCGGGGTTAATTACGGATGGAAAATAAAATTATGCCTAGCCAGTTTTGACGGTTGACATCGAATTTTTTAAGTGTGTTGGAGAAATAAATTAAAATGGCAATTAAATTAAATTTTTAATAAATTAAAAGTGCCATTTTAAAAAGGCAGTTGAGATTACTTCAAATCAGAGTAGAAATTGATTTTTCAAAATTACTGAAGGTAACTGGCAGTCGGGAGGGAATTTTAAATTTAAATTGAGGAAAGAATCTCCCTAAATAGCAAATTGCCATAACGACTGCACAACGACTGGAATATTCCCTTTTAAATTTAGCAAATGCGTCAGTCATGATGAAGGGAATAAAAGGCATCTGCTAAAATTAGCACCGGCTTTTGGCTATAAAACTCTGAGGATTTTCATTCTCATCTCACAAAATTCGAAGTACAGATTTATGCTGGTGAATTGAGAGAAGATTATTGAGTTGTGAGATTTAATTTGAGAATTGCCGAAAGTGTGAAGTGTTAAGTTCGATTTTTTTTTCAAAAGAGGTTTGAATTTCTCGAAGTTTGCAAAGTTGCTGAAAGTTGATTTCGTGAAGTTGCTGAGATTCAGAGTTGCGAAGTGCTGCGATTCGAAATAAAGTTTGAAGGGTCAAGCATTTTTATTTTTTCACGTTGCTGAGGTAAGTATTCGAAGTTGCTGAGACTTTATATTTTGCTGAAAGTTGAAATATTTTCGAAATTGAGGGTTGAAAAGGCTGAAATCATTTATTTTTGCTGGAGGTTGAAATTGTTAGAATTCGAAATTGCTTAAGCTTTAAATTTTTGGAAGTTGCTGAATGTTAGAACCAAATCAGATTTAAATTTGTTGAATTCTTCGAAGTTGCTGTTTTATAACTTTCGAAGTGCTGATTTGAGGTTGCCAAAACTTTTCGAAGTTGCTGATTTATAACTCTCGAAAAGTTAATTTGGATTTATTGAGGCTTGCTGATTTGAACTTGATAATTTACAGCTTCAAGCTTCTTGATTTAAATTTTTGAAGTTGCTGATTTTTCGAAGAGCTGATTTGAAACTTGACAACTTATAACTTTCGAATTCACTGATTTTAATTCTTCGAAGTTGCTGTTGTATAACTTTCGAAGTTGATGATTTAAATGTTGCTGAAGCTTAATACTCTTTCCGGAGTTGGAATTGCTGGAGATAAATTTATTTTGACTGCAAGTTGTTGAAAATCGAAGTAAAAATATGCCAAGGTTCGAAGTTGAAGTTGATTGCTGAAGCTAGTAACTCACGTTTATTCTCGCAGCCAACTCCACTCGCCGGCCACCTCGTGATTCTTATTTTAAAAAGTTGGAAGTGTAATGTTTACTTTTTGTTTTGCAGATGGCTGATGGACGAAAGGCTGATATTGCTGGAACCAGCAAGGCTGGAGCAAAGGCTGCAAACAACGAAGCTGGCAAAGAGAACGCCTCCAGGCAGGCAATTATCAAAGGTCTGAAGAAGTCCTTCATTTTAGAGTCGAAGATTGTGTCAAAGTTTGGCAGCTTGACGGACACTAATCTCGGGCCACTCAACCTCGAGGCCGTCACGCGCAGAATGTATGGGCAGGGTGGCAACCTCCCGACAGAGGCATCATGCAATATTGTGAAGAGCGGATTGTACGCAGCAGCAGGGTTCCAACCAGCAGTCCGTTGTCCCGAGTTGATCCTAGAGTGCGCCAACTTCTACAACTCCGAGGATCGGACTATCAGCTCTCCGGATGGTATGATCATAGCCAACTTCGCTCCTGATGCAATTGGCGAGGCGTTTGGGATACTTGCTACGGATAATATGTTGTATAAATCCAAGGCAAAGGCTGACAAGATGTACGCCACGTCCTTTGAGAAGTGCATGAAGAGGATAAACACCACGTGGATGCGAAAGCCAAAGCCTCCTGCGGCCAGGCTGCCTAAGCAGATAATCTCAGAAGAGCTGAAGCAAGAGTACTGCGATATCATTATGCTACTCAGCAGAGTTAATGGCAGCCCACAGTCGTTTGTATTCGAGCCTTGGATGTTCTTCTACATCGGTGTAGTGCTCGAGGGAAAGGAGACAGTGAACTGGGCACAGATGATAAGTGATAATATTGATGAACAGTTCCGAAGTCTCAGGAGAACGAAAACATTTTACATGAGCTCGTATGTTATTTACAGCCGAACCGATAAGTATAGAGGTTGGCGTACCGAGGCCAATTGGTAAAGGATACAATGGAGTTCAGATTCACTAGTCCACTGCGAGCGGTTACATCTACGCTGGTGACTTCTACAAGAGAGTAAATAGCGCATTCTGCCATGTATATCCACGAAGAACCGGCCGAGGCTGGCCGAGAGGATATCAAAAAAAGGGCTCCAGAAGTAAGAAGAGTATGTGGGTGTTGGTTAGATGTTGAATTCCCAAATTTACCTATTTGAGGAGAATTTCTTAGAGTGATTCATATGTCTACAAACCTACGGTACCCACCAATAGAATGATACTACTTGAATTGTCAGAGCAATTGTTGGTGACAAAATCATAAAGGCGAGAAAGAAGAAGGGAAACGCATTTCCCATTATTGGGAAATTACTTTCGAAGAATACCCCGCCTGACCAAAGTAGAAGATGAGCTTGAAATTCTACAATTGACTCTTTATACCAGCCGATAGGGTTTTGATCCTCGGGGTAAGATTGGAACAGTGCAGGGCATGGAATACAGACACAAGGCCCACCTGGAAGATTTTTGGGCAAATGCTGGAAGTGAGGATGAAATTAGAAAAAGAATGTTTTCGAGGCTGCCACTCAAGTTGATCAGAGAATGTGAAGTGATCCAGGTGCCGGATCAGGTTGAGGAGGATACTAGAGTAACTCACCCAGACTATGAAGCAGTGAAGAACACACCAATTCCACCGATTAGATTGGGTGGCCGGTCGCGGATTTGGGTGGAGAAGGTCAGGTTACCCTCATATGATACCTCATGGGTGATAAAGGCCACCTGTTAGCAAAGAAAGAAAGCAGATCTACCACGAGGTCCAGAATCTAGAAGGGAGCCCGTTCAGCCAGAGCCTCAAGGATCGGGGGACACTTCATCTACTCAGTTGGTGTCCCATTCCTCTAGTGTACGAGAAGTTTCACTATTTGCTAATCAGAGGGCTCGAGGGAATGAAGAGCCAGAGGTTGGAGAGGTTAACCAACCGATGCTGAGGGAATTGGATGTTCAGAGTGTCAATGATCCTGAAGGTGCTAGTAGACCAGATGAAGGGGAAGAAACAGATACAGACACCCACTTTGACTATTCCTTCGGAAATGAAGACGTTGGAGCTCCCGAGGGAAGTGATCAGAACGTTGAAATAATTGAGCCTCAACAGAACACCGCTCGGGAGGAAGTTCGGGAAGTGGAGGCAACTGAAGAGCAGCCCCTCATCATTTACGACATTCAACACAATTGGCTATCATAGGCGATCAGGAGGGACCAAGATGATGATGCCGACTTGGCGGTTGAAATGGAAGAACTCTTAAACAGAACAAGCAAGTCTCCGAAAAGGAAGAGGGCAAGAAAGTATATGAGGATGGAAACTAATGAGGCAGGTTCCCGCAGCCTTCATATTGTTGTCCCAAGGGAAGACCATAATTTGAGTGATGCAATGCCGGAGAATTACACGATCACCACAGTTGAGTTGGGACGTCCTTCCGGAGCGCAAGTGGTGGAGGAAGCTGAAAGTTCATTTCAGGCATTGAAGGATAGGTTGGTGAAGAAGGAAGGAAAATACAAGAGATTGAAGAAAGAGCACAGGGCGTTAGTTGAGTATGTGCAACATTTGGCACATCCAGTGGCTCAAGGGGATTCAGTGGTAGAACTTCCGTCCGGATTGCCACGAGAACCAATCAGTGGACTGGAGGAGATAAGGAGGGTTGTACGAGAAGGAGACAAGTGGATAAATGGTGTCCACACTGAGGCATAAAAGTTTATAGCCGATCTTGTCTCAGCATTTCAAAATGCCTCTGGTATCCTTTCACGCCTGGATGATGTTGAGCAAGCTTGGGGAGACACCCACATCTTTCAAGACAAAACTATCCCTCGTCTTGCTGTTTTGATGCGTGTGCCCACACAGACTTTGGTGAATGAAGGAGTAATCCAGGCAGGTGATAGGTATGATTTTCGTGGGTGGCATTCGGCGGCATTCACAGGGAAGAGTTTCTTTGACACAGCAGCTATGGAATCCTTCAGGATCAGAAAGGCTATGAGGAATATTCACGAGGGAATCCTCAACACGTTGGAGGCAGTGTTCGCCAAAAGGATGACTGCTGAGGAGGTTGAAGTTGAAGGGTTAAAGGCGAGGTTGCAGCCATTCTTTTCTGAGATGAGGACGTTTTCCCAGTTGGATTTTGAAAACATCTCCACGTTTTCAACAATCATTCAGAGCACGCAAGATTCTATCGAGACTTGGGGAAAGTCTTGGCGAAATAGCAATGGTTGTATCTTGAGTACTCCGGTGAATCTTACTCCATCAGTTACAGAAGAGATTGACTAGGTGTTGTACGATTCATAAACGTCTGTAATCAGAGAGTAGGAATCCGGATCGTAGACGAAATTTCTAGCAAGTAGTGGGCATTAATTGCTCATAAATTGGTTCAAGGAGAATTGCTATTAAGAACTGACACCTCCTCCACCTTCTACATGTGGGAGTTTTGGGCAAAACTTGTCCTAGGGCGGTGGCTCAATCAGCCTGGATGCTAATTGTTGGGCCAGGTGGGTTGGGGTGACCAGCTATATGAGAGGTCCCCTCATTTGTAATTTAATAGTCAGAATCAGAGAGTAGTCGGCATAGTGGATTTTTGAAGCAGAATAGAGAGTAGAAATTTTAAGTTAGAGTAGTCTTCATTTGCATTGTTGAAGAAGAAGGGGAATTCTCCCTTTGAGAATTTTGTAAGAGATTGTCACAAAAGCTATTCATAATAAAGCATTTCATTGATGGTGAATTCAAACTTTGTTTTGAGTAGTTCGTGAGGTTTCTTTTTCCTTTGACTTCAACTAGGACTTAATCTCATGCTAACAATTAGATATGGATGTTTATGTTTGATATAAGTGAGCTTCTTTATCCATACCACTAACGATCTTACTGAAGGTGAGCTCGTCCTGCGTGGTCAACTGGAACACTTTGCACTTAACTTCAGTCAAAATTCGTGTGTAGTTATGCATCGTTGTGATGGTAATTGCATTATTGGATTGTGATTTGAACATCTTTCTTATCCTTTGAAGATTGCACTTACTCTGTCGAGGTTGTCCAATAGGAGGCTAGACAACATTAGTTTGAAGTTCATTAAAGTTGAACATAACACCCATTTGCATTTAGGTTAGGATTTCAAGTTTAGAAATCTCTACAGCCATTCAAATTCCGCATAATTTTGGTTAGTTTTAGGAAACTTGCATTCTAAAGCCAAATCATCCGCGCAAAAAATCCCTTTCAGAAGCATATATTGGTTGTTACTACACGCATTCTGAACCATTACGTAAGTCCCCTCGTAAGAACACAGCAAATACACATCAACCAAACTGGGTCTATTCGCATTAAAGGAACCTTGGAGTTGAAAGCGTGATCTCACTTGCAATCTTAGCACGCTGAATACTTTGTTCAAGAGAGAATAGGGTATCCATTGGGAAACTTTGTTCTGTGTTGGTGCGGTCTCAAAAACCACGTCAACAAGTTGGCTAGAGCGTCAACGCACCTAGTAGAGTTGATCAGCAAACTGATGAGGGGACTACCACTGACCCTCAGTTTCAGCAGGAATTAGAGACGGCTTTAGATGATGATGATATAGTTTTAGGAGACACTCAGCCACTTGAGGACGATGAGCCTCGCCAAAATGATGTAGAAGTTGAACAAGTTCGAGAAGTAGAGGCACAAGAACAACAGCCATTCGACATACAGTATACAGTACCTGATTGGCTCAGGGATAGGATGAGAAGAAGCCCCAGCGAAGAGATTGATCCAGCAGTTGAGATGGAAGAATTTTTTAACAGGATCGGCACGCCTCCACAGAAGAAGAAAGCACGGAAGTTTTCGAAGATATCCACTGAGGAGGATGGTTCCCGTACTCTTCACGTAGTCGTGCCTCAAGTTGATTGTGACTGAGATGAAGCAGTACCTGAGAATTATGTGGTCACAACTTTGGACTTAGGACGCCCCACAGGTGCACAGATTGTAGAGAAGTGTGATAACTCCTACCTCGCCCTCAAGGACAGGTTATTCAAAAAGGAAGGAAAGTATAAGAAATTGAAAAGAGAGCATAAGGCTTTGATTGGATATGTGTAGCAGTTGTCTCGTCCTCGTGGGCAAGAAATTCCAGTGATAGAGCTTCCACCTGAGATACCCAGAGAGTCAATCAGTGGCTTGTTGGAGTTAGGAAAGATGGCACAGGAGGCAGACAAGTGGGTCACAGGAGTTCGTGTTGAGACAAAAAAGTTTATGGAGGACCTTGCTTTTGCTTTTCAGCAGGCTTCCAGTATTTTGGCACGAATGGAGGCAGTTGATCATGCTTGGGGAGATGCTTCTGTTTATCAGAGCAAAGTAATTCAGCGTCTTGAGGCATTGAGGCATGTTCCTTTGCGGTTGCTGATTGATGGAGGGGTCATTCAGGAGAATGACATGTATGATTTTTCTAGATGGTATTCTTCAGCGATCACGGGATGTGGTTTCTTCGACGCAGCACAGGCGGATTCAGCCAGGATACGGAAGACTATGGCCAATATCATTGATGGAGTTCAAAACACTTTTGAGGCCATATTTGCTAGGCGGTTGAATCCAGATGAGGTGAATATTGATAATTTGAGGGGTAGGCTGGTGCCTTTCTTTTCAGAGGTGAAGACCTTCACACAGGATGACTTTGAGAACACCTCCACTTTCTCCAGTTTGATTCAGAGCATGCAGGATTCCTTAGCTGCTTGGAGAAAATCTTGTGCACGACATGAGACGTCGGTCACGGTGCTAGAGTTCCAGCTAGATTGTGTTCCACCCATTTCAGTTCAGGAAGTTAAGGCTGTACTTGGCAGGTTCGTTGAGTTTGCAGCCAGAGAGAAGGAGAATGGGAATGCATTACTGGACGAGGATCTTCTAGAAGACTGATTGTGGGCATTTATTGCCTTACTATTTTTGGGAGTGAGTGGGAATCTTTGGTCATTTATTACACCACTCCCCATTCTGGCAGTTTTTAGGGTTAGGGCTAAGGTGGCTTAATCTTAGCCACTCTTTTGATTGTAATCTTAGCCGTCCATTGGACTGGGCTATCTATAAAAGGGGGAGTCCCCCTCATTTGTACCTCATTAGAAATTAGACATTAGCATTAGATTTGGAGATCAGACTAGAGAGTAGAGCAGAGTAGACATTTTGCTTGATAGTTTAGCATAGTGTGGAGAAGAAGGAAAGTTTTCCCTTTGAAAACTTTTGTGGAGATTGTTGTGTAAAACTTTCATGATAATAGATCTTTTCATTGATGGTGGAATTTGTCTTTGTCATGGATTGCTAGCAAGGTCTCTTCATCCTTTCGGATCCAAGCAGCATAAAGTAGCATAGTTTTCATTTCATGCAAAAATTACACTTTAGTGTGTGGTGTTTTATTAGCCATTTCATTCCATACCACTAGCGAGCTTGTTGATGATAAGTTACTTGCATGGTCTTGGAGATTATCAGGTTTAACCCGATTGTGTTTGTATACTTATGCGTCGTTACGTGGTGTATGTATGCTAAAATTATAATTTGAACATATTTTATCCTTTGAGAATTGCACCAATTTCTTGTTGTCCAGAGCGTGAGAGCTAGGTGAAAGTGGAGTTCGAGAATCTAATGAAATCAACTCCACACTTGCATTTAGGATGAAGATATATAAGCTTATTGGAGCCTTACACTCTCATTTACTTTCCGCACATTTCTGATTAGCTTTGGGAAAAGCGAACTTATTACTTAAATCCTTTAAAAAATCCCGTTCAAATCATCTACCTCTGTTAAGAAGCCTGAACAATTGTGTAAGTCCCCTCGTAAGAACACAGCAATACACATCAAACCAACTGAGGGTATTCCAAGTATTTCAGAACCTTGGAGTTGAACGTGTGATCTATCTCACAATCTTAGCACACGGAATACTTTGATCAAGAGAGAACGGAGTAGCCTTCCGACAACTTTGTTCTTCGGCTGATTGGTGCGGTCACAAAAATCACATCAACACATCCTGGATCGTATCAGTTCATTCTCGCCAGACAAGTTGAAAAGAATTTTGAGGTCCACACCAAGTTCATCCAAAGAGTTTGTGGAGTTAGAGCTACCTACTCGAGCGAGGAAGAAGAAAGAAGTTCGTTCAAGCGAAGGAGTTAAGTCAAGTGAAGGAGAAACAAGTGGAGAAGAAATTTCGAGTTTGTTCAGAACTCCACCAAGCGTTTCAAGGTTTGCTCAACCAAGATCAGTCCAAGTCACTACACCAGTGTTTATTCAGCAACAACAACCGATTCAGGCTACCACACCTCAACAGCAGCCAACCCAAGTTATTGTGTATCAGCGGTGACAACCAATTCAAGCAATGGCCCAACTAGGAGGTCAACCAGCTCCAAATGGTGCTACGTGGTTGGTTACTAATCCGTCTCCACTTGAGTTTACTGATTACCATGACATGCCGAAGAATCCAGAGCATTTTTGCACTAAGTTCCAAGTCAATGATGTCAACCGTACTGCCGAGGACCACGTCAAAATGTTCGAAGATCACCTACGCAATAGGCAGATTGCATATATGGACATGGCTTGCAGAATCTTTCGATACTCCTTGGGAGAGGAAGCTCACCACTGGTTCATTCACTTGCCAATTGGATCAATAAGGTCATGGGAGATGATGAAGGATGCCTTCGTTGGAAAGTTTGGTATTCCCATTACCCATGTAGAGCTTTACAGAAGTGAGAAGGCAAGACAAAGAGCCCATCCATGCATTCAACAATAGATTTCAGAAGGCTCTCACAAGGCTACGTACTCCCTACGTTATTGCTGATGCCAAGGAAAACTACTATTCAGCCTTGGATCCCTTGACTGCAATGTTTGTGAAATCTCACCCCACTCCGGCAAATATGAATCAAGCTTATGCTAAGGCTGTCGAAGTGAGTCAAGGTTTAGGGCAGAAGATAACTGGGCCCGCACTATACACTGGCCTAGCTATGACAAATAATCAGATGCAGACGCTCAGCTCAACATGGAACCAACAAATTCCACCATTGAATCTAGTTCCTCAGCCGGCTAGCCAGATACAAACACCATCCAATCAATTAGTTCTCCATCCTGGGATACCTTTGTCCCAGACTCAAGCAACACAGCCTGTCTATCTCCAGAACACAGTGCCAACAACGAGGACTCAAGAGGAGAAAGACGAAATGAAAGAGTTAGTAGAACAAATGAAGAGGTTGTCAACTGAGGTGACCTACCTTAGAAACCAAATAATCAGATGCAGTCCATGTTAAAGAATTATCAATCGCATCAAGGTGCCAATCGAGGATACCAGAGTAATCCTCCACATCATCAGGATGCCCACCAAGGACACCATCAAGAAAATAGTCATGGGTATCGAAGTAATAACCAAGGATTTCATAACAAGTCCTGGAATACAGGGCCCAACAATGGAGGTGTTCCGTCATCGCTAGATAACCCACCACCTCCAGAGAACCGTCCTACCAATAGAGTTTATTTGGCAGAAGCTGCCATGTCAAGATGGTGTAGATTGCATAATATGAATCAGCATTCAGAGCTCCAATGCCATGAATTTTAGGTAGTTGCTGATATTTTCAAAAGAGAAGTGAAGAATACGGAGGGTACCGAGAATCCTCCAACCACTGGATACGAGATAGTCCCAGTACAGGGATATGACCAGGCACTGATCCTAGAATAAGTTAATGTCCCGCCTGAGTACCAAAGTTACACGCCGCCATCGATTAATCACAGATTTCCACCTGCTTCGGCAAATGGTCCCGTGGGGGCGCCAGACTATCAAGCGGAAGAAGCTCAAATGTATTCAGAGGCTCAAGTATATTCAAAAGTTCAAGATAGTTATTCAGAGGAGCCTCTTGGCCAAGATAACTATATTTTTCCACCTCTCAATAACAGCGTTTTGGTAGAAGGAAGAAGAGAGGTGCAAGCTTTTCAGACATCTGGAGGAGCAACACCCAAGGTGTATCAGAGGAGTTATCACCAGAAGGAGCCTCCGACGTGATCAATTCCTCCAAACAATTTCTCAACTCCACTGAATCCTAATGCAAGCAATAATCCGAGTGTACCTAAGGATTCTCCAGAGTACAAACAGCAAGGTATGATGCAAAATAGAAATGGGCAACAGACTGTCTAGAAGCCTGTCCACCTAATGCAATGCCCACAGAAAGAGAATCTTCCAAGAGATGATGTGAAGAGGCTAAGTTCCTATGTACTGGAAGAAGTTAAGAGAATGAAGATCAGTCTTCCCTTATATGAGTTAATGAAGATTTCAGAAGTCAGAGATACAATACTGGGAAGCTTGTATGAGATGCCTGCTGCAAGGAACACATCTCAGGAAGCATCTAGTTCATCAAGGAATCCTCCCATAAACACTCAGTCTCGTCTAGTGTAGAGCGCAAATGTAGTAGAAGAGGTGCCTCACGCGCCATTTAACACTTGGGAGACTCCACAACAGTCACAAGGATTCGTAGGAATGATACAAGGATCTTCAAGCGTGCCTGAGGAGTCAAAGACTAAGGATAAAAGGAGAGTTCAGTTCAATCTGCCTACAGAGCAAAAGCAAGAGCAAACGCAAAATCTGAAGGAATTTTCCCAAGACAATCAAGTTCAATTCGGTAGAAAGGATGAAAAGAAGGATATTGTAGCAAAGGAGAGAAGAAAACCAGTAGTATTTTATCAGGGGAAAGATGAACCAGCCCCATTCCTCGTGTCAGTCAGAATTTTTTGAAAATTATTACACAACTGCTTGATTGACTCCGGTGCTTCGGTGCATCTATGCCATCAATAGCAAAACACCGCTTTTCCAAAATATCTTCACCATCTGCAACTGACCTAAGGAAATCTTCAACCTCATTGGCTGCCTTCTCAAACTTTGCTGACATCATGGAAGTTTGACTTGGCAGAGTCTCATGTTTTTTTCTTTCATTCACTTCAGTACAATCTTCTTGTTGTATTTTTCCTTATGCATCTTCCCATATCCTTTCACATTCACCTTTTGAGATACTAACAATTTCAGGCCATGGGGGAATAGAAAAGCACTTCTCGATCATATCAGGCTTCAGACTGCAAATCAATCTACCATCAACTGATTGAATCTCCCTAGTAGCCAGGTTGTAATGCTTGATGCAAGCGATCTCAAAACTGAACATTAAGGGATAGGCAGCTATAGAGGAGTCCGAGAATGTCGGGTTCGATAGAAAGTGTTATACTGCGCTCTCAAAAGTGTAAAAGTCGAACAACGGCTTAATGTGATACAAATGTCACCGGTAGGTTTTGATGTAATCATGATAGAAACTGATCTCTTGAAAACATTGGGAATGTACTCCATTCTGAAAACATTGAAGAATGACTGTAAACTTGCCTTGGTTCAGACAAGTTTTGAGCAACTTACTATTTTTAGAATACTGATTTTTCTTTATCCAACGGACAAATTTTTGAAATTTTTAAAGAGATATGGAGTTCTACTCGAGGAAATTTAGTTTACCAGAACGGTCGTCAGTTCGAAAATTTTGATTTTATATTGAAAAAACAGCAAACCCTAATTTCTTCAAATTTTTCACGAAAAATTTGCTTTTGGGTTTATTCCGAATGCAACTAGAAATGGTGAGTTAGTTAGATTTACAAATATTGATGGTACGTCGAGAAAAAGCAGCCAACCCTAGAATTTGAAACTTTATTGAAAAAAGCTGTGATATGGATTTTCTTCAGAAGATTGATTTGAGAGGACCTAGATGATTGAAAACTGAATGCATTGAGGATTTCACTGACATGCAAATAAAAAGAAGCTGCTGCAACTTGATGAAGTTCTTTGAAAATTTCTTCAGAAGAATGAGGTGATAAGACCCAGATGGCTGAAAATTTGAAAACCTTGGCCTTCTCCTTGAAAAATTTGATCTTCTGGATGAAAAAGCATGAAAAAGCAAGGGTTTATGTTGCTGATCTGAAAAATTTGATGAATAACCAGCAAACTGAGCTCTTGAATCTTGAAGAATTTCTTCAAACTTGCTTCTCCAACTTTCTCCTTTGAATGCTACCTGCAAAAATAATGAAAATTACATTGACGAGAGGTGTTAAATAGACTTAGGGTTTGAATTAGGTTTGCTTTCTTTTGCTTTTATTTTCAAAACCCTAAAAATCTCTGATCATTGAACTTGGACGCCCATGCTTCATCCTCTTGCAATTTTGAAACTTTGAAAATCTTGAAAATTCTACTAAGGCATGAGAAGTTGGGCGCCCTTCTTGGCTAGGCCACTTCAAGCTGATGTGATGCATTTTTTGATATTTTCATCTTTTTCTGTTGACCTACCCATGCTTCAATTTCCAAACTGCAGACTAATCTCGATGAAATGAGCTAAATGATTATTCACCGAGCAGACCGATTCGAATTATTCACGGAGGGTCTACTCTAACAAATCTTCATCACCTGACCTTGAATTCGCAGAACCCTTTCTCCTCAAAACCCATTTTGTCGAGTTAACCATTTTTATGATCTTCAATTTCTTCATTAACTCTTCTTCCCGGGAATGACGCAACAGAATATAATTGGTAGAACTCCAGTTGATGGTTATGTGCACCGTGAAAGGCTGAGAAAGATCTCTAGAAGTCTTACGGGAGAACTTCATCAACAGTGAAGTTTTAAACCATGCAAAAACTTGGTATACATCTGCTAGAGCCCAAGTTCTACCTCTCCACCCAATGGTCATTTTCATAGAATTTTCACCCGCCTTACAGTGCTTCACTCTTATTTTGCAACATATGTCTTTCAAAGCCTTCTCCTTGTATCACGAGGCAGTACAACCCTAAGATTGACGTGTTGGATATCTTGTTGGAGAGCCTGATAAATTGTGAAGAAATCATGTTAGAGCTACTTCTCCAAATTCATCTGTTTTACCCCTTGAAATCTTGGGCGCCTCTTCTCTCCAGGGGCACCCAAACCTTCCAGACTTAGCCATTTTTATTTGACTTTCATCTTCAAGTTTGAAACCTTCATTTTGTATATGCCACTTTATGAATCTCACGGAGTTAGTGGGATGCTTTTGATGGGCGTTCGCGGGAACTGAAATTTGAATCTGAAAGAAGATTGACACATTTACGAAAACTAAGCTGGAGTTAAGGTGCTCCAAAAGGCTGGCGCCCAACCTTCTTGCGAGGCTAAAGAAGTTCCTCTACACTTGATCCGATTTTTATTTCATGGTCTTCACTTTCGACTTGATTGTGAATCCTCTGTTCGACTCAGTCTGGGATATTTGGATAATCGATGGCGCATCATTGGACCGTTCCGGTTGGAAAATGACAACTTTTGATTGAATGACACCAAAATTTCATCATTTAATGCCCTAAAAGATGAAACCCTATTCTCTTCCAGAGCAAAGTGCAGTCGGTAGAAATTAAGACAATTTTTCCTTCTTTGTTCTTAGTGCTTGCTCTCGCCTTCTTAACCATGAATGCACAGATGTTGAATTTGGCGCCCTAACACCAAGCGTGACCTCCATTATTGACCTCAGGAGCTCACGATATGCTTTTGGCAGAATGTGAATTATAGGAAAAGCCCGATTATTTTGGGATTACATTTTCAAGCGATAGTAGATATTTTAATCAAATTGGTTTGAACTCTAACGGACCAACTTTCTATTTTTTAGTTTTGCGATATCTGTTCCAAAAAAGAATACAAAGGATACTATTTTAGAATTTTTTGAAAACTGGCGATTTCTCAAAGGAAACAGGGATGGCGAGATGGTTTATGATTATGGTACTTTCTGGTGGAGCCGGATCATCAGATTTTGAAAAAATTTCGTTTTAACCCCTCATGCAAGACATGCACACCCAAATCTTGACCTTTTTGACTGATTTAACAAGACTTTTACTCATTTCTTCAAAATGTCTAAGTGTAACAAAATTTTTAATTTTGGGGTACAACACTTTCAATAGAAACAACAATATACATCAAGGGCATTCATTTTCTGCTTAAAAATCAGAATTATTACAATGAGTTATCAGACCTGATATATGAAGTTTTAGACCTAATAATGACTTCGTAACATCAACAATATGATACCAAACACCTCCCACTCCTAGGGTGATCAAGCAATGTTTGTCTTTGAGTTTCCAATGCCTCAAAAACCACCAACCAGCACTGGATATTGAACTGGAACAGAGGTTATACAACAACAATCCTTGCTCAATGATGTCAAAAAAAGTGTGCCACCTAGAGAAGTTCAACCTGCTTTAGAAAATTGAAATATTCACCAGACTCTGCAAGTGAATACTCAAAATGGGGTGCCTTGAGTGAAGGATTCCAATGATGCAATACCCAGAATGAAATCTTGAGCCAATGAGGAAATATGAGCAAATTATCAGTTTCAGCCCTGTGACTAGCAAGTACAGAAAATCCACATAAAGACTCCAAACTCTGGAAATAACCCCTCCAAATTGATGCCAAATCAAAGCCAAAATGATGCAAAGCATCTGCACACTAAAATGTCAAACTATCACATCAAAAATAGTCGAATACCTTCATTTTCAATCGCCAAAACCCTTGTAAACTGAACTCTGTGAAGTGCTTTGTGATCCCTGTTGTAGAATCACTCTCTATCTGATTGGGGAGGATATTCCACCACTGAAACCAGCCCAAGTGAAGAGGATTTTCGTTCTCAGTTCGCAGCCCAAACACTCTAGAAGAAATCCAGTAGCATTCTGTTATGTTGTCAAAGCCAAGATGTGAAAATGAGAGCCAAAGTGAAAATATATAGAAGCTAGGGCGACTGGACTCCAAAACCTTCTCAAATTCTCCCTAGAAACCAACGCCCTTCACCACTTTAGAAAAATTAAACATTTTTAATTCTTTTTTCCCCATAGGCATCCACACTTGAGGAGATATAATATTAAAACATTTAAAATCAACTTTTTTCCTTCTCTAGGTGTCCCACATCATTGAGGAAATATAATATCAATTTATCTTTTAAAAACAACTTTATGTTGCTTCACTAGGGTCAAGGTACTTTTCTAATGTCCAGTTTTGCTCCTCAACTTAATTTTATAATATAAGTTTATAAAATGACTTAAGTGGTCAAATTAAGCAAATAACCAATATTGCAACCTTAGGCTCTCTGAAAATAAACTGAGTAATAATACTGCTGCAAGTATAATGGCTTGGGACCAACTCCCCCAAAGATGACTTACTATAAATAGCACTGCTATAAATAGTATGTGCCAAACACCCAAACTGAGCGAACTGAAGACCCATAGAAGAATACTATGACCAATTGAAGATAGCAACATCATGACCGACCACTACTAAAAATAGAACCCCCTTCAGAAACGCCCAAACTGAACTGCTAAAAATAGCACTTACTATAAATAGCATACTGATAAAAATAGTGACTCCAAATGCATTTTGAACACAAACTGGGCAGTCGTCGCAACTTACTAAAAATAGTAAGTTCGAAAAAGTTGTCAAATGTAGATGCATGTCATACCATTTTGAAACTCTCTGAAAACCTAGAAAGAATCTAGAGACCAATCCTGCATGCAAACTCCTGATTGAAATGTATCTCACATCCCTGAAATGCACGCCACATACCTCTGAAGTTCTCTGAAAACCCAAAAGGAATCCATAAACTAAACTGCAAAACTCCAACATGCAAACCCCTGAATCCACAACAAAAGCCTCCAAACAGTTGGAAACCCTGATTCTTTATCTAGTTGGCCTACGGGCATCTAGGAATGGGCTAACAGTCACTGGAAAGCATAGTGCTAAAAATGGGGACATTACATTTTTTATACTATTAGTTTCACCTAAGAGAGTTTGTAAAAAGCATACTGTTGGCCCTAAGACAATGTCGCTCTATGATGGCATACTATTTTAGGCACAACCATATGTTTTTCTTACCTAAACCCTCATTAAGGGATAAATTTAAAAACTCATTTTGGTTTAAAATTTTACTTCTAAAAGAAATATATTCAAAGTAAAACAAATAAATTTTAAAATACCCTAACCCTATACCAAAAATGTTTAGCTTTCCTTTGCTCTGTGCTTTTTTCTATCTAAGTGTCAAATGAGTCATACATACATGTAAAATTGTGGGTTGTGATTAATTGTGGGTTTTTCAAGTGTCATGCTACTATGGTTTTAGGAATTAGACAGGTGTAGGCTAGGTTGAGGGTGTAGGTTAGGGCTGGATTAGTTAGGATAAGTTTATTCTTTTCTTGGTGAGTTTTTGTTTGAAGCTTAATCTATGTGGATCCCCAAAATTGCTAGTTAGTTTCATTGAAAACTACTTGGAAATGCATGTGATATTTTGGGGATAGCTTAACATTTTGGCTATTTCCCAAACTGACCCTACGAGGATTAGGACCAGGACAATTAGCCAAAATGTTATGGTATCAAAATGGGAGTATGCCTAGAAATTCTTGTAACATAGATGCTAAGCTATCAATGCTTCCTTTTTGTAGTACTTGAATGTAAATGTTGATGCTAAATTTTTTTACTCTTCACTTACTTTTCTTTAACTATTAAAAGAGTGTATGCCATTGCCTCATATGATTTTGATTGTTAACCAGGTCTCTTCCATTGTTGGACCGTCTATCAACTTTGCCTCTAGTCAAACCACTTGTAGAATATGATGTGGTAAGATGTTTTAGTTATTTTGCATTGTGTAGATGTTGGAAAATATAATGAGTTTTCTTTGGTTTTTAGATGTTTTTAATGTTTTTTAAATCTTTTAATCCAAAGATCAATTGCCAAGTTTTCAAAGTTTGTTTAGGAAGTTATGATCTTATATCACATTATCTAATATGATGCATAGAAGAGTTGATATTAAATAATTTATATTGCTGGATGTCATGTTGATGATTGAAGCATTCCTAATATTGTATCCAGGATGAGAAAGCTTACATGTCATATGACTTGATGATTGCAAGACAACTTTTTCACGAGAGAGGCATCTCAGCTCGACTTTATATTGACTTCTTGGAACCATGCCTTCTAGTTACTTTATTTTCTTCTCTAGAAAAGCTTTCAGGTATGTCAAAAAGATGTTGGAAGTTACCGACACACTTGAGGGAAGGGTTGCAAAGGGTAGTTTACATCTCTTGTTTCATTTCCTTTCAGTGTGCATTACAATCAGGAACAATTTTCTTTTCTTTTTGACAGTTTTAGCAGCTTTAGGAACTTTATACAATTACGCCTTAGCCCACCAACAGGATTTTGATGTTTGATGGTGCAAGGGGCTTGTGGCTGAGCTCATATTCATTCCATGAATTCAAGAAGTAGAACGGTTATGTGGATCCATTCTTCAGGGAATGTATGTACAGGATGTAGTATCACGTGATGATTCAAACATAGTTACATTTGTTATAGCAGGTATTTTAATGGTCCTTTATAATGCATTTACTCCGTAACTTCTTAGACACATCAAGGGACAACACATGGAAAATATGCATGTATTCAATCATTTCTCATTTAAAAAGAGCTGGTTATGATTGTTAAAAGGCTTCAAAGTTTTTTTTCTTTATGCATTATCCAATTTCAACATGCAAATATTTTTTCTACTCATATTATTCGTTGTGACATTCCTATTCAGTGGTATTTGAGTATTTCCTATTCAGTGGTATTCTAGTATTAGTTCTTTCTCTGACTATGTCTATCTAGCATTTGACAACACAACTTTATGATCACAAATTTGATATTCAATGGGAAAAGGAAAAATATGTTTCAATATTTTGCTCTCCATTGAAGATTTTTTTCTGAATTTTGAGAGAAGAGGGTCCAAGACTAAATGGACATATATTAACACACCAAAAAAACTAACCCATTCAGTTTAAGTTGTCGTCACCCAACTGACCTGGTTGTCAACTTTGGCTTGTGCTTTATCCTCTTTCACACACTTGCCCCCTTGAGGAGGAATTGCCACTTGTAACCTAGGCAGCAAGGCTGTTACAAGTGAATTTACCCTTGAACCCATCACCAGGGGGCCTATTATTTGGCTAGACTCCACACAAGCAGGAGGTTTTCTTGGCTGTGTTGGATTTTGAATTAACCTATGGGACCATTTAGGTGTTAGGGTCAATGTCAACTAAACTAAAGGAACGAGATGTATTGAGGTAGAAGGGTTTTTCTATAAACAAGCAAGGTTTGTGGTCATTTTGGGAGGTTTGGAACCTCAATGTTCACATCCCAAATGAAAGTGTAGGGCGACTTATCACCTACCTTTAGAATGGGAGTCTTCTTTAGGATGGTTCACCCTCAACCTGCCTCATTTTAAGACAGTTTTCCTCTACCACATAGTATTTTATGTAGCCTTGCCTGAAGCTCTTTCTATTTCTACCTCTTTGTAGCTGCCTTGCTTTCACCTTTTTTCTTTGCTTCTCTGCCTGTCATTGGACCAAGGTTGGTCATTCTCAACCTATTTACACCAACATTAGCATTTATAGTTGTAGGGTGAGTCTTGAATTAACTTTTCAACCATTGATCCTCTCGGATTAGTGTGATATAGGTCATATCTCTATTACTTGGAGTTAATATTGTCTTTGTTGAGGAATACTTGGTGTTCTTGAGAAAGAAAGAAATAAAATTTATCTGTCCACAAATAACCATTTTTGGTCAATGAGATTGGAAAGTACATTCCATAAAAAGTGAATTCTTTGTTTGAATGAATGAGTTTGAAATCTTGTTTAATTAGGTGGATAAGCTTCTTGAGTATGTCTGGTTGGAATTATTTCTGATTTCCAATTTCTTGATTGTTTAGACCTGAAACTCATATTTTACATTTCTAAACTAACCATTGTTATTGGGCTGTTTCCATCAATATTTCAAAATGGCCAAAGGGTCCAATCCATAAACTTGATTTCCAAGTTGTACAATCAAATTTTTCTTTGTGGCCACCATCACTTATGTTGTCAATCCTTCAAAATTTTACTATTGAGTGAATTGATCTGTAAGTCTAGAAACTTAGATGACCAATTGTAAAGTCCCCGGTTTTTGAGTGATCATCTTGTGGAGGTACCTAGCCTATTTTATTCCCATAGGCTAATTTAGGAGTTATAAGGGAATAATATTAAATTAATTATTTATAAAGTTATCTAAATAAATTAAATCATAAAGGTAACTTTATTTTAATTAATTTAATTAAAGTGACTTAAATAAAAGAATAAAATATTATAAGGTCACTTTAGGAAATATTAAAATATTCTTCTAGAAGCTTTATGGAGGTTATTTTGGATCTTCTAGAAGATCAAGGGTTTTTTTAAAAGGAGATGAGAACTGGTCATTTGGGCATCTTGGATTTGGTTATTTCTTTCAAAATACTTGGAGAACTTGTATTTGCAAGTTCAACATGTTCTAAGGACAAAAACCCTTAGAAATTAGTGGTTTGGAAGAAAACCCAACACCACTTGGAGAGGTAAATCTACCCAGAGTTTGTCATTGAGCTTATTGCAAGTATTTGGCATTGAAAAGGAGTTGGAAATGGTACTTTATTTGCAGGTTTACAGCTGCTAGGGTTTGATATAATTTTGGCTAGGGTTTGGAGCAACTTGGGAGAGATTTGCAAACCAAATTCCAAGTTGGGTATTTGCGATTTTGGGAAGACATTGCAGATTCGACCTTGAGGGTTTTATGGCAATATTTTGGCATCCATATTGATGCATTGGTTGTAGGTATATCGCTGATATTATTTTACACTGCGCTAGGTTTTCTACACCCTATTTTGATGTTTTTGGCAATTTCGGAGGTCAAAAATAATTTATAAAATCTATCCATGTTGGGTGACTAGGTTTGGGCATTTTTGAAGGCCATTGGAAGTGCTTTCAGATTTTTATCAGCGTTGGGTGATTTTATGTGAATTTTTGGCAACTTGGGTATTGTGTATTGTGAAGGATTCCATCTTTACTCCTAGGGCTTGAAGGGGAAAGTGCAGATACAGATTTCACACCTAGGGTTTCACATCATTTGATCATATTTTAAATCCTAGGGTTCCTGCAATCCAATTTTGACTTAAGCGCTAGGGTGTGGAGGAGATTTTGGAGAGTTGGCATCACCAAATTGAAATCAGCATTGTGTTTCAGACTTTCCAGTTATCTTTAGAAATTTCTGACTTGTTGGAGTCCAGAGCTGAGATTGTTTCATTATCATATGGTCTTCTACATTGCTTATCTCATTGCCAATGGAGCTATATATCATCTTGGTATGTTATAATTGTTGAACACTCAAATACTTAGGGTCTATACTTGTTGTTACAGTATGAATAAACACCATATCAGACCTGATTTATTTGTAATCAGACCTCATATTTCATTAATAAAGGGTTCCTTTGGTATGGTTAAGTTGTTTTTTATGTTCTCTCTTATTTGGTACTTGTAATTGCATCACAAACAATCCGAAATTCAAACAATAAAATTCACAAATTCATATCAGAACCAAAAAATCAGAATTCAGAGGTTTTCTTGACAATTGTTTGATAAATTGAATAAGGGTCAAATTGAGAAAAAACAGTTAAGAATCGGTAGGGGTTCTTACACCAATATTGTCTATGCTCACATCCCAAACGAAAGTGTAGGGGAACTTATCACCTACCTGTTGATGCGTGTTTTATGACACACCAAACATCAGAATAAAATGCCCAAAGACACTCTATCCTCTCTTGAAAAACCACCGCGTATGTTAAGATTGCGAGAAGATCATATGGCGATTCCAAGGTTTCTTTAGTCGGGTCTCGACGTGTGGATAAGCTCAATGGCCGTTGTGATTTGCTGGTAATGAACAAGGGGACTTACGTGAAATCTTTGCAAGTTCAGGACTTAGGAAATTTATCGTTGAAGGCTTTCAATTAGGACTTTCAAGGTGGATCTCAAAAAAAAAATGGCAAAAAGAATAGGGTTCAGAGAATCTAGTCTAAGCCTAAGAACTCAAGAGACAGTAAGGACTCAGTGAAGGGAATAAACCACACTTTGTTTCGCCTCCTGTTGGACAACATACGCAAAATGGGTGCAATCTTCAAGGGGTTTGTGAGAATAATTTTCAAACCTCGAATGAGGCTGAAGTTAAGCTTCCACGGTTAAGAGCTCAGGCTAACTTTACAAATCGAATGCAAATCATCCATTCGAAAAAAGTATGAGCTACACTTCACTATTGAGTCAATGCGATCAATCTCTCATTCAATTAACAACTTTCAAAGCAAATTCTACTTAATCAAACTTTAATTCTAATCTATGGTGGAAGAAAATATGCAACCTCGCTTACTATTCAACAATAAGAAGTTATTCAAGGCAAATCATGCTCAAGAGCTTTTATCATTCAAAATAGTCTCAATGCGACAATACACATATTCCGTCTCCACACATTACAAATGAGGGGGCGAGCTCAATTTATAGGCTCCCCAATTACAATTCAATGGCCAAGATTAATTTCAAATCAACGGCCGAGATTACAAAATAAAACCCTAATTAGGGTTTGTCACTTTCGACCAATGAGAAAATTTCATTCGAGGACACTTGTCCTTTTTGCTAAATATAAATCAACAATAAAATAGAAAGTTGTCGCATGTTGATTTGGAACAATTTGATTGGTTGGAAGATGACGAGGTGCCACCTCAGCGTGCTGGATGTCTTCTTTGGCTGCTTCGTTTTTCTTTCACGCACTTGCCTTAGAATATTTTCCCTGTCGATGACTCTGTCCTTTGCGCTTGTTCCTTCCTAGCTTAGATCTTGGAGCTCCTTTTGAGACTTTGATTTCTTCTTCTTGCCTGTACTGGAATCTTAGAGGTCTGGAAGTCTCCCCTTGGAGCAGGTGTCTGGACTTGAAGTTGGTTGCTTTGAAATTCCTCTTGCTCGAACTGGGTTGATGTTATTCCTCTGGATTTCCTCTCCGAATTCTCCGATTTGTGTCGAGAAATTGTTTAAGTATGGAGATCTGTTTGGAACACTCTTTTTGTCACCATCTGATTCTGATTGGAAGCTTGTCTTTAATTCTTCAGGAGATGAAACCCTTCAAGAAGTTGCCCTGATTGCTTCTTTCAAGTCTGGGATTGTAGATGAAATCCTTCCAAGATGTCTGGATATCCGTTCAAGTGTCTTGAATCTGGAGAAGAATGACCCTGTGCTTTTGCCATGATAGAGAAAATTGGAATTTTCTCTGTGAAGTATTTCCCATACTTAGCCAAATTTTGGCTATTTTGTAACACCTTCATGTGGACCATTCAACATTTAGCCAAGGTTTTGGCCATCTCCATGCTCGAACGAACTTTGCCTGTGGATTTGCCTTCAATTCTGAATTTGGCTTGTACTATGTAGGACAAATTCCATCCTTGGACAAGGATTATATCCACTTCCTCCTTATTTTCCTCTTCATCCTTCCTGTTTTCTGTCCAACACTTAGTGAATTCTTCTCCCCAGGGTATCAACACTTAGCCAATTTTCTCACCCTCCCCTTGGGCGGACTTTACATGAGCTTGGACGTTTTCTCTCTAGGCTTAAGTCGGACTTCAAGCCACTTTGGACAAACATCTCTAGGAAGAAGTCGAACTTTATCATGCTTGTGCCATTTCTCAGTTGAGCAAAGTCGGATTTTGTAAGGGTTTGGACATGCTGAGCTTAGGCAAAGTCAGACTTTCTCGTGCTTGTGCCATCTTTTTCCTTCACTCTTATCTGGCTTGAAGCAGACTTGCCTCCATTCTATGCCTTTGCTTCTTCCTTGAAGACTCGCCTCGCGTCGTCATCCACCTGCAAGAAATAAAATAAACAAATTCAGATTTTCTCTCTCCTAAATTTTTACCACTCTCTCTCCCGAAGCCATGGTGAATTTAATTTTGCCCTTTGGATTTGGCCGGCACAAATTATTTTCCTCCAAAACATCGTCTAGCGAATTCGATTTTGTCCAAAGTATTTTAAATTTCCAAGCAGTTGAGAATAAATTATTAAAATATTAAAAAATATTTTAATTTATTCCAACCCGTTCGTTTTGGACCCATGGCCATTTCGATTTTCCTTTCATTTCTCTTGGCTAAGAGTGTATTTTCCAATTTTATCCTCAATTTCGTCTAGCCAAACCAAAATTCAAGCCATTCCGTCAACAAATTCTATGCCAGATCCCTGTTTTTTCCTTGCCATAGCCAACTTTTCTCTTGCACTGAGCCTATTTTCTTCTGCCAAAGTCAAATTTTCTCTTGCTCAGTTGAATTTTTCTAGGCAAAATCCTTGTCCGAATGTCTTCGTTGGGCGAATTTTCTTGACGTCTGACATATTCTTCCTCCTTCTGGCCAAGGCGATCCTTCCTTTCTCCTTGCCTTGTGCATTTTTCTTCGACCAAAGTTGACAATTTCTTCGCATTTTCCCCATACTTAGGCAAATTTTACCTCTTTTCTACCTTTGAGTTAGGCACATTCCGTTTTATTCTTTGCCAAATCCCAATCTTCTCTAGCACATGTCCTTTCAATCTTGGCATTTGACCTCTCGAAAGTCTCAATACTTGGTCAAAATTCTCAAATTTCCATCCTTTTAGCCTCTGTACTTAGGCAAATATTCGAACCTCTTCTTAGACTTGGCATTAACACTTAGCCAAAAATCATCATCTTATCATCTTAGGCGGACTTCCTTGACATCTTGGACGAAGACCATGGATGTCTTTGATACTTTGTTAGCTCCTTCCAAGTGCATGGCGGACTTCATAGGTCTTTAGAATGAACATCTTGGACGTCCCCCTTTTCTAGGGCGGATTTCCTTAACACTTTAGCACTTGTTCTCATCATTTTTTTCCTTTGGAAAGGATTATCCACCCTTCATACGTAGCAAATTTCGAAATTTCCTTCTTGGTAGGCATCAATACTTAGTAAAAATTTTGATTTTCCTCCACTTTACATGCCTAGGCGGACTTTGGATAACCTTCAGCCAAGTCCCACCTTTCAAGGGCGGACTTCACAACCACTTTGGACGAGTCTTCAAGCTTAAGGCGGACTTTGAGGGTCTTTAGCACATCAAGGGCGGACTTTAGATGGCATTAGGATATCCTCCTTGGCAGATGGCGGACTTTGAAGGCTTATAGGATGAACCTCTTAGTGGATGGCGGACTTCCAAGGGGTCTAGGATGAAGATGGCGGACTTTGAAGGTCTTTAGGACATTCTTCTTGAGATGGCGGACTTCAAAGGAATCAAGGATGGCCTTGGGCGGACTTTAGAAGGTCCAAGGATATGCTTCAAGATGCATGGCGGACTTTGGGGCTGATTGGCATATGCTTGGCGGACTTTGAAGAGTCCTAGGATGTTTCTCTTTTATGCAGGGATATGCCTCCCAGGTGCTGGGCGGACTTCATGACTCCTTTGGATATCCTTCTTAGCTGCTGGGCGAGTTCCATGACCTTCCAGACCTTCCTTTGTCATTCTTCCATGGCGAATTCTCCAGATTTGAGCAGACTTCACCATTTTTGAGTTGATTTTTATGATTTCAACCTCAGATCTGGTTGATTTTGAACTGGTTTTGACTGGTTTTTTCAGATTTTTGAACGTTTTCAGTCTGATTTTCATGCTTTTTACTTGTTTTTTCCAGATTTTTCGAAAATTTTTCAAAATTTTCAATTCGATTTTCTGAGAGTTCTATTGAGTTTTTCGAACTTCTGAGTGCGTTTTCAGAACTCGGGACCCTTCTAAAAATAGAAACTTTCCAAAAATAGAAACTTTCCAAAAATAGAAACTTTCTAAAAATAGAAAAAGCAACCCTAAAAAATAGGGAACCTTGTTTGGTCCGAAAATGAAAAAATCGAAAAAGCAACATTTCCTAAAAAGTAGGAAGTCTTAGAATTGGCCGAATTTACAGTCGATCTTCGTCTCTTGGGCCTTCTGAGCGCTTCCATGACGTCTACGCACAGATTCAAGCATGAATTACTGACTCGGCTCGGGTGACTCTCGGCAAACTAACCTGAAACTCTTAGCAAAGTGATCTCATAACCGTTGCAAGGAGACAGAACCCTAAAAACTAGCAGGCAACTGGGGGTCCCCATCAGCGATGGGGCGATGTGTGAAAAAGGTCACAACACTACCTTTACAATCAGAGTCTTCTTTAGGCTGGTTCACCCTCAACCAGCCTCATTTTAAGACAGTTTGCCTCTACCACAGTATTTTATGTAGCCTTGCCTGAAGCTCTTTCTATTTTTACCTCTTTGTAGCTACCTTGTTTTCACCTTTTTTCTTTGCTTCTTTGCCTGCCTTTGGACCAAGGTTGGACATTCTCAGCCTTTTTGCACTAGCATTAGCATTTATAGTTGTAGGGTGAGTCTTGAATTAACTTTTCAACCATTGATCCTCTAGGATTAGTGTGATATAGGTCATATCTCTGTTACTTGGAGTTAATATTGTCATTGTTGAGGAATACTTGGTGTTCTTGAGAAAGAAAGAAATAAAATTTAGCTATGTCCACAAATGACCATTTTTGGTCAATGAGAAGTGAATTCTTTGTTTGAATGCGTGAGTTTGATAATCTAGTTTAATTAGGTGGTTAAGCTTCTTGAGTATATCTAGTTGGAATTATTTGTGATTTCCAGTTTCTTGATTGTTTAGACCTGAAACTCATATTTTACATTTCTAAACTAACCATTGTTATTGGGTTGTTGCCATCAATATTTCCAATCCATAAGCTCGATTGCCAAGTTGTACAATCAAATTTTTCTTTGTGGCCACCATCAATTATGTTGTCAATCCTTCAAAATTTTAGTGTTGAGTGAATTGATCTCTAAGTCTAGAAACTTAGATGACCAATTGTAATGTCCCCATTTTTCGAGTTATCACCAACTTGAAATCAGCATTGTGTTTCAGACTTTCCAGTTATCTTCAGAAATTTCAGACTTGTTGGGATCCAGATCTGAGTTTGTTTCATTATCATATGGTCTTCTACATTGCTTATCTCATTGCCAATGAAGCTATGCATCATCCGGGTATGTTATAATTGTTGAACACTCAAATAGTTAGGGTCTGTACTTAATGTTACAGTCTAAATAAACACCATATCAGACCTGATTTATTTGTAATCAGACCTCATATTTCATTAATAAAGGGTTCCTTTGGTATGGTTAAGTTGTTTTTTATGTTCACTCTTATTTGGTACTTGTAATTGCATCACAAACAATCCGAAATTCAAACAACAAAACTCATAAATTCATATCAGAACCAAAAAATCAGAATTCAGAGGTTTTCCTGACAAGTGTTTGATAAATTGACTAAGGGTCAAATTGAGAAAAAACAGTTAAGAATCGGTAGGGGTTCTTACACCAATATTGTCTGTGCAGAGGGATATGTCAAGAATCATTGGACATTGAGTTGTTTACCTCTAACCTTATTTGGGATAAATTAAAGCACTAAAATGAGTGTGCCTTGATTGAAGGTGTTAGTAGAGGGATAAAGTGAGTCATTCCAAGATAAAAAGGTGAACGTCATATGGTGCTACTCATTGTGGGATCTAGTGAGTAGAGGGTTCCTACCAAATCTCTTATAATGGAAATTTTGTGAGAAAGTCATCATTCTGATTTACTTGTGTGAAGTGTGGAGAATCCCACAAGGACATCAACTATTGCATTGCCATTAATTCTTGTGGAGGATAGTAGATTATGACGTTCCCTCAGGGTATCAAAATTGACTTTTGACTTTTTTGTTAAAATCTTTTTTTTTTGTTTTTTTGTGCTGTCGCACGATAGCGTCGACAATTTCAAGAATTGATATAAAACAATAACTGAAGGGAAAATGCGTAAATAAATGGAAACCCAATAGTCTTTATTTATTTAGAAGATAATAAGACAAAACCCATAAGCCAAAAGGCAATAGTTTGGAACCTGAATTTTTACACGACAGTCACACCAATCACATCAATTGGATGCAAGGAAGCCATGCTTCAAATTGCTTGTTTTGTAATGTCCCCATTTTTGTGAGCATCAATTCTCGGTAGGATTAGCCTATTGGTTGACCTGCGTAAGCTAATGAGCATGGGTAGGAGGTCTTTGAGGCAGATACCTAGTTAGTGGATGGTTTCTATTCCTAGATTCAGTTGAATTAATGAAATAAGGAGTTCTTAAGATATAACATTTAATTATTATTAAAGACAAGTTTAATGATAATTATTATTTTAATATTATGTTATAACGTTATATTTGCACTTTATGATTTGAGGAGTCATTCATTATTAGAAAGGGGGCCATTTCAAGTTATCATTTATAAGGTCATATTTTAATATTTTAAAGTGCAAATAATATATTATTTTAAATGATTAAAAGGGAAGCTTCTAGAAGGGTTGACGTTTCCTTGGGGAAAGGTCAATATATTTGTCCCTCTATCTCTCTCTATATCTCTATCTATTTTTCTCCCTCATCCTCTCTCATTCTATATTCATCTCTAACTCTATTTGTCTCACTCTTCCTCTCTGGCTCTATATTAATCTCTACCTCTATATTCCTCTCTCCCACTCCATCTCTAGAAATGTCTCTCTCCCTATCTCTCTCCTCCCTCTTCCTCCCTCTTCATAGAACTTCATTATTTTCTTGATTTAAAGCTTTTCTTTCACTCATTTTTAGAGACCTTTGTTGCACAAACAATATCATTTTCTGAATGGCCAACCAAATTTAACTCATCTGATACACAAATTTATGCAAAAAATAGGATTAAATTTTCCCTAATTGACATTCCATACCTCTTCAACATGCCCATTGCACACCAAGGTGTGATTGCTAGTATAAATGCATTTAACTACCTTTTATTCCATTAAGGTGGAATATAGACATGCATTATCCTACAATTTACATTATAATGTTTAATATATTATTTACATAATATTCTAATAAAAATTTAAAACATTAATGTGACATTTTAAAATGATTATATTAATACTATAAAGGCAAGTACTAGCCACTACGTGGCACTTGTCTTTCCATGTATCTAATTTATCAAGCCCATTCCTTCCCTTAATGTTTTCTCTCTCTCTTTCTCTTTCTCTTTCTCCTTCAATTTTCAATACATAACATGTTTTTCATCATTTGACGATGCTAAAGACATAGATGGTAATTGGCTTATTTATGCTAAAATTGAATTAAAAAATCGATCTCCTACCCTCATTCTCTCCGAAGAAAGAATAGAAGTCGGGTTCGTCTTAGAGCCCACACGAATAGCGGAGGATTCCTAAGTCATGGGCATGCTCCCCATGGTCTTGGGTTTGATTTTGAGGTCCATATTTACCTCATACACATGACTTGCATGCTGTTGCATACATGCCCAGGGGACCAGTCTCGCCCCAGCATGATATCCCTTCCCGACCCCAACTTGGCAAAATGTAAGACCAAGGTAAGGCAGGATGGGTGTTGGGCTAGATTGTAGGCATACCCCTGAATCAATAAAAAAATGAAAGAGAATTTCATGCCTTTTTATCATCTTTGAAAGAGGTTTGGATTGGAATATTTTGATTAATTTGAAGCTAATTTATAGAAAAATCATAATGTGATTTTAGTGTACCTGTTGATTGATAAACCAACAATCCATTTGCATTAACATAACATCCTTCTCCTCTACCCTATGGATCAAAAGTGACTTAGAAGACTTTCAATTCTTGTGACCCAGTTAACCCCTTTCTGACCCTAACTTGGCAAAATGTAAAACCAAGGTAAGGCGGGTTGGGTGTTGGGTTGCGGGTTGTTGCATACTTGCCCAGGGGACTAGTCTCGACCCAACGCGATATCCCTTCTTGACTCCAACTTGGCAAAATGTAAGACCAAGGTAAGGCAGGTTGAGTGTTGGGTTGGGTCGTAGACATACTCTTGAATCAATAAAAAAAATGAAAGAGAAGTTCATACCTTTTTATCGTCTTTGAAAAAGGTTTATATTGGAATATTTTGATTAATTTGAGGCCAATTTATAGAAAAATCATAATGTGATTTTAGTGTACCTGTTGATTGATAGACCAACAGTCCATGTGCATTAACATAACATCCTTCTCCTCTAACCTTTGGATCAAAGGTGACTTAGAAGAATTTCAATCCATGTGACCTAGCTCACCCCTTTTCGACCCCAACTTGGCAGAATGCAAGACCAAGGTAAGGCGGGTTCGGTGTTGGGTTGGGTCACGAGGATACCCCTAAGTCAACAAAAAAGAAGAAGAGAGAGAAGTCCATACATTTTTATTGTATTTGAAAAGGGTTTAAATTGGAATATTTTGATTAATTAGAGGCCGATTGACAAAAAATATCATAATATGATTTTAGTGTACCTATTGACTGATACAACAACAATCCATTCATATTAAGTAATATAGTAAATTTCTCCTTTGCTTTTTGGATCAAACGAAAGGTGTCTTAGAAGAATTTCCATCCTTCTTCATGACATTTGCATAACACTATTACAAAGGGGAAGATAGGTGTTTTATAAAATCAACCCAAAACTCATCTCTATGTTATTTTTTTTCTTTATTTTTATTTCTTTGACTTTAATTATTCTTTTTTGATATTTTTATCATTTTTGTCTATTTTTTGTCTTTTGACTTTCCCTCACAACCTTTCTTTTGTTGTTTCGCCATGTCCCTACCTTTTTCTCCGTATTTATTTCTTTTATTTTATTTTTTTACTCTTTATCTTTCACTTCACATTCTATCTATTTTATATCTAGATCTATTTTCTTATAATCTTTCCTTGCATCTAATTTATCAATCCCATTCCTTCCCTTCATGTTTTCTCTATTTCTCTTTCTCCTTCAATTTTTAATACATAATGTGTTTTCAATCATTTGAAGATGCTAGAGGCATAGATAGTAATTGACTTACCTATGCTAAAATTGAATTAAAAAATCGATCTCCATATCCTAATTCTCTTTCCTTAGAAGGAATAGAAGTTGGGTTCTTCCAAGAGCCCACGTGAATAGCAGAGGAGGCTTAAGTCGTGGGCATGCTCCCCATGGTTTTGGGTTTGACTTCAAGTTCCAAGTTTACCAGATGCAAGTGACTTGTGAGTTATTGCATACATTCCCAAAGGACTAGTCTCGCCCCAACGTGACACCCCTTCTTGACCCCAACTTGGTAGAATGTAAGACCAAGGTAAGGCAAATTGGGTGTTGGGCTGAGTCGTAGAGATATCCCTAAGTCAATAAAAAAGAAAGAAAGAGAAGTTCATACCTTTATATCGTATTTGAAAGAGACTTGGATTGGAATATTTAGATTAATTCGAGGCTAATTCACAAAATGTGATTTTAGTGTACCTATTGATTGATAGACCAACAATCCATTCACATTAAGTAACATAGCATCCTTCTCTTCTACCCTTTGGATCAAAGATGACTTAGAAGAATTTCTATCCCTATGACTCAACTCACCTCTTTCTGACCCCAACTTGGCAAAATGTAAGACCTAGGTAAGGCAGGTTGGGTTTTGGGTTGGGTCATAGGGGTACCCCTGAGTCAATAAAAAAAGAAGAAAGAGAAGTTCATACCTTTTTATCATCTTTGAAAGGGTTTTGGATTGGAATATTTTGATTAATTGGAGGGCAATTTACAAAAGAATCATAATGTGATTTTAGCGTACCTGTTAATTGATAGACCAATAATCCTTTCACATTAAGTAACATAGCATCCTTCTCCTCTGCCCTTTGGATCAAAGGTGACTTAGAAGAATTACTATATTCCCTGTGACTCAGTTCATCCCTTTTTGACCCCAACTTGGCAAAATGTAAGACCAAGGTAAGGCGGGTTGGGTGTTGGGTGTTGGGTAGGGTCATATGGATACCCCTGAGTCAACAAGAAAAAAGAGAGAGAGAGAAGTTATACCTTTTTATTATCTTTGAAAGAGGTTTGGATTGGAATATTTTGATTAATTGGAGGCAAAAAATTCATAATGTGATTTTAGTGTATCTATTGACTGATACAACAACAATCCATTCGTATTAGGTAACACAGCATATTTCTTATTTGTCTTTTGGATCAAAGGTGCCTTAGAAGAATTTATATCCTCCATGACATTCGCATAACACTATTACAAATGGGAATATAGGTGTATTATAAAATCAACCCAAAACTCATCTCTATGTGAATTTTTATTATTTTTATTTTTCTAACTTCAATTATTCCTTTTTGATATTTTTTTATTTTTGTCTACTTTTAGTCTTTTGACTTTATGTCACAACCTTTCTTTTGTTCTCTCACCATGTCCCTACCTTTTTTTTCTGTATTTATTTATTTTATTTTCCTTTTTTACTCTTTATCTTTCACTTCTCATTCTATCTATTTTATATCTATATGTATTTCCTATTATCTTTCCTTGTATCTAATTTAACAAGCCCATTTCTTCCCTTCATGTTTTCTCTCTATCTTTCTCTTTTTCCTTCAATTTTTAATACATAACATGTTTTCAATCATTTGACGATGCTAGAGGCATATTTATTGATTGGCTTATTTATCTTTGCTAAAATTGAATTAGAAAATTGATCTTTGTACCCTCATTCTCTCACTTAAAAAGGAATAATAGTTGGGTTCGTCCCAAAGCCCACTCAAATAGCAAAGGAGGCTTAAGCTGTGGGTATGCTCCCCATGGTCTTGGGTTTGACTTCGAAGTTTGGGTTTACCAGATGCATGTGGGTTGTGAGATATTGCATACATTCCCAAGGGACTAGTCTCGCCCCAACGTGACACCCCTTCTTGACCCCAACTTGGAAAAATGTAAGACCAAGGTAAGCCCAGTTCGGTGTTGGGTTGGGTCGTAGAAATACCACTGAGTCAGAACTGAAGTCAAAAACCCTAATTAGGGTGCACCAGTCAACTTGTTTTGAAAAGTCAACTTGGACCCTTAAAATTTGGATTGTAACCTTCGTCGGAGCCTCTGTTCGAGCACTGATTTCGGATGACTGACAAGCCCGATTGATTGGCTGATGAGTGCATTGGAAAGTAGGATTGAAACTGACGAGATCATCCCTTGAGTCTATAATCACGAAACTGAGATCTGAAGCTTCAAAAAACCAAGCGCCCCTAGCAAAAGTTGTGCTTTTACCTCAAACTTAGCCATTTTTTCATCATTTTTATCTTACGAAGGTAAAATTGATCCCCTCGTATCTCGTATTCAGCAGACTTTCAGGACTGACACATTGGTGCAACGCGGAGCTGAATCCATTTCACAAAACAACTGCAAAGGCACATTTCTTCATAAAACATCATCTAAGGGGTGAAAATCAAGGGCGCCTTTTTCAAAAGGTGCTCTTTTTCCTCCTGTAAAGTACCCTGCTAATTATGACTGATTTTTTTCTGATTTCATGCCTTTGTTTGTTTATCAAACACCCGCCTTGAATGTTACTTTGACTGGTATAATTTTCTGTTCATAACCTTCCTTTAACATGGAGTGCTTTGGTGTCTCATCGTTTCATTTGAAGGGAGCTCGTTTTATCACACAGTGGCAAATGCCCTGACACCACTGTAATGAGCCTTCCTAGTTTGCACGAATTCTTTATTTATTTATTTATTTATTTTTACTTTACCATATGTCTAATTTGGTCAAACTTGTTTCATTCTGTGGCATGTGTTCAATCAATGTATATAGGAGTTGTGTCAACAAGTTCCATGTTTCCATAACACATCTTCATTCCAATTGTTGACTGTCACACAGTGAAATATGTGAAGCTATGGAGCATGCAAGCCTTTGCAACCCAAACTGGATGATAATAAGGAGCAATTATACATATAACAGCAGTGTATAAAGCAAAGATACATTCAGAAACAACATGGAAATGTTTGACAACAATCTCAGTATTCTGATCACAACTTTTCACCAGCAATATTACCAGAATGCATACATTAAGACAACCAGCAGCTGAAGTTCTTGCCCTTCCTAAAGTCTCCTTGTCAACTGGCTAATTTTCAGACATTTTGTTGTTCAGAAAAAGCAATATAAACACAAATTTCTGATGTACGTATTGACAGAATTTACTCATAAACATTTCCAGAATTTACAGCAGGTCATAGACTCCCTCCATTTACAAATAAATGTGGACTTACAAACATAGACTTCAGAATATTATACAAGGACGACACAGACCAGATTTCTTCCAACTGAATTATATTTCTGAGTGTTAATAAGGTGAGAATATGTGAACAGCATTACAAGCAATGGATGTGGTTCAATAACCCACTGTTACAGAAAGTCCTTTGACAAAATATATATAAAACAACTCAGAAAGTTTGGCAAATGCCTTATATGGTAGAATAAGAAACGACCCCACCTGGAAAGGCTTGTAGAGACTCAAAACTTGCTCAGAAATTATCACTGGTCACAATAACCTCTATAAAGGTACTTGAATCTTCCATCTGCTGATCCGTTCCAGCTCCTAACCTCCAAACGCCACCCTTTAAGACCTCCTTCTATGACCACGAACCAGACTGAGAGGTTTGATAGGCGTTTTTGCTTCTACAGTCATGTTTTCCTTCTTATTCGCCCAGATTTCTCAATGCCATGATTTGGAAATGCTTAGAATGCTTGTTTTGACTGCGCCTAAGGTTCCTTCATAGCCAGACGCCTTCACTCATAATGTTCAGCGCCAAAATATGATTTCAAGAGGCTCAAAAACCCCAAAATAAGCCAGACGCGAAAAACTGAAAATAAGACGATTTCTTCTTATCCAAACCTCCGAATCTCATAGCTAGGGGTGATAGTTTCACACCCGAAACTGGTCTGCTATGGCTTCAAACCCTAGCTGGGTAGCTTGAGCTCTTCCCGTGAAAGTTGAAGTTATAAAATGAGAATGTATCAAATCCTTCTTTTTTTTCCCTTTTGTATTTTTCCCTTCAAAACATAAGTGACTCCTTTTACTTTATAAAATAATATTTCAATTATTTCATAAGTCACTTTAGGAACATCTCATGAAGTCACTTTATAACTTGATTTATTAATTATTTAATATCCGCCACTTAAATGTAACTTAGGGCAATATTAAATAATTAAGTCATTTCATCTAAATTTTGGGGACATTACATCTCCAGAGAGCCATTTCTGGAACTGACCAAAATATCACTAAACCTTCGACTGCAGGCTAACAAGTTATCTTCTGATTTGACGGAGATAGGCAACGGATAGCTAGACGTAAAACGGACAAGCTGAAAACTTGAGATCACCAAAAAGAAGGCATTAAAGGCCTCAAAAGCTCAAGCGCCTTTTTGAAAATGTGCTCTTTTGCTTTATTCACGACCTCAAAATCAAGATTTAACCCTGTGTTCGCCTTCTCATCTCGACTTCTCAGCAACTCTGATTGACATGTTGAAGGGTGCAACGCAGAGCTAGATTGAGCATGAAACAAACGTCAAAGGGGTCATTTGATCTGAAACCTCTGTTTAGGGCCTCAAAAAGATGGGAGCCCCTAGGATAGACTGCTCACTTTTGCTTGCAGTGTTAGTCATTTTCTCGTTTCTCTCATTTTCTGCTGTATCTCCTGTAACTCGAGCAAAATAGGTCCGTTTGACAGGCTTGATAGCTCGTTGCGAAGCTGACGTGATGCCAGACAAATGTTTGTTGGAGGTGACAAACCCTAAAAACAGAATCTGGGCCCCTAAAATCAAGGGAGCCTTTTTCAAAAAGTGCTCTTTGCTCCAAAGTTAGAAAAATTTGATGATTTTCCTTCAAATTTTGGATTTTCTCAAAACTCTCCAATATTAGACTGATATCAAACTGACATAAGCTCCATACTTAAAAAGCCCAAAAACCATCTTCTGACATCACTTTAACTAGGTTTAGACTATTTTTAACAAAATGCCTTAGTGAAGCAAAAAATTTGATTTGGGTACAACATAAAGTAAAGCAGCAATTACGTAATCAAATTATCACTTTATGAAAAGGTACATATCTCTTTTCATAAAGTTGTTCCCTCTTATAGAAGACACCTCTCTAGGGAATATAAAAGAGAGAAGTGCAACGATGAAAAAAAGGGAGGTACTTTATAAATGTAGAAGCCAAGCCATAGATATAAGATTATACATATTTTCAGTCAGCATATGGATCATTGGTGGCTGACAAAGAGAAGAAATATAGCATCATTGCTGGGAAGAATTAAAAAGAACGGACTGAGCCTGCAAGACGATAACAGGTAAAGGATTTTGGTTTGCAGCAATAAGTAATTAAAAATATATAAATATATATATATATATATATATCTATATATATATTAAGATCAAACAAAGGTAAAAGATTATCAAGGTAAGACCATCAAGGAGAAATGAAGTTTCCAGTAGCAGTAGGTAAAATCATAGGTAAGAAATAAATATAAATAATATCGATGGTATGTAAATAGTAAACAAGTAATAAGTGTAGATAAGAATACAAATATAGGCAGTATATAAGTGCATAAGTAATAAGTATATGAATATAAATAATATGTATGCTGGGTTAGGGTGAGTATTGTAAGCCTAGAACTAATTGATAATGATTATACACATATATGTATTATGTTCAATTAGGCAATAATGATTAATTTATGACTTAAGGTAACTAGATTATAATTTCAAGATTATGTTAATAAAGATAGATATTAACAATGGGTATTTGATAAATATATTTAATATTGATAGAGATAATAATGCAAATGTTAATATGGGATAATTATTGTTGGTTATAGTTAGTCAGATCCTATGATATAAATATCATGTTATTAGTCTCATAGTTAATGTGGATCCATCTACCTGAATCCATAATTGAACATATTAGGATGGATAAGTATATTGGGAGATGGAATTAACAATTGATAAGTGTATAGTTAGATATATATATATATTGAAATTCATAGATACATCATCATTGCGTGGAGAGAGAAGATGGGTCGGGCTATAGGAAACTACGTCCAGAGAAGATCCAATATAGTTGCAACAACCAAAGGTAAGTATGATTGCTCAAAACCGATGCTTCATTACTGTAGATTTGGTCTCATATTAATGCGTATCATGCTTATAAAACACGTATATCTAGATGCAATCGAATCACTTTAAAATGCAGCATAAATCACTTACAAATAGATAAATTAGTCATGTTTGTAGTAAGAACAAATACTACGACAGTGTGTTATTTCTAAGTATTGTGAATAATGAATATTGATAAGCAATATTGTTGCTTACAGCGATTCTTGCTCTCTTCATAAATTATTACGACTTGCTGGAGGATAGATTTAGAGCCAACAAACCCTTGTTGACGCTCACCGAGGAGAGGATGGTTCTGGGAGGGAAAGGTTGGTAAGTTTGAGCCCATGTTGGATATCCCAAGATGGTAATGAATCCTGAGGGAGTCCACTTGGAGTTTGGTCACGCGCCCTCGGCACTGTAAGGCATCCCTCCTCCAATGGGGTCTAGAAGAGAGGTAAAGGCGATGATCTATTCCGGTCAAGTGTGATAAGTTACGATAACTATGATGAGTATGAGTTCATGTAATTTGTATCATGAATGTGTGATAATGGTAAACCAATTAATGCATTTATTTTATATGTTGTTCTAATAGAATCAATGCACTAATCCCTAGAGTTAAATTGGAATAAATTTGTATAGTTAATTAATTAAAGGCAACAACAATCTTTTAAGGCAATCTTATCAAACTGAATTACTCAAACATAAAGTGAATTTGTGCATTTCATTTCTTTTTCTAGGGAAAATTTAAATAGGGACACTACATCGAGGTCCAAGTTTACCAGATGCGTGGCTTGTGAGCTATTGCATACATGCCCAAGGGACTAGTCTCTCCCCAATGTGATACCCCTTCCCGAGCCCAACTTGGCAGAATGTAAGACCAAGGTAAGGTAGGTCGGTTGTTGGGTTGGATCGTAGAGATACCTCTGAGTCAATAAAAAAGAAGAAAGAGAAGTTCATACCTTTTTATCGTCTTTGAAAGAGGCTTGGATTAGAATATTTTGATTAATTCAAGACTAATTCACAAAAAAATCATAATGTGATTTTAGTGTACCTGTTGATTGATAGACCAACAATCCATTTACATTAAGTAACATAACATCTTTCTCTTCTACCCTTTGGATCAAAGATGACTTAGAAGAATTTCTATCCCTATGACTCAGCTCACCCCTTTTTGACCCCAACTTGGAAAAATGTAAGACCTAGGTAAGGCAGGTTGGGTTTTGGGTTGGGTCATAGGGCTACCCCTAAGTCAATAAAAGAAGAAGAAAGAGAAGTTCATACCTTTTTATCATCTTTGAAAGGGGTTTGGATTGATTAATTGGAGGCCAATTTACAAAAAAATCATAGTGTGATTTAAGTGTACATATTGATTCTTAGACCAACAATCATTTCACATAAAGTAACATAACATCCTTCTCCTCTGCCCTTTGGATCAAAGGTGACTTAGAAGAATTACTATCCCTATGACCCAGCTCACCCCTTTCTGACCCCAACTTGGAAAAATGTAAGACCAAGGTAAGGCGGGTTGGGTGTTGGGTAGGGTCATAGGGATACCCCTGAGTCAACAAGAAAAAAGAGAGAGAGAAGTTATACCTTTTTATTATCTTTGAAAGAGGTTTGGATTGAAATATTTTGATTAATTGGAGGCAAAAAATTCATAATGTGATTTTAGTGTATCTATTGACTGATACAGAATAATCCATTCATATTAAGTAACATAGCATCCTTCTGCTTTGTCTTTTGGATCAATGGTGCCTTAGAAGAATTTTTATCTTCCATGACATTCGCATAACACTATTACAAAGCGGAAGATAGGTGTATCATAAAATCAACGCAAAACTCATCTCTATGTGATTTTTAATTATTTTTTATTTTTCTAACTTTAATTATTCCTTTTGATATTTTTCTTGTTTTTGTCTGCTTTTAGTCTTTTGACTTTATGTCACAACCTTTCCTTTGTTCTCTCACCATGTCCCTACCTCTTTCTTTGTATTTTTTTTTATTTTCCTTTTTTACTCTATCTTTCACTTCTCATTCTATCTATTTTATATCTAGATCTATTTTCCTACTATCTTTCCTTGTATCTAATTTAACAAGCCCATTTCTTCCCTTCATGTTTTCTCTCTATTTTTCTCTTTCTCCTTGAATTTTTAAGACACATGTTTTCAATCATTTGACGATGCTAGAGGCATAGATAGTAATTGGCTTATCTATGCTAAAATTGAATTAAAAAATCGATCTTTGTACCGTCATTCTATCACCTAAGAAGGAATAGAAGTCGGGTTCATCCCAAATCCCACACGAATAGAAAAATAGGCTTAAGTCGTGGGTATGCTCCCCATGGTCTTCGGTTTCACTTTGAGGTTCGAGTTTACCAGATGCATGTAGGTTGTGAGATATTGCATACATGCCCAGGGGACTAGTCTCGCCCCAATGTGACACCCCTTCTCGACCCCAAATTGGAAAAATGTAAGACCAAGGTAAGGTGGGTTCGGTGTTGGGATGGGTCATAGAGATACCCTTAAATCAAAAAGAAGAAGAAGAGAAGTTCATACATTTTTATCGTCTTTGAAAGAGGTTTGGATTGGAATATTTTGATTAATTCAAAGCTAATTTACAAAAAAATCATAATGTGATTTTAGTGTACCTATTGACTGATACAACAATAATCCATTCATATTAAGTAACATAGCAAAATTTTTTTTTGCCTTTTGGATCAAAGGAAATGTGTCTTAGAAGAATTTATATCCTTCTTCATGACATTTGTATAACACTATTACAAAGGGGAAGATAGGTGTATTGTAAAATCAACCCAAAACTCATCTCTCTGTTATTTTTTTTCTTTATTTTTATTTCTTTAACTTTAATTTTTCCTTTTTGTCTATTTTTTCTTTTTTGATGTTCGCTCACAACCTTTTTTTGTTGTTTCACCACGTTCCTACCTTTTTCTCTGTATTTATTTCCTTTTTTTTTTACTTTTTATCTTTCACTTCTCATTCTATCTATTTTATATCTAGATCTATTTTCCCATTATCTTTCCTTGCATCTAATTTATCAAGCCCATTCATTCCCTTCATGTTTTCTTTCTCCTTCTCCTTCAATTTTTAATACATAATGTGTTTTTAATCATTTGACAATGCTAGAGGAATAGATAGTAATTGTCTTAGCTATGCTAAAATTGAATTAAAAAACTGATCTTCATATCCTCATTCGCTTTTCTAAGGAATAGAAGTTGGGTTTGTCTCAGAGCCCACATGAATAGCAGAGGTGGCTTAAGTTGTGGGTATGCTCGCCATGGTCTTCGGTTTGACTTCGAGGTCCGAGATTACTAGATGCATGTGGTGTGTGAGCTATTGCATACGTGCCCAAGGGACTAGTCTCTCCCCAGCATGACACACCTTCTCGACCCCAACTTGTCAGAATGTAAGGCCAAGGTAATGTAGGTTGGGTGTTGGGTTGGGTCGTAGAGATATCCTTGAGTCAATAAAAAAAAAGAATGAGAAGTTCATACCCTTATATTGTTTTTGAAAGAGGTTTGGATTCAAATATTTTGATTAATTTGAGGCTAATTTACGAAAAAATCATAATGTGACTTTAGTGTACCTATTGATTGATAGACCAACAATCCATTCACATTAAGTAAAATAACATCCTTCTCCTTTGCCCTTTGGATCAAAGGTGACTTAGAAGAATTTCTATCCCTATGACCCAACTTGGAATATTTTGATTAATTGGAGGCCAATTTACAAAAAAATCATAATGTGATTTTAATGTACCTGTTGATTGATAGACCAACAATCCTTTCAAATTAAGTAACATAGCATCCTTCTTCTTAGCCCTTTGGATCAGTGGTGACCTAGAAGAATCACTATCCCTGTGACCTAGCTCACCCCTTTTCGATCCCAACTTGGCAAAATGTAAGACCAAGGTAAGGCGGGTTGGGTGTTGGGTAGGGTCATAGAGATACCTGTTAGTCAACAAAAAAGAAGAGAGAGAGAAGTTATTCCTTTTTATTATCTTTGAAAAGGGTTTGGATTGGAATATTTTGATTAATTGGAGGCAAAAAATTCATAATTTGATTTTAGTGTATCTATTTACTGATACAACAACAATACATTCGTATTAAATAATATATCATCATTCTCCTTTACCTTTTGAATTAAAGGTGCCTTAAAAGAATTTCTATCCTCCATGACATTCGAATAACACTATTACAAAGAGGAAGTTAGGTGTATTATAAAATCAACTCTAAACTCATCTCTATGTATTTTTCACTATTTTTATTTCTTTAACTTTAATTATTCCTTTTTGATATTTTTCTCGTTTTTGTCTATTTTTAGTCTTTTGACTTTATGTCACAACCTTTCCTTTATTCTCTCACCATGTCCCTACCTCTTACTCTGTATTTATTTTTTTATTTTCCTTTTTTACTCTTTATCTTTCACTTCTCATTCTATTTATTTTATATCTAAATCTATTTTCCTATTATCTTTCCTTGTATCTAATTTAATAAGCCCATTTCTTCCCTTTGTGTTTTCTCTCATCTTTCTCTTTCTCCTTCAATTTTCAATACATAACATGTTTTCAATCATTTGACGATGCTAGAGGCATAGATAGTAATTGGCTTATCTATGCTACAATTGAATTAAAAAATTGATCTTTGTACCATCATTCTATCACCTAAGAAGGAATAGAAGTCGGGTTTGTCCCAAAGCCCACACAAATAGCAGAGGAGGCTTAAGTCGTGGCTACTCTCCCCATGGTCTTGGGTTTGACTTTGAGGTTTGGGTTTACCAAATGCAAGTGGGTTGTGAGATATTGCATACATGCCCAGGGGACTATTCTCACCCCAGCGTGACACCCCTTCCCAACCCCAACTTGGCAAAATGTAAGACCAAGGTAAGGCGGGTTGGGTGTTGGGTTGGGTGGTAGAGATACCCCTGAGTCAAAAAAAAGAAGAAGAGAAGTTCATACCTTTTTATAGTCTTTAAAAGAGGTTTGGATAGGAATATTTTGATTAATTTGAGGCTAATTTATAAAAAAATCATAATGTGATTTTAGTGTACCTATTGATTGATAGACCAACAATCCATTCGCATTAAGTAACAAAGCATCTTTCTCCTTTGTCCTTTGGATCAAAGGTGACTTAGAAGAATTTCTATCTCTGTGACCTAGCTTACCCTTTTCTGACCCCAACTTGGCAAAATGTAAGACCAAGGTAAGGCGGGTTGGGTGTTGGGTTGGGTGGTAGAAATACCCCTGAGTCAAAAAAAAAGAAAGAGAAAATCATACCTTTTTATAGTCTTTAAAAGAGGTTTGGATTGGAATATTTTGATTAATTTGAGGCTAATTTATAAAAAAATCATAATGTGATTTTTGTGTACCTGTTGATTGATAGACCAACAATCCATTCGCATTAAGTAACAAAGCATCTTTCTCCTTTGTCCTTTGAATCAAAGGTGACTTAGAAGAATTTCTATCCCTGTGACCTAGCTTACCCCTTTCTGACCCCAACTTGGCAAAATGTAAGACCAAGGTAAGGTGGGTTGGGTGTTGGGTTGGGTGGTAGAGATACCCCCGAGTCAAAAAAAAAAGAAAGAGAAACTCATACCTTTTTATAGTCTTTAAAAGAGGTTTGGATTGGAATATTTTGATTAATTTGAGGCTAATTTATAAAAAAAATTATAATGTGATTTTAGTGTACTTGTTGATTGATAGACCAACAATCCATTCGTATTAAGTAACAAAGCATCTTTCTCCTCTGTCCTTTGAATCAAAGGTGACTTAGAAGAATTTCTATCCCTATGACCTAGCTTGCCCCTTTACGACCCCAACTTGGCAAAATGTAAGACCTAGGTAAGGCGGGTCGGGTGTTGGACTGGGTCATATGGATACCCTTTTTTGTTGTTTCACCACGTCCCTTCCTTTTTTTCTCTGTATTTATTTATTTATTTATTTTTACTTTTTATCTTTCACTTCTCATTCTATCTATTTTATATCTAGATCTATTTTCCCATTATCTTTCCTCGCATCTATCAAGCCCATTCCTTTCCTTCATCTTTTCTTTCTTTCTCTTTATCCTTCAATTTTTAATACATAACGTGTTTTTAATCATTTGACAATGCTAGAGGCATAGATAGTAGTTGTCTTAGCTATCCTAAAATTGAATTAAAAAATTGATCTCCATATCCTCATTCTCTTTCCTAAGAAGGAATAGAATTTGGGTTTGTCCCAGAGCCCACATGAATAACAGAGGTGGCTTAAGTCGTGGGTATGCTCGCCATGGTCTTGGCTTTAACTTTGAGGTCTGAGTTTATTAGATGCATGTGGCTTGTGAGCTATTGCATACATGCCCAAGGGACTAGTTTCGCCCCAGCATGACACCCCTTCTCAACCCCAACTTGGCAGAATGTAAGGCCAAGGTAAAGCGGGTTGGGTGTTGGGCTGGGTCGTAGAGATATCCCTGAGTCAACAAAAAAAGAAGAATAAGAAGTTCATACCCTTATATTGTCTTTGAAAGAGGTTTGGATTGGAATATTTCGATTAATTTGAGGCTAATTTATGAAAAAATTATAATGTGATTTTAGTGTACCTATTGATTGATAAACCAACAATCCATTCACATTAAGTTATATAGCATCCTTCTCCTCTGCCCTTTGGATCAAATGTGACTTAGAAGAATTTCTATCCCTATGACCCATCTCACCCCTTTCCGACCCTAACCTGGCAAAATGTAAGACCAAGGTAAGGCGGGTTGGGTTTTGTGTTGGGTCATAGAGCTACCCCTAAGTCAATAAAAAAAGAAAAAGTTCATACCTTTTTATCATCTTTTAAAGGGGTTTGGATTGGGATATTTTGATTAATTAGAGGCCAATTTACAAAAAAATCATAATGTGATTTTAGTGTACTTGTTGATTGATAGTCCAACAATCCTTTCAAATTAAGTAACATAGCATCCTTCTCCTCTACCCTTTGGATCAAAGGTGACTTAGAAGAATCACTATCCCTATGACCTAGCTATTGGAAGTGGATTCACTCTGAGAAGGGGGGGGAGGGGTGTGAATCAGAGTGATAATTTTTAACTTTTGACTTTGACAGCACAATGAAACTTTTACTAATTTAAACCCAATGTGGCAGACTTGTTTATGCAAGTGAACATTAACACTTTAAATTAGATTGTCATGAAACTTGATTAACATTTACAACTCATATTAAAAGCATCATATGATATTGTTCAATTAGTGTGTGAACAATCTTGTATGTGCTTTTGAAATAGAACTACAACTTTTCCCAATGCAAATTTAATTTTCTTAACAAAAGGCTTTTTAAAATAGATTTGAACAATTTTAACTTTGCATGACAAACTTTTGAAATATGAACCTTTCGAACACACTAAAAGTATTAGAGCATTGACTGAATGACACATTAACATGAAATAGAATGAGAGACAAATAACATCACATAATGTTCACAAAGATTTCCTAAGTGGAAAAACCCTCTTGGGGTATAAAAAACCACTCGCTAAAATTTCCCTTTTATTAATCAAAGAGCACCAACTCTATAACAATGTGGAGCACCAACTCCCATAATCTTTCTGAAGCACCAACTTCATCAAACATTCAAGATATTGCAACCCATCAGAACCTTATAACTGCAATAATTCTTTGCAGTTATAAAATTACAATAGGATACAAAATGATTTTGCAATAATGCCCAATTCAAAATAATCTTTGTAATACAATCAGAGATGAAAACAATATGAGCCCACTTTTCCTCTTTACAGAATGATTTCCCAATAAATAATACTCTGTACAGACTATTTCCTCTTTTCACACCTTCCAGTGTGTTTGCAAAGATATATATATATATATATATATATATATACAATGTTTGTAAAACAATTATTCATCTTTGTTAAGAAAACCCGTATTCAATAACCAGAGTTTATAAACTGGTAAGAACAATAATATTTGATCATGATACCCATCAAAAAAATCAATGATATAAAGATGAAATGCCACTGTGAGATGAAACCCTTGAGTTTACACTCGAGTTCAAAGTAGTTTCAGATTAGATAAGAAATTTGTTCAAAACTGAAACAAAGTTTTCTTTTCCTCGTTTACTTCTCATTTACCAAATTTACCTTTGAAAGGTCAAAATAATGCATAGATATTAACTCTGTCATGGTGGATTTAACCTACAAACAAAATCCCTAAAGTTCTTCATGAAAAACTGCCCAAACTACCGCTTCCAGCTCAAGCGTAGACCACCAACTATCTTGCCATCCATCAAAGACCAACATAATTGAAAAACAGGTCAGAATACCAGAGCAAACTTGCTCAATCTGCAACTGTAATTCCAGCATGGCGGCACTAGGGTTCAGTCTTTTGATTACCCTATTTCTCTCTTCATCGAAACTCCAAAACAAAATAAATGGAATTTGAAATCCAAAAATCATATTACAATCATTTTGAAATCCATGTCACTGACACAATGAAGCATTAAATGAGTGCCAAGTCATAAGCAACGCGTGTTGTCCAAGTCAACACAGTCAACATACTCATTGAGACAATAATACTGTCACTGCCATGTAAGCAAATCAGGTATAATATATATGTCGACAACCCAAGTCTTTAAAAAAAATATGTATTAACTGTTGTGCAATGTATAAGCCTGAAACATGATCGACCTTCAATAAAAAAAAATCAAGGAAATGCCACCTTGCCAATCACTTTATAAGTTATAACCATAGTGAATATTGTCGGCCTTAAGTGCTAATGCACTTTAAAAACAAATAGAAATGTCTTAATGCCGACCAACGCATTTACCAAAACTTATATCACAAATAAACCATATGCCAAGATATAAGTAAATATGAAATGTAAATCCATGTAAAATGTGAAGGCCCAAGTATATGTCAAAATACTTTGTAAGAAATGATATGAAAAGTCTAAGCAATACCATTGCTTATGAAGCTATAGTAGCCAACTCAAGGATACAATATTGACTGTGTATCAATATAAACACCTCTACCTCATGTATAATGCAATAACCCTTGTGAAGCTATATGTATAGCATGTTAACATATGCACCAAATTAATCTAGCCATGAAGATAAGAAATAACAAAAAGCAACTGAAGAGTGTATATATATACCAATGGTGCCAAATGAAATATCATACTCAAGTGTCAAGAAGAGCATTAGTAAAATTCCAACCCAAAAAGCCTTGTACCAAATAATATATCATAACCGTGGATACCAAAGAATTATGAGACAGCCATGAAGATCACCAATAGAATGTCATGAAGACATAATGAAACTTTTCAATGATGCCATGATCAAACTGATAATGAACAATTGAAATAATATACCTGTTGTACAATAAAGAAGTGCCAATCTGTCAAAATGAAATCAACTGTAACTGTTCCATGATATCACTTGAAAACTAATGCCACCAGAATAACTTTTATCTGCACATGAAGCTCAACATGATCAGTACCACAATATATGATGAACAAATGCACCCAAATGCATCAGCCTAAAGCATGATCCACAAAATACTGAATATGCCAAACTGAACACAAAGAGCATCAAGTATCATTAGGCCAATCACTAATCAGTTCAATCACCAATCAGTTTTGTCATCAAGGACAATATACCACAAAGAGAAAGTCAACACTAGCTCACCCCTTTTTGACCCCAACTTGGCAAAATGTAAGACCAAGGTAAAGCGGTTTGGGTGTTAGGCAGGGTTATAGGGATACCTATGAGTCAACAAAAAAGAAGAGAGAGAGAAGTTATTCCTTTTTATTGTCTTTGAAAGGGGTTTGGATTGGAATATTTTGATTAATTGGAGGCAAAAAATTCATAATGTGATTTTAGTGTATCTATTGTTTGATCCAGCAACAATCTATTCGTATTAAGTAATATAGCATCCTTCTTCCTTTCTTTTTGGATCAAAGGTTCCTTAAAAGAATTTCTATCCTCCATGACATTCGCATAACACTATTACAAACGGGAAGTTAGTTGTATTATAAAATCAACCCTAAACTCATCTCTATGTATGTTTAACTATTTTTATTTCTTTAACTTTAATTATTCCTTTTTGATATTTTTCTCGTTTTTGTCTACTTTTAGTCTTTTGACTTTATGTCACAACCTTTCCTTTATTCTCTCACCATGTCCCTACCTCTTACTCTGTATTTTTTATTTTTATTTTTCTTTTTTACTCTTTATCTTTCACTTCTCATTCTATCTATTTTATTTCTAGATCTATTTTCCTATTATATTTCCTTGTATCTAATTTAACAAGCCCATTTCTTCCCTTCGTGTTTTCTCTCTATCTTTGTCTTTCTCCTTCAATTTTTAATACATAACGTGTTTTCAATCATTTGACGATGCTAGAGGCATAGATAGTAATTGGCTTATCTATTCTAAAATTGAATTAAAAAGTCAATCTTTGTACACTCATTGTATCACTTAAGAAGGAATAGAAGTCGGGTTTGTCCCAAAGCCCACCAGAATAGCAAAGGAGGCTTAAGTCGTGGGTATGCTTCCCATAGTCTTGGGTTTGACTTTGAGGTTTGGGTTTACCAAATGCAAGTGGGTTGTTGTAATGTCCCCATTTTAGCCATACGGTCTTTTGTGTCTGATAGCCTATTTCTGGAAGCCTGTAGGCTAGTCAAAAGCTGAAATCAAGGTTTCCACTTCTGAGGAGGTTTTGAGGTCTTGTATGTGAGAGTTTCTAATGCATGTCTGGTATAGCTTTCTGGGTTTTTGGAGAGCTTCATGATGAGGTTGCATGCATGACAGGATATTGACTTGCATTCTCGGCTGCTTTTTGTAATGTCCCCTTCTAGCTGACATCAATTGTCAGAGGAGTTTAGCTTATAATTTTGACCCTCGTAGGCTAATGAGGATGGTTAGGGGGTCTTCTGGGGATTGTATCGTCTCCAATGTTCAGTGGCATTCAGTTTTGGCTTTCGTTTGGCGTTCACAAGACTTCGTATGCTCAACTTACTATTTATAGTAAGTCAGGAATGGATAGAGAGGGACCCTTACTATTTCTAGTAAGGTGTGTGGTCGTATGCAGATCCATCAGCTTAACTCCCAGTTCAAATGACACTAAAAAATAATGAATATTCATGGAGATATTAATGTTTATTTGGCTTAAATAAACATTAATTATTTAAAAGATTATAATATTAAATTATAACTTAACTTAATATTGAGGGTCAATTTATCATTAAAAGGGGGCCATATTTTTATTTAATTGAGGGTGCCAACTTTAGGGAAATATTAAAATATTTCCTAAGTGCAAATGATAATTTTATTTAAAATGATTTAAATGGTGCTTTTTTGGAGAAAATCGCACCTCCTCAAGAAAGCCTTTAAAATGCCCTCAAGAGTTGGATTTTATTCATTATGGATTGAGCATTGGTGTTGATGAGTTTTGTCTGAGAGAGGAAGCCAAGGGTTTTTGAATCAGTTTGCCATTGGAGAACGTTCACTCTCCATTGTTGCAGCCATTTGATGTGGTGAAATATCCATTGAATTTGGTATTTGGGGAGAGCTTCATACAGAGGTTCTATTTGTGCTTAAAAGTGAGGAATTTCATCTAGGGTTTGAAGGACTGAAAGGGATATCTACAACAGACCTAGGGATTCTTTCTTTGCAGCCATTCTATATAAAATTTTAAATGTTTAATTGCTGCTACAGTAACGCGTGAACAGTAACGAGTGAACAGTAGCGCATGAACAGTAACGTGTGAACAGTAACACGTGAACAGTAACGCGGGAACAGTAACTCTACAGGGTTTGAGCTTATTGGTGTATTATTTTGCAAGTTGAAAGGATGCTTTTATTTCAAATTTGAATGACTGATTTCATACAACAAATTTTATGCAAGTTTGGAAGGGTTTCATTGAAGATTGTTAGAGTATATCATCTGCTATTCTAGTTTTCTATTGTTTGCACATAGCTGGGCAGATTTGAGGCACGATTCAGCTTGCAATCTGCTTATATTAGCTCATGTGATTATTCCCCAGCCTAGGCGTGTTCCTTCTTGGCCAAAGCGCTACCTTCTTTGGGCTTCTTTCTTCATTAATCTGGCCATGAGAGGAGTTTGAAGCATTGTGAAGGGTTTTGAGAGTGGAGAACAAAGAATTTGCTGCAGATCGATTTCATTATCAGAATTTCATGTATTCAAGCATTGTACCATCGAGTATGCTAAGTTGAAGAAATTAAGCATTGTATACCTTCTTATTTATGAATACAATCATTTGCAGCTCTATATCATTTTAAGTTTGTTTTAGACTATTGTATTTTCTTGCATAGTATATTTCTTGCCTGACATTTTGCTGAAACAAACAAACAATATCATATATTGTTGAAAAACCCAAGGAAAAAGCATAAACCCTCAAAACACAAAATTGCAAAACAAGCAAAAACAATCAGTCCCCGCAATCGAGAGAAGACGAGTTCTTACACTTTTGGAGGCTTGCATGTTGGAGTTTTGCAATTTGGATTTTGGATTCCTTCTGGGTTTTCAGAGTGCTTCGCGGTGATGTGACATGCATCAGGAATAGTGGAATTTTCTGAACTTGCTATTTTTAGTAAGTTACGATAGCTGCTCGGTTTGTGCTCAAAATGAGTTTGGAACAACTTACTATTTTTAGCAAGGTTTTTGCAGTTCAGTTTAGTGGCTATATCTTGCAAGTCAGTTTGAGCAGTTAGGTCTCCAACACCCTTGGTGCTACTTTTAGCAGGTTTTCAGCAAGCCAGTTCCAAGTCTATTTCTGGTAGGTCAGTTGGAGCAGTTTGAGTCTTCAATACTTCTGAGCTATTTTTGGCAGGTCTGAGCTTGAGTTGGGCACTTCAATTGTGGAGGTAAAATATTTTAAATAAAGTGAATTTTGATAAGGCTTGGTGGACGCCTTAAAAGAAATAAGGGATTTTATTAAATTCATTCACTTTATTATACTTGGATGCCATTTTATACTTTATTAGCAAATTTAATAAAGTATATTACTTTCTTGATGTAGGACGCCTTGGAGACATGGGGAAATGAAATGCAAATGAGATAATATTTTGAGGAGATATATTATTTTATAAAGTATTTCACTTTATCATTATTTGGAGGCCACATGATGCTTTATTAATATTTTTGATAAAGTGTATTATTTCCTTGAGAGGGACGACTTGGAATGAGGTGATATGAAATGCAATTTGGAAAATGTTGGAAAGTGAATGTGAATTTGGGTTTGGCGTCCATTTGGAGGGAGAGTGAATTTGAATTTGGAGACAGAAAAAACTATAAATAAGAGTGTTGGGCTCTTTGTTTTTCATCCATGAAGAAATATATTATTATGTTGCTGAAATGGTGAGTGAGTTGTTGTGATGTCCCCATCCTAGTCAGCACAGCTGGTTATGTGGTTAGCCTATTATTTCGATCCTCGTAGGCTGACAGATGTGTGTAGAGGATCTTCTGAGGCAATTACTCAGTGTTTTGTAGCTTCAGTTTTGCAGTTGTTTCAGGTTGGGCCTTCGCAGAATCCTTCAGTGTGGTTTTTCAGAGACTTTCTATTTTTAGAAAGTCGGACAGGCGGAAGCTGCTATTTTGGGCAGGGCACCTGGTTCAGCTGGTATGCTCGGAATCGACTTAGTTCTTCAGTTGGACGATCAGAAGGAGAAATAAGGAGTATTTAATGATTATTAAATATTTAATATTTTGACTTTATATTAAAGTCACTTTATTAATATATTTAAATATTAATAATTAAATGGGATATTATAAAGTATTTTTAATACTTTATAATAAAGTGATATAATTGACATAATGAATAATTATTATTCATTTATGAGACGTCATTTAATTATTTATAATTTCTCCTAAGTCTTAAAGGCGAATTTAATCATTTCATTAAATGATTATTAAAAAGAGCTGTTGGGTCGAATTTCTCAAGGGAAATATATATACACTGGAAAGACAAATCGAACCATTATGTTATGTTATTCAACTTTGTCTTATTTTTGCTCTGAGCATTGGAGTTTGCAAAACCTAGGGTTTCAGCAGACGATTCGTTTCTGGAGAACTATACCTCTTCAGGAATTGGCAGACTGAGACTGTGCAATACCAGTTGAAGCTTGCATCTTGGTGACTTCATTCAGAGATTACAGATTGGGATTATTGATTGATTCATCGGGGTTTGACAGAGAATAATCATTTGGTAGTTGAGGCGATTTCACAGAGTTCTCATAGCAGAGATCTGGCATCATTCTTCATTGGGCTGTACAATAATTATTAAGGTTGCTGGTACAGGCCGTACCATTGCAGAAAAGCCGTACTTATCATTGGGAGTGACAACGCCTTGGATTCTTGGCATCTGACAGTTGCATTTGGTGCGCCTTGGGTTTCTAAAGGTTCTTCTGGTGCCTGTGCTGAGAGATTTATGCTAGCCGTACACCTTCATCATTTCTTCAGGCGGCTGCAAGGAGAATCAGGTTTTTATGAAATAAATTCATATTTAACTCATATGCCATATTTCGATATTGTAAATGCTCTGAATATTCAATAAAAATGTGCGCCTACTTCCTCTGAGCAAGATCAAAGCCTTTTCTTTGCATTTAGATTTATTTTGGATTTTTCAAGCATTTATTTTAGAAAATCGCAGCTCTCTTGTTTTTATGCAAAAACCCTCAAAACACAAAAAAATACAAAACGTGCAAAAAAACACAAATTCTCAGTCAGGGATTAGGGTTGAGAACCACGAGGGTTCTTACAGTTGCTTCGAGGAATGCACACCTCCTAGCTTGGCTTAGCTTTTTGCTTGAAAAGATAGCAACTAGTTAAGATTATGGCTGTTCTTGACTCTTGAGAACAGATTGAGCACTTGAGATGGAGTTTTTTGAAGTTTTTGAGTCTTTTGAAGTTGTTGGTTATGCATAGCTGAAAGTAGTTTTTATTCATAAGTCATAGAATAAATTTTATATTGTTCTGGGTAGTTTGCATTTGTCATTGTCATCCTTGGGTGCCCCCTTTTGGTGAGTTTCAGATTTTATTATGCAGATTTGGATTTTATTTTGTAGAAGTCGCCCCTCTTGAGGCTGTTCTACTTCATCATTCCTGGCAAATGTTTAGATAATTCATTGAGTAGTTGTTGCAGCTATTTCTTGGTCATAAATTGGTCGCCATCTTCCTAGGAGTTCGTTGCAGTTGGTCTCATGTCATTAGGAAAAGGTATGAGAGAGTTATGAGCATTTTAGTGGGTTGTCTAGTTGTTGGTTTATGCATTTTCAGTTGCTGGTTTATTAAAATCAGATTGTAGAAGTTTTCCTTTTGGGTTGGTTTAGTGTGGATTGAGTCATTTGATGATAGGAGAGATATAATACTTCATTGCAGCATTGAGACATTTCAAATACAGTGATATTTGCAGGAGAAACTCATATTGTAACGTTGCTACAATAGTTCTGTTCAACCATTTTAATTCTTGCAATTTCATTTTTCCCCAAGTTTGTGGAAGAGACTGGCATATGCTCAGTCTTCATTGTACTGCATTTAGATCCTCAGCACCATATGATAGCACCACACCCATCTCGGGTCTTGAGTGCACATTCTTGGTATTTACTTTCAGCATTGTATTCTCTCAATAGATCCTCCGCCATATGGTAGCGCCTTATCCACCTTGGGTTTGGAGTGCACATGCTTGGTGTTGAGTTTACTTTTCAGTATTGCATCATTTTCAATAGATTCTCCACCATATGGTAGCACCTTACCCACCTCGGGTTGGAGAACACATTCTTGGTGTCTAGCTTTCCTTCAGCATTGAATTTCTTTCAGTTGCTTCTAACGACCCTTGGTGCCATATGTCAACACCAATCTCATCTTGAGTTGTGTGTGCATTCTTGGCGTAGAGTTACTTTCCAACAGTGTTTGGTTTTGGGCTAACCTTAACGGGTGACTGTTGTGATTGGGTTGTTTATTGGAAAATTGAAAAAAAATTGGTTGTCTCATTACAGTGGTATCAGAGCCAAGATCCTGCCATCCTATGAAAAGATAGAGTTCAGTTGACAGATGAGTGACAGAGAAATCAAATTCTACACCAGTGGTCAAAACTGAGTTCAATTTCAACTTTCAGAAGTTTCGAAGATGTTGCATTTTCTGTTCAGAAACCAGGAGAAGTTAGATTCGACTATGGCATTTGAAGAAGGAAAAATTAGTGTTGCCACAAGGGATTTCATTGGATATGCCGAACAGTACAAGAGGCAATGTGAACATGAGGCTGTAATACTCCATGAAGAATATTAGAACATGACAGATGAGTTTAAGAACAATGTTTCATTTGACTTCTATTTGAATTGTGAGGCGATACTGAAACCTGGAAAGTTGGCTATGATCAACTACATCAACAAAATGAGAAAAGAGGAAGCAGAATATGCCATGGTGGGAGGTTCAAAGAAGGAAGAAGTGCATGTTTGTGGATTGCATCCCACAAATGAGCAAGTGGAAGAGTGTGGGGAAGAGCCCCATAATACTCCCCTAGACTTGCATGTGATAGCAAGTGATGGAGATCAGAACATAACAACAGTCTTGAATCCTAATTTGGATTCATCCCATGAAGGTCTTGAAGCTAAGGGATTCATAGAAGATGTTGGTAGAACTGTTGTGTGGGATGAGTTCGTTGAAGAAGAGCAAGATGAAGGAAATACTAGTGGTTTTGGAGACGAATCCAATGAGTTCATGCATGGTCATGTTGAAGATTTGATGATGAAGGATTTCCCTCGTGTTGTTGTCCCAACTTCCCAAGAAGTTCCACATGAAGAAATCAGCAACATACCTATTCATGATGGGTTTGTTGAAGATAAAAATGACAAAGTAATCAAAGTAGCCAGCTTTGACGACTCTTATTTCCAGTACAATGATGGTGACATAGGTGATATTGGGTTTGATCATCAAAGTAAGCTCTTGGAGGAAGCTACTAATGAAGATATCAGCTTAAGTGATTTGAGAGTTGACTTATTCAAAGAGTCAACACTTCAAGAGGAGCATGGTAAGCATTTCCCTGTTGACCATCTCAATCAACCCATTAGCATTTGGGATCCGGGTGTGTTGGCTTCAAGATATGACAAAGAACCTGTGTGGGATAAGATTCCCTTTGATCCTGATGAAGACCTTTTGGCTTTTGAAGAAGAAATGTTTAAAGAGTTTTTTGAACACAAGTCTGATTTACCCATTCAAGAAGCTGATTGCAAAACAAAGGGTCGAAGAAGTTGTAGAGTATGATCCTCTTCATAGTATTGAGCATTCTCAGCAAGTTGGTGGTGAAAGACAAGAATGTTGGAGCAGCTATGAGGGCAGCAAAGACAAGAAACAAAATTCTGATTTTCAGTTGCATCCTATCAATAATTCACCATCTTTGCATTCTTATGAATGGGAAGGTCAATTCAATGTGTCCTTTGAAGATGAAGCTCAAGCTCTATCTAGATTTGATTGCACACATAGTTTGATTGAAAAACTTATTTGGGAGGCTTAGTTTGAAGAGAGACCAAAAGGAGCTAGGAATGAAGTTGCTTTTCCTAATTTGCAACTAATCAAAGACTCTTTGGAGACATTGAAATCAGATTTCCTACACTTGATTGAAGATCAGGATCATGCCATTGAATTTGCAAAGAAGACCTTCAATGTTTTCCAAGGAAAAGAGAGAAAGGTTGATGAGTTTACTCATGAGCTTGAATGAACGAAGGCTATGTTAGAGGAAACTCAAATGGCATTAATGGAGATAGAAGATCAGTTTGCTGATTTCAAACTTTCCAAGGAGCAAGAGAGTGCACAAAGAGCTGAAGAAATCAAGCAAGTGATTGGAGAGCTTGATAGTCTTCAAGAGGAGTTTGATCTTGAAAGCGTCTCAAGAAAAGTAGAAGTTGCATGTGCAGAATTGGAGTAGCAAGATGAAAGGAAAGACTTTCAAGTTTTTAACTGTAAATGTAAACAAATCTTCAATCAAATTGGGAGACTAAGGGACTTATGAAAATTCTAAGTGTAAGAATACTACTCAAACTTCTATGTTCAGATTTTCAATTTCCAGATTTGAATTTCTTATTTTGAATGTGCTGATTGCAGAACATTATTCGATTTCTATGTTTGCATATCAAAGAAGGATCCGCCATAAATAAGAGAGGAGACCCGCCCCTAAGAGGCACGTCTCATGAGAGGACGTGTCTCCACAAGTGGAGACACGTCCACTCATGGGACGTGTCCCTTAGGGCGCGGCTTATGATAAAGTCGTTTATCATTGTTTAGTATAACTCATATATACCCTTCTACAAGGTGGCGGATGAGTAAGTAAATTCCGATTAATGAAATGCAGAATATAACATCATATATATAATTCGAATTTTATATGTATGCTCATAAATTCGATTAAATGTTTTTCCAGAAATATTTCAATATAAATGATAAACTTTGATCAAGTATGAATGACGATGATGCTTACAACAATCGTCATTCATATCTGACCGAAGCTATCATTCATTAACACTCCCTCTTAGCTAGGGAAGATATTTCAAATCAAATAAGTAGAGATATCGCCTTAACACATGATATCTAAGACATGGTATGATTTCTCAATATTGTCAAGTCACATGACATTCTTCATAACATATCTTTATTATGGTATGTGCACTGACATCAAGTCACATGATGTCTACCATAATTCATGGCATATCCATGGATATAAATATCCATCGTGATTATCTCTTAAGGATCACGATGATCTACAAATGATATCAAGTCCTATGATATCAATCAAAGTGTCCAAGAGATACTGTCATGACATGTCCACAGCTATCAAGTCACATGATATCTATCATGATAGTTTATCATTGTAGAGTCGTCACTTTACAATGTCAAATACAAGTGCTCATTATTAGAAAGATCGTCACCTTTCAATAATGTACACAGGAGGAGTAGGCCCATAAAGTCATGGAGTCACACACATGACAAAAGAGTTTACACATTTTACAATTAAACATCTTTATATATTAGTACAATTTATAAACAATTTGTATTTCAAACATAAATAACAAATTACATTTCAACCATACCAAGTTTCTTCCTGAAGTGCTCTACCTTGATTCGAGAGAGAGGCTTGGTGAGAATGTCTGCAGTTTGATCATTTGTACTAATATACTCCAACTGAATCACTTTCCTTTCCACCATATCTCTTACATAATGATAGGGGATCTCAATATGCTTAGATCTATCATGAAAGACAAGATTTACAGAGAGTTTGATACAACTCTGATTATCACAATGAATAATTGTAGGATTCAAGGGCTCACCAAAGAGTCCCACAAGCAATTTACGAAGCCAAACTGCTTCTCTTGCTCCCATTGAGGCTGCAATATATTCGGCTTCTGTTGAGCTTTGTGCAACCACATAGCCAGATCATAGCCGATCCTAAACTGATCTTGATGTGCTTTTTCGATCGGTTACACTTCCAGCCCAATCTGAATCAGAGTACCCATGTAGATCTAGTTGATCATTCTTGTAAAGAAGACCATATCCAATAGTGCCTTGAAGATATCTCAAAATATGTTTCACAGCCATTAAGTGAATTTCCTTTGCCGAGAACATTCAGCATAGCAAATATCAGGTCCGTGTTAACCAGATACATCAAGGATCCAATCATCTGCAAAGGGTTGGATCTGCACACTTGGATTCTGCTGCTTCTTTCAATTTGTGAAGGTTGGTTTCCATAGGTGTAGACATCGGTCTACAGTCCAACATTCCAAATCTTTTCAGAATATCAATAGTATACTTCCCTTGGTTTAGTATAATGCCCTCTGATTTCTGCCATACTTCTAAACCTAGGAAGTAGTGTAGAATGCCCAAGTCTTTCATGTCAAATTCAGAAATTAGATCCTGCTTCCCTTGAGCAATGAGGTGATCTTCTCCTGTTATCAGCAAGTCATCAACATATAAAATAATTATTAGCATATCACCTTTGATTACCTTGAAGTAGAGATTGGAGTCAGCCTCATTCTTGGAAAATCCTAATCCCAAGAGATAGCTGTCAATTCTTTCATACCAGACCCTGGGAGCCTGTTTAAGTCCATAGAGAGCTTTCTTCAGTCTGCATACATGTGAGTCAGGTTTATGTTATCAAAAAACCTTCAGGCTATTCCAAATAGACTTCCTCTTCAATGGTTCCATTTAGGAAGGCAGTTTTCACATCCATTTGATGGATCTTCTAGCCTTTAGCTGTTGCAATGGCTAGCACTGCTCTCACTGATGTGTAACGGGCAACAGGTGCAAATGTTTCTTTGTAATCAATGCCTTCCTTTTGAGAAAAACCTCTTGCCACAAAACATGCTTTATGTTTTTCTATACTGCCATTAGCAGCATGTTTGATTTTGAAGAGCCATTTGGAAGAGACAACAAATTTCTCTTTTGGCCTAGGCACTATATCCCATACATCAATTTTTAGAATAGAATGATATTCCTCTGTCATTGCATCCTTCCATGCTTGATGTCAGAAAGCTTCTGTAACACTGACAGGTTCTGAGTTTATGATGTTGTTCATTAGAGCAACATAGCTAGAGAAACGTTTGGGTCTTTTACTCTCCCTGAACGTTCCTTTGGGTGCTGCATGATCCTCTACTTCTTTGATCATTTTCTTGGCCCAAAGTGGTCTTTTTCTGCCGTTGTCATTTGTATTCTCATTTGAAGTAGAAGGAAGTTCATGTGGCATTTCATCAGGATGCTCCCTCTGAATCTCAAGAGCAGGTTCCATTTCAGGTACTCTAGGGGAATAGGTTTCTGTCTCACTAGAACTTCTTGCCCTCTTGAATGCAATGTCTTCTTCAAAGATGACATCTCTGCTCAATTCAATTTGTTTCTGCCCGGGTATGAATATCCTATAGGCTTTGGAGGTTTCACTATAACCCACAAATACTCCCTTCTTTCCAGAAGGTTCTAGTTTGAATCTCTTCTCTTTGGGCACATGTATATAGACAGGACAGCCAAAAATCCTAAAATGACTAATGTCAGGTTTTATGCCGGTAAAGGCTTCTTCAGGAGTTTTGTTATCAAGATGAGAGTGAGGACATCTATTTTGGATATAGACAGCAGTCCTAGAGGCTTCTACCCAGAAAGAAGTTTCAATGTTTTGGTCAAGCAGCATTGCCTTAGCAGCTTCTACAATGGTTCTATTTTTTCTTTCAGCAACCCCATTTTGTTGAGGGTTGTAGGCAACTGTGAACTCCCTCTTAATTCCAACACTCATGCAGAATTCCTTAAAAATCTCAGAGGTGTATTCTTTCCCATTGTCTGTCCTTAAGGTTTTTATTTTCTTTCCAGAGAAGTTTTCAGTAAGGGCTTTGAACTCTTTGAACCTTTTAAGGATTTCTATTGACTCTTTACACTTAAGGAAATAGATCTAGGTTTTCCTAGAGAAGTCATCTACAAATATGACATAGTATAGAAATCCTGCTTTAGAAGGTACAGACATGGGTCCACATAAATCAGAGTGAACCAGTTCTAACACATTAAGGGTTTTACTCAGGCTATTCTGAAAGGATCCCTTTGTATTCTTTCCTAGGGCACAACCTTTACAAGTTCCCTCATGAGATGGTTTTAGCTTGGGTAAGCCTGTAACAAGTTTTTCCATAGAAGGTAGGGCACGGAAATGAAGGTGTCCTAATCTTCTATGCTAAATTTCATTTGTATCAACAATGTCAAGGGTAAGGGCTTGTTTAACCTCAATGTATAGTTTGTAAAGGTACCCTTGTCTTATGCCTATGGTTAGAGCTTTCTTGATAGATGAGTTCTTAGGCCATACTAGAACTTTCCCATCCATAAATGTAACTCTGTAACCATTGTCTTCAAGGGAAGAGATGGATATAAGATTTCTCTTTATTCCAGGTACAAATAAGACTCCAGTGAGTTGCAGAGAAACCCCAGATTTCAACTTGATGGAACACATTCCAACCCCTTTTGATCTGTATAGGATCCTAGACTATTTGCAGTATTGAATGCTTAACTTTTACAATGATTGTTCCAAGCTAATAAAATCAAAATTAACTTACAAAAATAATCACAATAATTAAAATGTCAAGGTGATAACAACATAATGCAAGAAAGTGAGAGAAAGAAAGAGAGAGATGCAAACAGAGTTTGATTACGGAGTTTGTCACAAATGTGACTACGTCTTCGGGTCCGCTCCAATGGAGTGAGACCGATCCGATTAATCTCCAAAATCAGAATTACAATTGCACCAAAACCATTTCTTCTAGCACTTCGGCAGCATAACCATACTCTGATGTACGAAAATGGCTCCAAGAATCTCCTAGAACTCCTCTTTGTATCACCTAGCACCCGTTTCCTTGAAAATTATGAGTACCAAACTCACTCACTCTCTCCCCTTTAAATACAAAAATATTGCTCAAATTGGTTACTAACCAATTGATTTACAAATCTACCTTATCTCTCCAAATTACATAAAAATCTTTAAAAATCTCCCTTATTTGCATATAAATCTTCTAAATACCCCCTTTAATCCAAATAATAACAAATTTAAGCCCTTTTAGTTTTTTTATTCACGGGCTCACATAGTTTTGGAGGTTGATTTAATCTTTAAAAAGATTATTGTTTGTTTTAATTTTTGAGTAGGAGAGTTTGTTTTAATTTATTTAGGGCATTTGGTTTCCATCATAGAACAAATAAAACCGATGCCACTCACATACTAGGCCGACACGATAGCACAGCGGTGGATAAACATTTTGGGAACCCGGCGGTTCCGGGTTCCACTCCCGGTCGTTGGCGTTTTCTAACCAAACTCAAACAAACTTATAACAAAAGCAACCGGTAGCCTTATATAGTTAGGTGCGCAGAATCTGGTGCAACGGTTAGCCAGCCGACAGTTACGGAGAAGGTTGCGGGTTCGAGCCCGCTCAACAAATTTTTTAACAAACAAACGAACTAGCCCGTCCGCCGAACAAAATGACAGGCCACGTGGCATGTCGAGGAGGTGCCACGTGGCAAAACCTGATTCGACGACAATGGTGACTAAGCTGCTGATGTGTCTGCCACTAGGAGCCGACGTGGAGCTGACGTGTCCGATGACGTGGCCTGCTGACTAGACAGGTGACTGGATGCCGAACGCTGACAGTGCTGATGACGTGGCGTACGGATGCCACGTGTCAACCTCTCATTGGGTCCGTACGATGATGACAGGGATGCCACATGTCGAATTCTGGTTCATCCACTTCACCGTCCGTGCCGTACGAAATGCTGACGTCAGCATCCGTACGGTCCACCTCAAAAAGTCAACTGAAAGCTTTGACCGCTGATAACTCTCGCGTACGCTGTCGGATTTCGACGAAACGAACGCCGTCGGAATCGTCTCGACGAGCTCTTCGCGATGATGCCAACTTCGACAACTTTTGACGACATGATTTTTTCCGCTTCCTGGACGCCCTTGATCCTAGTTTGACCCAAGGTTTGACTGGCCATAACTTGCACAAATGGACTCCTTTTCGCTCCGTTCAAGTTGCGTTGCAATCAGGGCGTCGAGATCTTTCTAATGGTGCAGATTCTGGAGAGAATGGAGACACTTCAATTTTCACTGAAAATATGCACCGGATCAGGCCTCCCCACTGAAGACCTTTTGGACCTCTAAAAGTGACATTTACTCTGACATTAAGTGAGGACTTGGCCTCCCCACTTGTCCTGTATCCTCTGTACATCTGAAAACCTAGCTCACAAGCACAATGAAGACTGCAACAACATTGTTGAACATAAACATTATCCTATCACTTCCATGAGCATCTACATCAATTGCCATAGCCACTAACCAACAAAAATTGACTAGCATCAAGCTGAACAACAATGCAGAAATGAAAGAGAATAAATCAACAACATATCGATCCTTTACAACAGGAACATTTTTACCTAAAGAACCATCAATGCTTTCAATCATCATTCCCTCATGCTGTACTGTGGGTGCATCCTGCAACATCTGACCCTGGTTAGCTACTCCAAGTTCAAGTGTAGAATCACCTGTACTGACAGAAAGAAGAGTTAATTCTTTACTTGCATTAATTACCCTCTTTAACTGCCCTGTGTTTGCAAAAGAACGATCAGTCTTAATGCTGTGAGAATGTACAATATACTGTATGCCATCTTTAAACAAGTGATAATGATTCTTTTCCCTGTAGAAAATAGCTTTTCTGTCATAAAGATAAGGGCTACCAAGCACTATCCCACATATATCCAGTGGAACCACATCAAACTGTACTTCATCCACAAATTTACTAGTGATTGCGAATCTTAAGGTGCATTGTCTTGTTACTTGCAACTTATCATTTTCACAAATCCAGCCTAGTGGATAAGGTTTCTTATGTTGTGTAGTTTTTAATCCCAAGTTTCTTACAACACTTTCAGAAATCAGATTAGCTTGAGAACCACTATCTATGAGTGCATCAATTTTACTGTTCTTAGCAACAGCCCTTAAATGAAACAACTCATTCCTTTTCTTATCTTCAGAGAAATCATTAACTGTAGAAGTAGAAGCACAACTAGCAACAAAAACACCAGAAATAGGAGCTTTACCTTTTAGCCCCATAGCTGTTATCTTAGTCTCATCATCTGAATTTGAACCAAGATCCATAACAACATTTGTGGCTTTCTCTTTACCTTTCTGTTTTTGATTTTGTCTCTGAGCCCACTTAGGCTTCAATTCGGGATGCAACTTCCAACAATGTTCTTCATCATGACCCTTCCTGTCACAATGAGTGCAAGAAAGTTTCTCATCCTTCTTAACTGTAGCTGTCTTCTTTCCTTTCCCTGTCTCTGCATTCGTAGAAGATTTCTTTACATCATTATCAAACTTATCAATAAAAGATCATTTACCCCTTGACTCTAAGTGTGTAGCTTGAACACAAACTTCATCCAAATTACAAGGGTTCAAAACCAGAATAGAATGCCTAAGGTAGGAATGCAGACCTCCAATGTAATTCAACAAAGTGTCCTGGGTGTACAAAGGGACATTCAAAGCAATAGCCCTTTTCCTAAATTCATGGGTGTACTCTTGGACAGTTTGACCTTTCCCTTGCCTAAACATTTGCCAGTCCATCATTAACTGTTGCATATGTCCTAGGGGATAAAACTGCTTCTTAAGAGCATTAACAAATTCTGCCCAAGTTAAACTGACTCTACCATGTTGTGAAACTTCTGCCTTAGACTTACTCTCCCACCAGGTTAAAGTTGTACCTCCTAACCGAAGAGTAGCTAATTGGATCCTATCAACATCATCTAATAGGTTCTGGACTCTACAGTAGACTTCTACTTGCTGAATCCAATCATCCAATTTTTCAGCATTAAGTTCACCACAATACTTTGGTAAATCAAATTTTACATCCAATTTAATTTTAGGCTTATGTCCACTCTTGAAAGGATTAAAAGAAGTAGAATGAGGAGAAGATGGAGAAGAAGGAGAAGAGGGAGGAGAAGAAGAAGAGGGTGGATCTGGTTGCTTGTCACCATCTCCATGTTGTTTCCCTTTCTTGTCTTTGCGATCTTCTTGCTTCGACAAACCTCCTTCACGTTCTTTTCGTTCTTGTCTCTCCTGAAAAAGAATGTCCACCTTAGCCTTCATCTCAAGGAATGCTCTTCGAAACTCCTGCTCACTGATTTCTTCAGGAACCTCCATTCCAGACACAGACATCTTTGGAAAAGTTCTTCGCTTCCCGATCTCAGGATCAAAGTCTTCGAGCTTGCCTTCGCCCTTCTGAATCCTGGATCTCGTTAGCATTCAAGAAAACAACTGCAATAATAGTCAACTGAGCTCTGATACCACTTGATCTATATAGGATCTAGACTATTTGCAGTATTGAATGCTTAACTTTTACAATGATTGTTCCAAGCTAATAAAATCAAAATTAACTTACAAAAATAATCACAATAATTAAAATGTCAAGGTGATAACAACATAATGCAAGAAAGTGAGAGAAAGAAAGAGAGATGCAAACAGAGTTTGATTACGGAGTTCGTCACAAACGTGACTACGTCTCCGGGTCCGCTCCAATGGAGTGAGACCGATCCGATTAATCTCCAAAATCAGAATTACAATTGCACCAAAACCATTTCTTCTAGCACTTTGGCAGCATAACCATACTCTGATGTACGAAAATGGCTTCAAGAATCTCCTGGAACTCCTCTCTGTATCACCTAGCACCTGTTTCCTTGAAAATTATGAGTACCAAACTCACTCACTCTCTCCCCTTTAAATACAAAAATATTGCTCAAATTGGTTACTAACCAATTAATTTACAAATCTACCTCATCTCTCCAAATTACATAAAAATCTTTAAAAATCTCCCTTATTTGCATATAAATCTTCTAAATACCCCCTTTAATCCAAATAATAACAAATTTAAGCCCTTTTAGTTTTTTTATTCACGGGCTCACATAGTTTTGGAGGTTGATTTAATCTTTAAAAAGATTATTGTTTGTTTTAATTTTTGAGTAGGAGAGTTTGTTTTAATTTATTTAGGGCATTCGGTTTCCACCATAGAACAAATAAAACCGATGCCACTCACATACTAGGCCGACACGATAGCACAACGGTGGATAAACATTTTGGGAACCCGGCGGTTCCGGGTTCCACTCCCGGCCGTCGGCGTTTTCTAACCAAACTCAAACAAACTTATAACAAAAGCAACCGGTAGCCTTATATAGTTAGGCGCGCAGAATCTGGTGCAACGGTTAGCCGGCCGACAGTTACGGAGAAGGTTGCGGGTTCGAGCCCGCTCAACAAATTTTTTAACAAACAAACGAACTAGCCCGTCCGCCGAACAAAATGACAGGCCACGTGGCATGCCGAGGAGGTGCCACGTGGAAAAACTTGATTCGACGACAATGGTGACTAAGCTACTGATGTGTCTGCCACTGGGAGCCGACGTGGAGCTGACGTGTCCGATGACGTGGTCTGCTGACTAGAAAGGTGACTGGATGCTGAACGCTGACAGTGTTGATGACGTGGCGTACGGATGCCACGTGTCAACCTCTCATTGGGTTCGTACGATGATGACAGGGATGCCACGTGTCGAATTCTGGTTCGTCCACTTCACCGTCCGTACCGTACGGAATGCTAACGTCAGCATCTGTACGGTCCACCTCAAAAAGTCAACTGAAAGCTTTGACCGCTGATAACTCTCGCGTACGATGTCGGATTTCGACGAAACGAACGCCGTCGGAATCGTCTCGACGAGCTCTTCGCAATGATGCCAACTTCGACAACTTTTGATGACATCATTTTTTCCGCTTCCTAGACGCCCCTGATCCTAGTTTGACCCAAGGTTTGACTGGCCATAACTTGCACAAACGGACTCCTTTTCGCTCCGTTCAAGTTGCGTTGCAATCAGGACGTCGACATCTTTTTGATGGTGCAGATTCTAGAGAGAATGGAGACACTTCAATTTTCACTGAAAATATCCACCGGATCAGTATAGGATCTGTATAGGGTATGCAGAATCATCCCCGATGGTTACTTCTTCATCAAAATTTTCAGTCATAGAGTCCAAGTGTTCTCTGAACCCTGTGATGTGTTTGGAGGAACCACTATGAATTACCCAATTTTGAGTGTTGTCAGATACTTGACTAGAAAGGGCTATATAGAACACAAAGTTCTTAGATTCATGATTTGGGTTTGACTTTCCTACTTTGGCAAAGGATGCTTGTTGTTTAGTTCTATCAGGTCATTTCATTGCATAGTGGCCATACTGATCACATCTAAAGCATTGTACTTGAGAGATATCTTTCTTCTTATAAGATTCCTTTCCATTGGAACTTCTCTTTCTTTTAAAAGATCCTCTCTTGTAGGAGTTTTTCTTACTCCTCTTATTAGATGTTGTGTGGAGAACATGAATGTCTTCATCTATGTGTTTCTGTTTATTCTCTTTTGTGGAAAGTCTTGTTTCTTCTTGAAGGCAGTCAGTTCTTAGCCTGTCAAACTTAGGGAGTTTAGATCTCACACTTATTCCTTGAACAAATGACTCCCATGAGTTTGGTAGGCCTCCTAGTGCAATTAGAGTTAACTCTTTGCTATCAATCTGATATCCAATTGTGGATAATTGATCCCTTAGTTCAATAATCCTCATGAAGTATGCATTAATGGACTCTCCTTTGTTTATTTGTGCATTGTTGATTTGCCTTTTTAATGCAAGAGTCCTGCAGGTGTTGTTAATCTCATAGGTACTCTCAAGAGATTTGTACATATGGTATGCAGTTTCATGTTTTGCTAAGATAGGCACTATATGATCCCTAACTGCATCTACTAGAATTTTCATGGCCTTTTCATTGTTTTCAACCCATTGAGTTTTCTCAGGTTCAGCCTTTGGTTCCTTTTTATTTTCTTTCACAAGTGAGTCTAGTTTATTCTCTCTAAGGATCATCATGATTCTAAATTTCCATGATGTGAAGTTGTCTGCTCCTGCAAGGCGATCTTCAAATCTGATCACACTTGACATTATGAAGAATGTGATGTGAATTCGATTTTAGAAAATACAAATTTTCTAGAGCAAACTGATTTTAGATTTGTTTTGGATTCACACAACTTGGCTCTGATACCATGTAAATGTAAACATATCTTCAATCAAATTGGGAGACTAAGGGACTTATGAAAATTCTAAGTGTAAGAATACTACTCAAACTTCTATGTTCAGATTTTCAATTTCCAGATTTGAATTTCTTATTTTGAATGTGCTGATTGCAGAACATTATTCGATTTCTATGTTTGCATATCAAAGAAGGATCCGCCATAAATAAGAGAGGAGACCCGCCCCTAAGAGGCACGTCTCATGAGAGGACGTGTCTCCACTTGTGGAGACACGTCCACTCATGGGACGTGTCCCTTAGGGCGCGGCTTATGATAAAGTCGTTTATCATTGTTTAGTATAACTCATATATACCCTTCTACAAGGTGGTGGATGAGTAAGTAAATTCCGATTAATGAAATGCAGAATATAACATCATATATATAATTCGAATTTTATATGTATGCTCATAAATTCGATTAAATGTTTTTCCAGAAATATTTCAATATAAATGATAAACTTTGATCAAGTATGAATGACGATGATGCTTACAGCAATCGTCATTCATATCTGACCGAAGCTATCATTCATTAAGATTAACAATCCTCTCTTTGAAGTGGGTGTTGAGGAAACTTATGATAATCCTCTTTTTGTGATGGAAGGTGAAGCATCAATTGATAATAGCACAAAATGGGATCCTGATGAAGTTTCCCAACACAATATGGAACGTGATTTTCAGCTTATTGGAGATTTGCAAGCCAAACATGAGGGAGATTCGCTCCTTGCAATTGGTAATCTTCCAAAAGGAACGTTTGATCAAGAATGCTTAAGAGGGATTGAGGATGTAGTCTTCATTTGGGAAGATGGACCAGAACATGGTGTTTGCACTCTTGTCAATCCATTCCTTGGGTTGAGTGATGCTAGTCTATTTTGGGAGATGAATTTGAAGTCATCTTATGTTTCATGCTACAGTGTTGTTGAAGCTTTCATGGATTGGTTTCAGAGGTTCATCAGAGGAAATGCCAATTTCACAAGTATGCACTTGATTTTGACTAGCACTCAGAGATGTGTTATGTTTTATTTCTGGAGTGTTGGAGATTATTTTCAGTTGGGTATCCGTGCTGAGGATTCTCAACACGAGTTGATGGAGCTTATTGCTTGTGGAAAAAAGAATTTTTGGAGGACTAAGGATCAAATTTTTAGACTTTTTGAAACTGTCCCCTTCTTTACCAGCCACTTGATAGTTTCGTTTGCTCATCAACAAATGGATTGGAGGGAGATTTTGAGTATGGGTTGGAGAGATGAATGGGTGGTTGCTCTTGAGAGTGATCCTTGGCTAAGACAAGGCAAGATTTTGAGACTTGAGCTTGCTGATTGGAGGAAAACCAGCCACCTTACATGGGGAGTTACTCTTATTCAAGAGAGTTGGTTCATCATTTCTTGTGAAAGAGGTGGTAGTTTTCAGTTGGAGGTTGCTCTAGTGTGTTTTCCAACCACTTTGGAGGTGTTATCTTGCAACTCAATGCTCATCTCACATGCTCACACTTGGGAATTCCATTGGTGCTGCTGTTTTTCCTTGTGTAGAGCACTAAAATCATATTGTACTTCGTTGATCCCAACTTTGAACAGCAGTGATTATTTGTTTCTTCAAACCTATCCTATTCTCAGAGTTCATCTTATGGAGGTTTGTAATGTAAACTTTGATAGTTTACTCTTAGTGTTGGTTCAAGACAGCGAACTACCACATGCTTTGATTCATCATTCTGAGACTCATGGGGTTGGAGTTGTGAGAAATTTCTACAGCCTTCATGGTTGTATCAAGATAATTTAGTTGAGCCTTAGTAGATTCATGCGGAGTCATGAGTTTGAGTTTGATGAGCTCTTGCAAAGGATTGCTTTCCTCTTTGCAAGAAGATTTGGAGAGGTCACATTTGCAATCGTGGCTTTGTTAGATACCTTATGGAGATATGCTGAGGATTACAGTATTGAGTTGAGTAGATTAACTTTCCCATTGCCCAAGATTATGATTCACAGTGGTATGGTTGATATTGATGACTCAGAGTCTTTTGGGCATGAGATGCTACAAGATATTGATTTCAGTCCTTCCAAAGTTTTCAACTTGAGTTTCATTGATGGTAACATTTTGGAGTTACAAAGGAGGTTAGTGCGGTTTTGTCATGATGTTTTCACTGATGTGATCAGAGTGGCGCAGCATCAACATGGTGGTTCTTTGCAAAGATGGACATGGGACCCTGGGATTGTACTTGATTTGGCATGGATCAGTTTGAGTTTCTCTAGAGTTGTGGTGGCATTGCTTGAGGACAAACAATTTTGGGAAGGGCAGACTGTAATGTCCCCATTTTAGCCATATGCTCTTATGTGCCTGATAGCCTATTTCTGGAAGCCCGTATGCTAGTCAGAAGCTGAAATCAGGGTTTCCACTTTTGAGGAGGTTTCGAGGTCTTGCATTCGAGAGTTTCTAACGTATGTCTGGTGGAGCTTTTTGGGTTTTTGGAGAGCTTCGTGATGAGGTAGCATGCATGACAGGATATTGACTTGCATTCTCGGCTGCTTTTGGAGGCTTGCATGTTGGAGTTTTGCAATTTGGATTCTGGATTCCTTTTGGGTTTTTAGAGTGCTTCGCGGTGATGTGACATGCATCAGGAATACTAGACTTTTCTAAACTTGCTATTTTTAGTAAGTTACGATGGCTGCTCGGATTGTGCTTAAAATGAGTTTGGAACAACTTACTATTTTTAGCAGTGCTACTTTTAGCACGGTTTCTAAAGAACAATTCAGTGGCTATATCTGGCAGGTCAGTTTGAGCAGTTAGGTCTCCAACACCCTTGGTGCTATTTTTAGCAAGTTTTCAGCAAGCTAGTTTCAAGTCTATTTTTGGCAGGTCAGTTGGAGCAGCTTAAGTCTTCAGTACTTCTAAGCTATTTTTGGCAGGTCTGAGCTTGAGTTGGGCGCTTCACTTGTGGAGGTAAAATATTTTAAATAAAGTGAATTTTGATAAGGCTTGGTGGATGCCTTAAGGAGAAATAAGTGATTTTATTAAAGTCATTCACTTTATTATACTTGGATGCCATTTTATATTTTATTAGCAAATTTAATAAAGTATATTACTTTCTTGATGTTGGATGCCTTGGAGACATGGGGAAATGAAATGCAAATGAGATAATATTTTGAGGAGATATATTATTTTATAAAGTATTTCACTTTATCATTATTTGGAGGCCACGTGATGCTTTATTTATATTTTTGATAAAGTGTATTATTTTCTTGAGAGGGACGACTTGGAATAAGGTGATATGAAATGCAATTTGGAAAATGTTGGAAAAGTGAATGTGAATTTGGGTTTGACGTCCATTTGGAGGGAGAGTGAATTTGAATTTGGAGATAGAAAATACTATAAATAAGAGCGTTGGGCTCTTTGTTTTTCATCCATGAAATATATTGTTATGCTGCCGAAATGGTGAGTGAGTTGCTTCGAGGAATGCACACCTCCTAGCTTGGCTTAGCTTCTTGCTTGAAAGATAGAAACTAGTTAAGATTATGGTTGTTCTTGACTCTTGAGAACAGATTGAGCACTTGAGATGGAGTTTTCTGAAGTTTTTGAGTCTTTTGAAGTTGCTGGTTATGCATAGCTGAAAGTAGTTTTTATTCATAAGTCATAGAATAAATTTTATATTGTTCTGGGTAGTTTGCATTTTTCATTGTCATCCTCGCCCCCTTTTGGTGTGTTTTGGATTTTATTAGGCAGATTTGGATTTTATTTTGCAGAAGTCTCCCCTCTTGAGGCCGTTCTACTTCATCATGCCTGGAAAATGTTTAGATAATTCATTGAGTAGTTATTGCAGCTATTTCTTGGTCATAAATTGGTTGCCATCTTCCTAGGAGTTCATTGCACTTGGTCTCATGTCATTCGGAGTAGTTATGAGAGAGTTATGAGCATTTTAGTGGGTTGTCTAGTTGCTGGTTTGTGCATTTTTAGTTGCTGGTCTATCAAAATCAGATTGTAGAAGTTTTCCTTTTGGGTTGGGTTTAGTGTGGATTGAGTCATTTGATGATAGGAGAAATATAATACTTCATTGCAGCATTGAGACATTTCAAATACAGTGATATTTGGAGGAGAAACTCATATTGTAATGCTACTACAGTAGTATTGTTCAGCCATTTTAATTCTTGCAATTTCATTTTTCCACACGTTTGTAGAAGAGATTGGCATTTGCTCAGTCTTCATTGTACTGCATTTAGATCCTTAGCACCATATGATAGCACCACACCCATCTCAGGTCTTGAGTGCACATTCTTGGTAGTGAGTTACTTTCAGCATTGTATTCTCTCAATAGATCCTCCGCTAGATGGTAGCGCCTTATCCACCTCGGGTTTGGAGTGCATATGCTTGGTGTTGAGTTTACTTTTTAGTATTGCATCATTTTCAATAGATTCTCCGCCATATGATAGCACCTTACTGTTGTGACCTTTTTCACACATCGCCCCATTCAAAATGGGGACCCCCTAATTTTTGCTCCATTCTGGTCTTTTGGCTTGGGTTTTCTTCTCTCTCTCTCTCGCTCTGTCTCTTTTCCGATGTTTGCCTTCCGAGGATTGTGCCCGTCTCTGAGCTTTAACATGAAATTTGGCCAAGTCTGAAAATTAGGGTTTCATCTTTCCTGGTCAGTCCAAGGTCGAATAAGGTGAGTAAGTTGAAAAGTGAGCTTAACGTTGTTGTCAGTGTGCTTCCAGCAGGTTCTCAGCAGATCTTCATCAAATTCCGGGTACTTACTATTTTTCGTAAGTGTGCAATTCAGGGCAATCCGTCAGCATTTTTGAAATTCCGACAGTCACACGGCATTCAGAGCACATCAGGCTGCTCGTATGCAAAATTTGAGCGAAAACAGACAACTTACTATTTTTAGCAGTCCAGCTTCCGAAGCAAATTTCAGGGTTCAGACGCAGAGTTTTTCTTTGCATGTCTGGATTTTCCGTCTGGGTTTTTCGAGACCTTCGCAATGATATAACATGCAAAACGAGACAACAACTTTCAGAATTCAGTCTTCCGAGGCTATTTTTAGGGTTTGCATGTCAGGGTTTCTTTTGCATGTCGGATGATTCCTGATGGGTTTTTCGAGCTTCGCGATGGTGTGACATGCAAGCGGAGATAATCACTCAGAAGGAACTTTCTATTTTTAGCGGTGCGTCGGCGCCGCTTCCCAGTTCAAAATCACGAACTGATGAATGCCACCAAAACGAAGAGAAATAGAGATCATTTGATCGCATGCAGAGCAGATAGGGTTTCCTTCGGGACTGAAAAGAGGGGTAAAAGTCAGAATTTTCGAAAACCGGTGTAAACCACCGTGATCAACATCCTTCAGGCTATCTGCTGGTAAAATTTTGAATCAAACGGAGCACTTACTATTTATAGTAAGTCAATTTGGAAACAGGCTAAAAATAGCAAATCAGTGCATGCGCTGATGTCAACCGGCAGGTCACGTGGTGAGGAGCGCCTCATTTAAATTTCAAGTTAATCGGAGCAGTGGAGCTATCAGAAGCAAGCAGTTACTATTTATAGTAAATCATCCTCAGAAATGGGCTAAAAATAGCAGGTCAGCTAAAAGTGGCAGTGTCGACAGGACAACAAGGTCATGAGGATGCAGTGTTTAAAATTTCAAGTCGTTCTGAGCTTCAGAGATGCAAAATCGAGAGGGCTTACTATAAATAGCAGGGCATGAAAGCTGGCGAAAACGAGGAAAAAATTCTAAGTCTGGGACTTTATCCTTCACCACCTTGAAAATGCGCCCAGCTTGCCTTCAAGTGTTTGAAAAAATTTCTAAGTATGAAGTTTCATCCTTCATCAGAGCTCAAATGCGCCCAAAAGAGAAGCAAGTCAAAGTGGTCAACAACTTCCATCCTGCTTGCATGGTAAAATGCGCCCAAATGGGGCCATGTGAAGACGAAATTAAGGAAGCTCAAAAGTCACTTGTCGGGCGTTGAAAGTCTTCATTCTCCTGAGTATGAGAAATGCGCTCAAGTATAGGTTGGTGAGTGATAAGTTAGGTGTTGAAAATATTCTCCATGACAAAGAAAATGCGCCCAAAGTAATTCAAGTGTGTAAGGTGGTGGGTGATGGAAAATAAAATATGCTAGGCGTGGTTTTATCCTTCATCAATTGTCAAATGCGTTGATGATAATTGCTAAGGCGTTGGAAATTTTATGGAGAATAAAATACAAAGGATGAATAATACATGCCTAGGCATTGAAATTGCCAGATGAAAAATAAAATATGTTAAGTGTGATGTGCTTTCAAGAAATATTTTCTAAGAGAAGTTGATGAATTTTTTCTCACCACTGGCAAGATGGATTGAAGAATGAATAAAATTTTCTAAGGGAAAATTTTTCAAAAAAAAAAAAGCTAAGTGATTCAAAAAATTTCTAAGGCACAAATATTTCCTCCTCTAGAAAATACGCCTAGACTCTGAGGTGATAAGATTTTCCTAAAGTCCGAGTGAAGTTGCCAGTGATGAGGTCAGAAGGTGCCAACATTGCAGGATAAGTTAGAATTTCCAAGTCGGAGCAACAAGAAATCTTCACTAATGTGGAGAACGAATTTAAATTTCATAGGGAAAGAAATTTTTAAGGTTCAAAATTCAAGAAAATTAAGTGAACCCGTTCATTGTGCACCCATGGGTTCGACGCATTCTGAAGGAAATTTTCTTCTGGGTAATAAAGATTATCGATGAGGAGTTGATTTTAAAGTCTTCCACACTTTGCCGAGACCTTCAAGGTGAATATTTTTTATGGGCACCAGGTTGATGAATTTCCTAAGGGAAATTTGAATTTTTTTTTTCTAAGGCAAGGAATAAATGATGTTGTTGAAGATAAAACGCCTTGGCAGATGAATTTGAAGGCGATCGCCTAGATGATTTTTGATCAAATTCCTGATGAGGGGATTTTCCTCGAGCTTGAGTTGGATGAAATATCAAAATGAAGTGCGCCGAGCAGAGTGCAAGATGGGTTGGAAAATTTGGCTAAGGCATGGCATCATGCAGAAAGATGAAGTTGATTAGCAAGGATGATGAACGCTTGGATATTAGAGCGTGAAAATCAGGTAAGTTGAATTTATATTATAAAGTGTTCTAATACTCTTCTCCTTGCTTGTTTTGCAGGAGAAACGTTGAGGCCAGAGCATGATGACTTGAAGTGGTGAAGCACGATCATATTACAACCTTCGGAGGAAGATAAAGTTTTGAGTTTCACATGAAGGAAGAAAAGTTGCGAAAAGTGGCTAAGTGTTGAGACTTAGTATGACTCAAGTGTCAAAGAAGAAGTTTAAGAGCAACGTCAAGAAAGAAGATCAAGGAAAGTGTGAACGCGTCTACAAACGGAATCTTCTAGAAGGATGATGGACATTATGGCTCATTTATTGCCCCACTTTCCATTGTGGGGGTTTTTAGGGCAAATCTTGTTGAGGGCTGAGGTGGCGCAATCTGGGCCATCCAGCCGATTGTAATCTGAGCCGTCCGTTGGACTTGGCCAACTATAAAAGGGGGAGTCCCCCTCATTTGTAACTCAGTAGACAGTAGAATTAGAGTAGAAGTCGGAGTAGAGAGACAACTAGGTGATAGCTTAGAGTAACTTAGTATAGATTGATAGTGTAGTTTGAAGAAGAGGGAAAGTTTTCCCTTTGAAAACTTTGTAAGAAATTGTTGTGAACACTCTCTCAATAAAAGAGTTTTTCATTGATGGTGAATTTCGTCTTTGTTGTGAGTAGCTAGCAAGGTTTCTTCGTCCTTCCGATTCAAATGGTAGCGTAAAATAGTTCTAAGTAGTATAATTTTTATTCCATGCAAGTAGTTGTTAGCTGTGGAATGTGGTGTTTGATCTGAGCAACTTCGTCTATCCATACCACTAGTGTATTTGCTGATGGTGAATGCGCCTTGTGTGGTCAATTGGAAACGTTTGGGCCTAACTTCAATCACAATTTGAATGGTGGTATGCGTCGTTGTGATGGTATCTTCATATCAAATGGTGGTTTGAACATCTTTAGTCATCTCCTCTGAAGATTGCACCGACTCTGTGGAAGCTGTCTGAGGTGAGGCAAAGAGAAGTTTGGTTGAAGTTTGCTGAAGTTGAGCTCCATATCCCACACTTAGAATAGATTTAGACTCTCTCAACCTTACCCCATTTCAATTCAGTACTTTCTGGTTAAAATAGGAAATCTGTGCTTCATTGATAAATCTGTCTAATTGTGGAAACCCCCCTTCCTCTGCTGCTGAACAATTCTGTAAGTCCCCTTGAAATACCAGCAAATCACATTGAGCCAACTGAGCCTATTCGCATTAAAAGAACCTTGGAGTTGAACACATGAACTTTCTTGCAATCTTAGCATGCGAAATACTTTGATCAAGAGAGGATAGGGTGGCCGTTGGCGACTTTATTCTGCGTTGGTGCGGTCACGAAAAACACATCAACACTTACCCACCTCAGGTTGGAGAGCACATTCTTGGTGTTGAGCTTTCCTTCAGCATTGAATTTCTTTCAGTTGCTTCTAACGACCCTTGGCATCATATGTCAACACCAATCTCATCTTGAGTTGTGTGTGCATTCTTGGCGTAGAGTTACTTTCCAGCAGAGTTTGGTTTTGGGCTAACCTTAACGGGTGACTGTTGTGATTGGGTTGTTCATTGAAAAATTGAAAAAAAATTGGTTGGCTCATTACAGTTGTGAGATATTGTATACATGCCTAGAGGACTAGTCTCACCCTAGCGTGACACCCCTTCCCGACCCCAACTTGAAAAAATGTAAGACCAAAGTAAGGCGGGTTGGGTGTTGGTTTGGGTGGTAGAGATACCCCTGAGTCAAAAAAAGAAAAGAAAGAGAAGTTCATATCTTTTTATCATTTTTAAAAGAGGTTTGGATTGGAATATTTTGATTAATTTGAGGCTAATTTATAAAAAAATCATAATGTGAACTTAGTGTACCTGTTGATTGATAGACCAACAATGCATTCGCATTAAGTAACAAATGCATCTTTTTCTCCTCTGTCCTTTGGATCAAAGGTGACTTAGAAGAATTTCTATTCCTATGACCTAGCTTGCCCCTTTACGACCCCAACTTGGCAAAATGTAAGACCAAGGTAAGGCGGGTTGGGTGTTGGCTTGGGTTGTAGGGATACCTCTGAGTGAATAGAAAAAGAAGAAAGAGAAGTTCATATCTTTTTATTGTTTTTGAAAGGTTTGAAATATTTTGATTAATTCAAGGCCAATTTACAAAAAAAGCATAATGTGATTTTAGTGTACTTGTTGACTGATAGACCAACAATCCATTTGCATTTACATAGCATCCTTCTCCCCTTTTGGATCAAAGGTAACTTAGAAGAATTTCTATCTTTGTGATTCGGCTCACTCCTTTCCGACCCCAACTTGGAAAAATGTAGGACCAAGGTAAGGCGGGTTGGGTGTTGGGTTGGGTCGCGTTGATACCTCTGAATCAATAAAAAAAAGAAGAAAGAGAAGTTAATACCTTTTTATTGTCTTTGAAAGGGGTTTGGATTGGAATATTTTGATTAATTTAAGGCCAATTTACAAAAAAAACATAATGTGATTTTAGTGTACCTGTTGATTGATAGACCAACAATCGATTCGCATTAAGTAACAAAGCATCCTTCTCCTCTTCCCTTTGGATCAAAGGTGACTTAGAAGAATATCTATCCCTGTGACCCAGCTCACCACTTTTTGACCCCAACTTGGCAGAATGTAAGACCAAGGTAAAGCGGGTTGGGTGTTGGGTTGGCTCGCGGGGATACCCCTTAGTCAACAAAAAAAAGGAGAGAAGTCATACTTTTTGATTGTCTTTGAAAGGGGTTTGAATTGGAATATTTTGATTAATTGGGGGCCAATTTACAAAAAAATCATAATATGATTTTAGTGTACCGATTGAGTAATACAGCAACAATCCATTCATATTAAGTAACATTGTATCTTTCTCCTTCTCCCTTTGGATCAATGGTGCTTTTGAAAAATTTCTATTCTCCTTCATGACATTTGCAATAACACTATTTCAAAGGGGAAGATAAGTGTATTATAAAATCAACCCAAAACTAGAGAGGGATGGAAATGAATGAACCAAAATAGGTAAAACTAAGAAATTCTTTGTCATAGGGTTGAAATCTAGAAACCATGTCTTCATCAATCAAAATTATTTCTTTATTTTCTCTCCCCATATGTCTTTCTATCTTTTATTTCTTATTTATTTTTCTCATCTTCTCAATCATCTCTCTTTGTCTATCTATCTTCCTTGATCATTTCTATATTTTCACATTTTTTATATTTTTTCTCAGTTTCTTTCTCTTTATTCTCTCTCACTTGTTTGTTCGCTCACTCTCTATTTGTTTTATTCTCTCCATCTATCTTTTATCTTTCTCTTTTTTCATTTCTTTGTCATTTTTTTCCTTTTTATCTTTGTATGTAGATTTGTCATTCTATCCCTCCCTCTATTTATCGTATTTTTTTTCTTTTTATTAGTCTTTTGTTTCTGTAACCTTTTGCTTGTTGGCTAAGGTTGATTGAGCATCTCTTGTAGGTCACATAATTTTCATTTACTTGTTCACTTGGGGTGCAAGCAGAGAGATTGATGTTTTGGACATATTCATGAAGACTACGTATTTGTAGTGCAATATTAATTCATGAGATAATACATTGTGTGGATAGTTTGGAGGCTTTGTTTTTCCCTTGTGCAGATTTCTCTACAATATATTTTGTGTCATCTTATTTGTATGTTTGTCTATTCTTTTGCATATTTTTCACTCATGAAGTTTTGTGGATATAGTTTTATATTGATGCAAAGTTTTCTTCCTTTGGTATCAAATCCTAGTTGTTAGGTTGTGGGCGGAGATCTCCTTAATATTGTTAACATTTGGAAGGAGTAGATTTTTGTGCACATTTAATCCCATGGATTTGTAAGAAAATAATAAAGGCATTTTGAAAATAATTTTGTACGGTTGCAAATTTTTATGTATAAGATTATATTTGGTGATAAAAAAATTTCAACTATACCTATTCTAGCCGAAGGATTTTGGGGACCAGGCCTTGGCCTGATGACCAAATGAACGGGCGGTCACAACCAACATGTGGAGACTAATGCTTTTTCATTGAGGCGGGTGAACGAAAACTATTCATAAGACCACCAAACAAGTTATCGAGAGCCAGTGAGAACAAAACACAGGGATTTTCTTAGTAGGAAACATGAAAAATAAAAAAAAGTTGTTGAGGCTTCCCTTGCAAGCTTGAATAAGTTAAATTCTATATATGTAAATCCAAATAAAGCTAGAGGGAAGCACACAATGCGCAATCTAGGGAGTTCATGAGTTGGGCACCATGGCTTATTAACACATCGGGAAAAAAAGGGACAAATTTGCATGGGATCAAATGATCTAAATGAGCTCAAAAAAAGGGAGGTCGGGATGATTTCTAAGGGAAATTAATGACATGCTGCACAAACTTCTTTATACCCTAAATACTAGAAATTAGACATTGTTCCCAAGACATCTAACCCCCTAGATGTTGAAACCTTCAAAAAGAAACCTTTAGTATTTACCTTTTTTTGGGTAATCGCTTTTGACTTGGAGTTATGAACTGACGAGGTCACAAACGAGGGACCTCATCCCTAATGATGTTTGAACCTTGATGGAAAGAATAAAAACACAACTTAACCATCACAGCATGCTAATATTGGCACCTTTAGCATTTACCTTGAAGTGTTAGACCAAACCAAATGTTTATAATCTAAAGGATTGTTCTTCTGTAGGTCCTATTAGTAGTTTAATTTGTCAATTTTATGACAACTCAAATCGAATTGTATGTACGGTGTAATTGTTATTGAAATTATATGTGAAAGCTCCTTAAGATTTAAAAGTATAGTTAATAGTAGATCCATCCATAATAAGATCCACATCATGTGTAGGGACCATCACACTTGAATCCCATGTGCTAAAATGTCGTTCACTTTGTTCAGGGAAGATGTGACCACTGTTTTCCTCATGGTTGGTGCCCTTGGTGAATAGATCATTCTCCAACTCCCAAGTACAAGCATCATAATTGACACTTGTATCATCATCAATGAATGAAATGTAGAATCATTACCCTCAACCGATTTGAAGGCTCCCACATCTCTTCTCACAGTATGCCCATCACCAGGTGCCAAACCCAGGGGTGCACCACATTGACAATCAGTCTCATTGCCTACTGCAACATCTATCCCATGATTGAAGATTACCCCTGCAAGTGAAGATTGTTCTTTAGATGTGGCTGCAATAGATGATTGACTTCCTAATTTTCTTTCCTCATTGCTTGCCTCTACTCCTTGATCAGAGCAATACTGTTGATCAAGCATTTCAAGAACGCCTATAAGTTGCAGTTCACATTGAAGAAATTCATCTTCCTTATCCAAACATTTAGGTTTTGCAACCATCCTTAAATATTCCTTTTTAGTGTTAGCGTCCTTCATTAGCTTGTAAAGTTCCTACATCTACTCAAATATAGATTTATCTATTGCCACCTTTTCTCTGCTTCTAACAACTGCAGGTGCTGATGCAAATAGTTGTGAACCTCTGATATATGAGTGCTGGTCACTCACCAAGCAAACATAAAATTCTTTTTTTCCGATAACCCCTCAAGCTGGTAGGAAAAACTGAGCTCTGATACCACTATAATATGCAGCCTTGTTTTGCCTTTATTTTTTTTGCTTTGAGGAATGTTTTGTGAGATATTTGCAATGTTTGATACAACAAATATAATGAAAAAAAATAGAAGATATTGCAATAATATTTTCAACTCAAAAATTGAACATTACATCAGGAATACATAGCTGAAAATTCTAAATTTTATATTAGCTAAGATACTTAGCATTTTCCTAGAATATTGACAGCCCAATTCATAAAATATCCCTTATTATCTAAAAAGACAATACCCAAAAAATTTGGGAGTTACAAATCATGAACTCATAGGTAATATATGCCTTGAAACCATAGTTATGAGACTCAGACTCGGCTCAGACTCGGCTAGTGTGACTCGACTTGGGACTCGGTGCAGACTCGGCAAAATAAAAAAACCCTAGAAATTTAGACATTTTTAAGGATTTAAAACTTGTTTCAAGCACCCTTTATTAAATAAACCTTAAAGACACAATAACATCATTAAATAGAATCAAATTTGATCACATACACAAGTATACATCGATCACATAAGTATAAAGTACACAAATTGTAGTTGAGCTACTGAAGGAAATAGCACACTTAGATATATAAATATAGTCAAATGTATACAAAACTCATGGAATATGAAATCCATGACATCAAATGTTCCAAACAAATATAAAATATCAAAACAATAACTACAAGTCTATGGCTCAAAGGATTTTGCATCCTTACTCTGAAGGCATCTAAGGTGGGTCCTAGATGAGCAGCTACAGCCATAGTCTCTGCTTGCGACTCCATGCCACCCTCACCAACATTAGTTGTGGATGTGTTTGCTCATGCTTTAGCCTCCTCCTCTGCCATGGCTATAGCCTCAGCCTCTCTATCTGCTCGGTCAACCCAATCAAGGTTCTTATCACTAACACACGTATACATCGATCATATAAGTATAAAAAAAATTTGTAGTTGAGTTGCTAAAGGAAATAGCACACTTAGATATATAGTCAAAGACTCAAATGTATACAAAACTCATCAAATATGAAATCCATGACATCAAATGTTCCAAACAAATATGAAATATCAAGAGATTCAAAACAATAACCAAAAGTCTATGGCTCAAAGGAGCCTGCATCCTTCCTACAAATGTGTCTAAGATAGGTCTTGGATGATGCATCAACCATAATCTCAAGTTTCAGAGCAATTTCCCTAATGGGGTTGAGGGGTAATGCCCTTTGTGGGAGTCTAGGTGCAATGCCTCCAGTGGGGTCAAGGGGCAGCGTCCGTTGCGGGGGATTGGGGGTAGCACCCCTTGCGAAGATTTGGGGGCAGTGCCCCCAATGGGGTCAAGGGGTTAGGGACAGTGCCCCCAACGGGGTTGCGGGGGTTTGGGGGCAGCACCCCTAGTGGGGTCAAGGAGGTCTGGGGTCAGTGCCCCCAGCAGGGTCAAGGGGAAACACCACAGTGGGGTCAGGGAGCAACACCCCTTGTGGGGGGTCTAGGAGAAACATTTTGCATTCACAATAAGTAAAAATAATAGCAAGTTTTAACTTTAAATTTTATGTAATTTTTTGCACTTTTGAAACCCTATCTGTCGAGTCCTGTTGACAAGACTCGCCTGGACTTGGCAAGTCTAGAAAGTCCAGCTAGGACTCGACAAGACTTGGCCGAGTCTGAGTCTGATCCCCCAAAACTCGGCCAGGTGGACTCGACTAGGGACTCGGGACTTGCTAAGTCCTGGCGAGTCTCGTTTTTGTGCTTGAAACCCTTTGAAAATGGATGCTAGCTGCAAGTAACACCTCCGATGGTAGAAATGATGCCAACACAATGCACTCCAACCTTAGGCAACCTCCCCAAAAGCAACACGCTTTAACGAAACCCTTCAAATTCCCATGGAAAGATTTGTTTGCAACAATAACCTTCAAAAATCCTCATGCCAAGATTGAAAGTGAACAGCAATAAAAATTTAAACTTCACACCCTTATATTTGATATCCAGTAATTTATAAACTCTTGATAAATATTCAAACCCTTATTTGAATCCTTTCTTGTAATCTTAACAATCTTTGAAGCACAATGCACAATCTCTGGAATGGAATTGCCTGCAAGCTAGCTTAGGAGATCTTACCGAGTTGTTCTTCCTGAGGGGTTTCGTCCTCAAAAAGGTATGGCTTTCACAACCAGCAAACCCTTGCTTCAGATTTCTCAAAAAGTGTGTAAACAAGAATAATAATCAATATGCAAAATGAGATCTCAATGCCCTTTTATATTTCCACTCCCAATTTGCATTTGCATTTGCATTTCATTTCATTTTCTTTAATTTCCTCAACTTCATTCTTTTAATTTTGGTGCACAATTTTATAATATAAAATCATGCCAAGATAGAACCAGGATATAAATTTTCCATCATGCCCAAAATATTAACTCTACCATTGAACATACCCATGACTTACTATATTTAACGAGCAACACATCCAAGTGACTTACTAAAAATAGTAAGTGTGCGGAAAAAGTGTCCCAAATGGCCTCCGGAAGGCACATTACAAATAAATAAGACACTAAGCTAAAGAGTACTGAAATAAACATCAAAATTCCTACTAAAGAGCCATAGATCACCCTCAAAGGGGTACCCTAAACACCATCTTAGCCTACGAGGACCGATTAGTAGACTAACCACTGCATCTGTCAATTGCCTAGGAAAAGGGAACATTACAGTCTGCCCTCCCCTCACCTGAACACCTTGGCTTGGTCACCTGAATATCGGGATCCCAGATAAGCTTGTAGAATTCCCAATGACATATCCTTCGCATTGGTTGGATAGAGATAAATCCAAGCTCAACAACACTATAAACAACTACCCCAGTCTAAAGCAATCTACCCAACATAGGAATCCCTGGATCCCACAGCCAAGCTGGAAATCCACCATTTCCCACACCAATAGACTTCCATTGTGCCACTGATATAATCATCACCAAGTTGAAATTGGTGATGCTGCTCAACGAGATCCAATCGAACTAAAGTGTCAATCCTGTTACCTCTTGGATCCCAACACACCAAAACCTCACACCCACAGTGAATGAAGAGATAGGTGTTCTTTAATATCAATTGATTCCTGGGTTTGTAAGAAACCATTTGGAGGAAACAGAGTAGGAGACTTGCAAGTCTTTGTTTCATCTTCTGGAGGTGTAGGCATGCCATACCATAGTGGACGATACAATATCTGATCCAATCCACATCTGTACGTCAAGAAATCATATGTGTGTGGGTTGGAATCTATACCATGAAGTATCTCCTGCCAAAACATCTTAGAGAAATCCGCATCGGCAATCCCATTGCCTAACACTATCCTAGACAATAGGAAGGAAAGTTTGCTAGACCCAAAACCATAATCCTCAACATCTTTCCTCATGGTGTCATGTTGGGCCATAACTACAAATGTGACTTCCTCCAATCTTATTGCTAAAAGGAGTACAATCCTTTGCAAGAGTTCCACAAGCTCATCATCATAGCACCACAGGAATCTAACATGCCTCATCTGAGTTGTGCCAATACAATCTTGTAGATCTTTGAAAAACTCTTTCCATTCCAATCTCAAGAGACTCTGAATGATGAACCCCAACATGCAGAAGTTAATTGGCTGGCACTAACACCGTGAGTAAACTATCAAAGTTTACATCACAAACCTTAATAGGATGAAATTTTAGAGTTTGGGTGGTTTGAAGGAGAAAATAATCACTTCTGTTCAAAACTGGAACCAACAAAGTACAATCTGATCTGAGCACTATACATAAGGAATAATAGCAACAAACAAAGGATTCCCATGTATACGGATGTGAGATAAGCTGTGTGTTGCACAAGACTTACTTGAAAGTGGCTAGGAAACATTTCCAAGAAATTTCCAACTGAAATCCTTTACTTCCTTGGTATGAAATAATGTGCCAACTCCCCTAAATGAGAGCAACCCAAAATGCATGGTGGCTGACCTGCAACCAAACAACGAGCTTACAACTAAAAATCTGAACTACCTGTTGACGTGGTTTTCGAGACCGCACCAACACAGAATAAAGTTTCCCAACGGATACTCTATCCTCTCTTGAACAAAGTATTCAACATGCTAAGATTGCGAGTGAGTTCATGCTTTCAACTCCAAGGTTCCTTTAATGCGAATAGACTCAGTTGGCTCGATGTGATTTTGCTGGTATGTCAAGGGGACTTACACAATTGTTCGACAGTTGACAGCAGACAGCGGACTAAGGGCTTTCATGTAATTCGAATGATCTGGCAAGTGAGCACGAGTTTCCTAATTCTAACCAGAAATGAACTGAATTTAAAAGAGTGTAGGGCCTAAGAAGTTTATGTTCTACTCTAGGGCGTGGGACATGGCGATCAATTCTCACAAGCTTCAACCAAGCTCCGTTTTGCCTCACTTCGGACAGCTTCCGCGGAATTGGTGCAATCTTCAAAGGAGTGACTCAAGATGTTCAGATCACGATCTAGCATGAAGACACCATCACAACGACGCATGCCAACATATAAACCATGATCGAAGTTAAGCTTCACAAAGTTCCAGTTGACCACGCAAGGCGAACCCACTGTCAGCGAGCCCGCTAGTGGTATGGACAAGCGAAGTCTTGTTCAAATCGAGCACCACATTCCACAATTACTAAGTACTTGCATGAAATGAAATTTACTTTACTTTAAGCTACTTAAAGATGCTACGTGAATTAGAAGGACGAAGAAGCCTCAACAACTACTCATAACAAAGAGGAAATCACCATCAATGAAAATTCTTTTATTATGAAAGCATTCATGACAACTTCTTACAAAGTATCCAAAGGGAAGACTTTCCTTCCTCTTCAATCTAAACTACTCTACTTTCTACTCTATCAATTTCTCTCTACTCCTCTAAGCTCTGCTTCTACTTCTAATTCTAATCTCTAATTTCTAATGAGATACAAATGAGGGGGACTCTCCCTTTATATAGCTGGCCAAGTCCAATGGACGGCTTAGATTACAATCGGCTGGATGGCCCAGATTGTGCCACCTCAGCCCTAAACAAGATTCTCCCTAAAAACCGCCACAATGGAGAGTGGGGCAATAAATGAGCCATTAGTGGCCACCACCCTTCTAGAAGATTTTGTTTGTAGACGCGTTCACACTGTTCTCGATCTTCTTTTTGACGTTGTTCTTCAACTTTGCTCGAGCTTCCATTCTTTGTCACTTGAGTTATACTAAGTTTCAACACTTAGCTATTTTCTTGCAATTTTCTTCCTTCGAGATTGAGATGTCGTCTTGGAGTATTTGCTTCGTCACTTAAGTCATCGCCGTTTGGTCTCGACATTTCTCCTGCAAAAAAAGCAAGGAGAGGAGCATTAGAACACTTTATAATATAAAATCACTTTACTTACCTGATTTTCACGCTCTAACTTCCAAGCGTTCGTCGTCTTCAATAGCCAACTTTGCTTTCAAATTCTTCATGCCTTAGCCAATTTTCCAACCCATCTTGCATTCTTCCTGGCGCACTTCACTCTGATATTTCATCCAACTCAGACTCGAGAAGAAATTCTTTCATCAGGAATTTGATCAAAAATCATCTAGGCGATCATTTTCAAATTCATTGTCTGGAGGATTTTACCTTGAAAACACATTTTCTTCACATTTGCCTTAGAAAATTTTCAAATTCCCCTTAGGAAAACTCGTCAATCCAGTGCCCATCAAAAATCTTCATCCTGAAGGCCGCAGCGAAGCATGGAAGACTTTAAAATCAACTCCTCATCAATAATCTTCAATACCCAGAAGAAAATTTCCTTTAGAACGCATCGAACTCATGGGTGCACAACGAACAGGTTCATTTAATTTTCTTGAATTTTGCACCTTGGAAAAATAACTTTTTTAACAAATTCGATTCCGTTCTTCATATCTGTGAAAATCTTGTTGCTTTGACTTGAGAAATATTTTTGTCAACCTGTGTAGCTGGCATTCTCTGACTTCATCTCCGACAATTTTGCTCGCTTCTTGAGAAATTTCATCACCTCAGAACTCTAGGCATATTTTCTAAGGAAGAAAATATTTGTGCCTTAGAAATTTTTTGAATCACTTAGCATTTCTTTTGAAAAATTTTCCCTTAGAAATTTTTTTTCATTCTTCAATCCATCTTGCCAGTGGCGAGAAAATTTCATCAACTTCTCTTAAAAAAATTTCTTGAGAGCACATCACACTTAACATATTTTTATTTTTCATCTGGCAATTTCCAACGCCTAGGCATGTATTATTCAGCCTTTGGCAATACTCTCCATTTGAATGTTAGGCGCACTTCACACTTGAAGGGGAAAATTTAACTTTACCACGCCTAGCATACTTTACTTCCCACGCCTTAGCAATTATCATCTCTCCCACCTTGGCATTTTCAACGCCTAACATATTAGCACTATCATCTTGTACTTGGCGCATATCCCACTTGAAGGTGAATGAAACTTTTTGAACGCCTCACTTATCAATTTTGTTTCACCACCCCTTACCTTACCTTGGCGCATTTCACACATGGTGAAGGATTAACATTTTAACATCTTATTTCCACGTCCTGGCAATTTATTTCATTTCACACTTCATATATTTGGGTGCATTTGATGTCATGAAGGACTTGACTTTTCAACGCCCTTAGTATATTTCTACCCATCAACTTTACCGCTTTAGCACGTCTTAGATTCCTTTTGCATGGGCGCATTCAAAGGAGGGAGAAGAATGACTCTTCAACTTCTTTACTTTTGTCTTGACATGCCCTCATTTGGGCGCATTTGATGCCTCTAGGAGGATGAAAATATTTGACTTCTTTGACTCATTCTTCCCTTGGGCGCATTTTGCATAGGGAGCAGGATGAAATTTGTTGACTACTTTGACCTCTTTTCAGCTGGGCGCATTTTCCCCTAGCTGCAGGATGGAAGTTGTACTTAGCCATTTTTATGCTTGGCTTGAGGGCGCATATGGAGGTAGCAGGTGGATTTGACAATGACTTAGAAACTTTTTCAAACTTCTTCATCCCTTGAGGGCGCATTTTACCCAGGCAGGTGGATGAACTTTGTGCCTTAGAAATTTCTCAACTTCAGCTGAGGTGGGCGCATTCTAAAGGTGGTGAAGGATGAACCCCAAACTTAGTCATTTTTCCTGACTTCTGCCAACTTCACAACGTCCTGCTATTTTTAGTAAGTCTCTTGATTTTCATACTCCGGAAGCTCAGAATGATTTGAAATTTTGAACGCTGGATCTTCACGACTTCATCAACCTGTTAACATTGCTATTTTTAGTTGGCCTGCTATTTTTAGCCCATTTCTGAAGGTGATTTACTATAAATAGTAACTGCTCGCTTTTGATAGCTCCCCAGCTCCGATTGACTTGAAATTTGAATGACACGCTCCTCACCATGTGACCTGCCTGCCGACATCGGCGCATGCAATTGATCTGCTATTTTTAGCCTGTTTCCAAAATGACTTACTATAAATAGTAAGTGCTCCATTTGACTTCAAATTTTACTAGCAGATAGCCTGAAGGATGCTGATCGCGGTGGTTTACACCGGTTTTCGAAAATTTTGACTTTTTGCCCCTCTTTTCAGGACCCGAAGTTGGAAACCCTAATTTGCTCTGCATGTGTATCAAATGATCTCTGTTTGTTCTCGTTTCTGCTGCATTGCGATCAGCTCGTGATTCTAAATTGCTGGGAAGCGGCTACCGGGATGCACCTGCTAAAAATAGTAAGTTCCTTACTGAGTGATCATCTCCGTTTGCATGTCACATCACTGCGAAGCTCTCGAAAAACCCATAAAGAATCATCCGACATGCAAAGAAAACTCTGACATGCAAACCCTAAAAATAGCCTCCGAAGGCTGAACTTTAAATGTTGTCGCCTCACTTTGCATGTTATACTATTGCGAAGGTCTCGAAAAACCCAGAAGGAATATCCAGACATGCAAAGAAAAACTCTTCATCTGAGCCCTAAAATTTGCCCCGGAAGCTTAACTGCTAAAAATAGAAAGTTGTCTGTTTCAGCTTAAATTTTGCACACGAGCAGCTTGATGTGTTCTGAATGCGGTGTGACTGTCGGAATCTCAAAAATGCTGAAGGACAGCCTGTAATTGCACACTTACTAAAAATAGTAAGTACTCAGAATTAGATGAAAATTTGTTGAGGGCCTGCTGGAAGCATACTGACAACAATGTTAAGCTCTGTTTTCAATTTATTCACTTCGTTCAACCTCAGACTAACCAGGAAAGATGAAACCCTAATTTTCAAACTTGGTCAATTTTACATTTGAGCTCAGTGACGGGCACAATCCCCCGAAAGGCCCAGAGAAAAGAGACAGACAGAGAGAGAGAGAAAAACCAAAGCCAAAAGACCAGAATGGAGCAAAAATTAGGGGTCCCCATTTTGAATGGGGCGATGTGTGAAAAGGTCACAACATCTGGCATCCCCACGGGAAAGTGTTGAAAAACACTTTAAGAATTGAACCTTGATTAAATCCTCCTCAAACCATCATACAAAAGGATACTTACTCAAAAGGGGAGAAGAATCCGATATTGGATCAGAACACTTTCATCCAAGACCCTGTGAGTGTGTGCATTCGTTCCATCTCTAAACCATCTTGACTTCTGGAATCGGCCGCGGCAAGTTATATAAATATCTTAACTTCAAAAGCATCCTAGACATTGCCTCGTTGCCAGTCAGGCGTCCATAGCCCCAGCGAGGTTGTCGCTACAATTCTCACGAATATTGCTCCACTGCCGGTCGGGTGTCCATAGCCCCGGTGGAGTTACTCGCATGTTCCCAAAACCAATATTTTATAATATTTCCTTTTTCATTTTCTATTTTCTTGTTTTTAGATATTTCTTTTAAGCACATTTTTCTCTTTTCTTTCGATTTTTCCGTCAATTCCTTGATTGGCTGGCAGGCAATGAAGCCTCCAATGGGTTTGAGAATTGTAGTGGCGCTGAAGCAAGATGTAAGATTTTCACATGCCAAAACCTTTCCCAGGAAGCCAAAATGACTCAGAATGGAGATAGGTAGTGTATTGTAAGGTCTTTAGACTCATGTGTTGAGACACATTAACGGGTTAACCTCCTGAGACGAGTTTAATCACTAACTGGATGATGACAGGAGGAAAACAACCTTAGTCCCTTCAAAAATTTATGCAAATTCTAGCGGAAAGAAACCATGTTGTGAGAGTTAAACCATCATCACCCCCTTCGCAATGGGAAACTCAAAATCCTTGCCCATTCCAAACCAAAACCACTTGAGTGGACAACTCAAGGGAAGAACGCCAAACCAAAAACCCAGAGGGAAACAAACCAAAACCAAAACGAAACAACCCGAAAAACAAAGAAAAGCAAACGGGAAAGAAAACCTAAATCTAACTATGTTACAAAGTAGGCCCTCGAAGAGAACCTAGGGTTGGAAATAATGCTTGAGGAATCTCCCATCGTCCGGCAATGGGATATCCCCTCTTGTTCTTGTTTGTAACTCAAATGCATCATCTCCCAGGATCTCAGAAACTTGACCAGGGTCCAACCATGATTTGTCGATCCATCCATTCATAACTCCCTGATGCTTGGTGAAACTTCCCAAAGTTTCATCTCTTTTCTCCTCCAAGTGCGTCAACTGAGATAGCCTTGCTTGAATCTGGTCCTCTCCCCAATTGACTTCTTCACATTCTTCCTCTAAAGTGACTTGTGGAGTCATCTTTGGAACTTGCTCCAAGGAGATCTTACTCATGGCACCTGTGTTCTCTAAATGGAAAGCTTCGTGAATAGGTAACGATAAGTCTTCAATGGGGGCACTTTCTGCATCTTGCTTTACACCCTGTAACACAGAATCTCTGAACATCTGTCATGTCCCCTTCTAGTTGACATCTCTCTGAGCACAGGATTAGCCTATTATGCGACCCTCGTAGGCTGATAGATTGGATAGAGGGTCATGTTGGAGCTTGGCTCAGCTTCAGTTGGCAGTATTTGATCAGTTGGCTTTCGTTCGGGCTCATTCGGACACTTCTAGCCCGGGTTGCTATTTTTTAGCAGTTATTCAGCACTCAGCGTGGGACCTGTTGATGTGTTTTTCGTGACCGCACCAACGCAGAATAAAGTCGCCAACGGCTACCCTATTCTCTCTTGATCAAAGTATTCCGCATGCTAAGATTGCAAGAAAGTTCATGCGTTCAACTCCAAGGTTCTTTCAGTGCGAATAGGCTCAGTTGGCTTGATGTGATTTGCTGGTATTTCAAGGGGACTTACGGAATTGTTCGGCAGAGAAAAAGGAATTCATATTCTTGGAAGGTTTATCTATGAAGCGCGGGTTTCCTAATCTAATCAGAAAGTACTGAATTGAAATGGTTGCAGGGTTTAGAGAGCCTAAATCTATTCTAAGGCGTGGGATATGGAGCTCAACTTCGGCAAACTTCAACCAAACTTCGCTTTGCCTCGCATCAGACAGCTTCCATGGAGTTGGTGCAATCTTCGAGGGAGATAACTAAAGATGTTCAAACCACCACTTGACATGAAGATACCATCCCAACGATGCATACCATCATTCAAACTGTGATTGAAGTTAAGTACATGATATTCCAGTTGACCACACAAGGCGCATTCACCATCAGCAAATACACTAGTGGTATGGATAGACGAAGTTGCTCAGATCAAACACCACATTCCACAACTAACATCTACTTGCATGGAATGAAAATTATACTACTTTACACTACCATTTGAATCGGAAGGACGAAGAAACCTTGCTAGCTACTCACAACAAAGACGAAATTCACCATCAATGAAAAACTCTTTTATTGAGAGAGTGTTCACAACAATTTCTTACAAAGTTTTCAAAGGGAAAACTTTCCCCCCTCTTCAAACTACACTATCAATCTATACTAAGCTACTTCTAATCTATCACCTAGTTGTCTCTCTACTCCGACTTCTACTCTAATCCTACTATCTAATGAATTACAAATGAGGGGGACTCCCCCTTTATATAGCTAGCCAAGTCCCAAAAGACGGCTAGGGTTACAATCGGCTGGATGGCCCAGGTCGTGCCACCTCAGCCCTAAACAAGATTTGCCCTAAAAACCGCCACAAAGGAGAGGGGTAATAAATGAGCCATAATGTCCACCATCATCCTTCTAGAAGATTCCAATCTTGAAACGCGTTCACACTGCCCTCGATCTTCTTCTTGACTTTGTTCTTTGATTTCGCTGGAGCTTTCCTTCTTTTTCCATCTTGAGTTTTGAAAATGTTTCTTCAACACTTAGCCATTTTCCTGCAACCTTACTCCTTCGAGGTTGAGATGTCATCTTGAATCACTTGCTTCATCACTCTAAATCACCATCACTTGATCTCGACGTTCCTCCTGCAAAACAAGCAAGGAGAACAGTATTAGAACACATCATAATATAAATTCACCTTACTTACCTGATTTTTCTCGCTTTGATCTTCAAGGGCTCATCGTTTTTCCTTAGCCAACTTCGCGTTCAAATTCCTCATGCCTTAGCCAAATTTCATCTTTGAGAAATTCATTTCACTACCTGGGGCTCCGATACTCAATTTCGTTCAACTCTGGCTCTGGAAGACTATCCTCACGAAGGATTTAAGAAAATTCACCTAGGCAGTTCATTTCAAATTCATCGTCTGGAGGATCTTACCTTGAGAACACATTTTCTTCACACTTGCCTTAGAAAAATTTTAAAATTTCCCCTTAGGAAAGTTCATCAACCCAGTGCCCATCAAAAAACTTCATCCTGAAGGCCTTGGCGAAGTGTGGAAGACCTTAAAATCCATTCCTCATCGATAATCTTTGATACCCAGAAGAAAATTTCCTCCAGAATGCGCCGAATCCATGGGTACCCAACGAACGGGTTCATTTAATCTTCTTGAATTTTGAACCTCAGAAAATATTCTTTCATCAAATTTATTTCATTTCCTCACCCCGGAGCATATTTCTTCGCTCTGACTTGGAAAATTTTCATTGACCCTGTGTAGCAAGCACTATCTGACTTCTTCACTGGCAAATTCATCCCTGCCTCAAGAAAAATTTCACCACCCTGGGTCTAGGCGTATTTTCTAAGGAACAAAATATTTGCCTTAGAAAATTTTAAATCATCCTGCACTTAGAAAATTTGCCTTAGAAAATTTTATTCGATCTTGCTCTTCCTTGCCTGCGAGAAAGTCACCAACCTTACCTAGAGCATCTTTGTGAGGGCGCTTAGCATATTTCATCCTCCAACATCTTCAATGCCTTAGGAAAAATTTATTCATTTTGAAAATTTCAGCGTCTTATGAAAAATCTTCATCACCTTGTCTTATATCTCATTCTTCACCCATAGCATACTTGGAGAAAATTAAAACGATGCCCAGCATTTTGTTTCACCACCTCATGCGCCTTAGAAAAAAAAAATTTAACACATATTACTTTGGGCGCATATGACACTTCAAGAAGAATGTTTAAATTCACCACGCCTTGAGAAATACTTCCAACACCCCTTTAACACTCAACACCTTGCATGGCGCACATCACACTTGAGGGTGGATATTCAACTTCACCACGCTTAGCAATATTTTATCTTCCCCTTTGGGCGCATTTCACACTTGAAGGAGGATAAACTTTATAACATGGGCGCATATTTGATATCATGGAGTCAACACCTAGCACTTATCTCCCTTTTTATCCTTTGGCGCATTTGAGAGGGTGAGGGGGATTTCAAATTTCCAACGCCTTCTTTTGACTTGTTGACTTTATTCTACACTTGGGCGGATTTGCATTATGACGTGGATTTTAAAACTTGCCTTTCAACTCATTTGGAATATTCCCTCCTTGCATGCATACGTTTTGTCTTCACATGCCCTGATTTGGGCGCATTTTTCCTATGTAGGAGGATGAAAACGTTGACCTCCCTTGACCATTTCTAGCTTGGGCGCATTTCTTGCCTTGAGGAGGATGGAACTTGAAGTATGGGCGCATTTAGGCAAGGGTGAAGGATAAACTTCATTGACCCGTTTGACCTTCTTGCTTGTTGGGCGCATTTCTTACTTGGTGAAGGATGAGAGTTGATACTTAGAATTTTTTTTATCATTTTGCTTTGTGAGGAGGGCGCATTTGGAGGGGTGAGGAGGATATTGCTCATACCTAGAAATTTTTTTAAACTTCTTCATCCCTTGAGGGCGCATTTTACCCCTGGAGGTGGATGAAACTTTGCCTTAGAAAATTTTTCATGCTTCCACTTCACCAACTTGGGCGCATTTTGGGGTGGCAGGAGGATGAACTCATTTCATAGAATATTTTTGATCATCTTTGAAGGCAAGCATGGTGCATTTGGAGGTGTTTGCTGGATGAAACTCAGACTTAGACATTTTTACCTTCTTCTGCTAGCTTATCCATGCCTTGCTATTTTTAGTAAGTCCTCTGATTTTGCACCTCTGAAGCCCGGAACGGCTTGAAATTTTGCACACTGCATCCTCATAGCCTTGTTGTCCTGTTGACACTGCCATTTTTAGTCACCCTGCTATTTTTAGCTTGTTTTTGAAGGTGGTTTACTATAAATAGTAACCTCTTGTTTCTTTTAGCTCCACTGCTCCAATTAACTTGAAATTTGAATGAGGCGCTCCTCACCACGTGACCTTACTGTCGACACCAACGCATGCAGCTGATTTACTATTTTTAGCCAGTTTCCAAATTGACTTACTATAAATAGTAAGTGCTCCGTTTGACTTGAAATTTCACTAGCAGATAGCTTGAAGAATGCTGATCACGGTGGTTTACACCGGTTTTCGAAAATTTTAACTTTTTATGCCTCTTTTTGGGTCCCGAAGCTGGAAACCCTAATTTGCTCTGCATGTATATCAAATGATCTCTGTTTCTCTTCGTTTCTGTGGCACTGCGATCAGCTCGTGATTCTGAACTGCTGGGAAGCGGCTGCCGGGACACACCTGCTAAAAATAGCAAGTTCCTTACTGAGTGATCATCTTCGTTTGCATGTCACACCATCGCGAAGCTCTCGAAAAACCCATCAGGAATCACCCGACATGCAAACCCTAAAAATAGCCTCGGAAGACTGAATTCTGAAAGTTGTCGTCTCATTTTGCATGTTATATCGTTGCGAAGGTCTCGAAAAACCCAAAAGGAATATCCAGACATGCAAAGAAAAACTCTGCATCTGAACCCTGAAATTCGTGCCGGAAGCCGGACCGCTAAAAATAGTAAGTTGCCTGTTTTTGCTCAAATTTTGCATGCGAGTAGTCTGATGTATTCTGAATGCAGTGTGACTGTCTGAATTTCAAAAAATGCTGACGAAGTGACCTGAATTTCACACTTACTAGAAATAGTAAGTACCTCAAATTGGATGAAACTTTGTTGGGAGCGTGCTGGAAACATGCTAACAACAAGGTTAAGCTCGATTTTCAATTTGCTTACTTCATTTGACTTCAAATTGGCTAAAAGTTCAAAACCCTAATTTCAGACTTGGCCAAATTTCATGTTAAAGCTCACAGACGGGCACATCCCGGAAAGGTAGGAGAGACAACAGCAAAAACAAACCAACAACAAAACGCCGAAAAGCAAAGCCAAAATTAGGGGAGGTCCCCATTTGCAATGGGGCGATGTGTGAAAAACGTTACAACAGTTAGGAACGTCTTTAGTTTAAGTTAGTCGTAGTTGAACTTCTTATATCAGAAAATCTCAGCTGCGGCGTTTGTGTTTAATAAACCTTGTGCTCTAAGCTGATCAAAAAGATAGGCAACTTAGTTTTAGTTTACTTTCTTTCAAACACCATCAGCAATAGGGAGCTTCCCCTCCTGATTTGAAGAGCAGTTTATCTGTGCATAGCTGTCCGTTTTCAAATTCTCATTCCAGAGGTGCGAATTTAAACGCCAACATAAGCTCAAAGAGACAGTATAGTTTCATCTTTATGATCAAAGGGACATCGATGCACTAGTCTAAGGAAAGAATTTGTTCTCAACTTATAATTTGCAATGATCACAAAGGCAGAAAGCTACAGAAAAATAAAAGAGACAGTAATAGAATATGCACAGTGACAACGCTTTGCTTCAGGAAAGGAAAAAAGGATTTCAAGCAGCATCATACAAGTTTGTCACTGTTTTCAACTTTTACACCAATACTATTAGCTCAAATATGCAACTGAAGAGAGTTTTGTGAAGCCAAATTTCGAGCGTATATGAAAATAAGGGTCTCTAACCCTTTTGTTTTTGTATTCTTTTGTGTGTCTTATCAAAACCCTCATGGCAGCTAAAGAGGTTAAGAAGACTTTCTTTTCAATCACAAGATAAGTGCAGGGTTAAAGATTCCATCAAAGGTCACATGAGAGTTTCCAAGAAAATGTAAAAAGGCATGCAAATTTCAGATGAATCTTTTAAGTTTGCAATGAATCGCAAATACCCAGAAAGTTCATCATACAGTCTCACAGTGGAGAAAATCCACAGGTAATGGCTACCAAATGCTTAAGATAGAAAAACCATGGCAGCCCAAGATACACAACAGAAGTGTCAATAACCATCAAGAATGCTCATGGCCGTGGGTTTCTTCATCATTTTTTACTGTAGGAAAACTTCAAACCAACCTCCAATGGTGACCAAGGCAAGAGTAAAGAGTAAGTATAGAAAAATGAAGAGAAAAATCAAAGAAATGCATGCATGGCCGCAGCCTTGAAGGCCATTTTTGTTTGCAAAATGAAGAAAAAAGCCATAATACAATTTGGAATCAACTTACCTTATTCATGGAGAATCGACCAGTATAAGACACAAAGTCTCAGCTTCAACTCTCAACTAGCTTCAGCAAAACCCTTCACGGCGGCGCAGTAGAGGCTCCTTCGGTGAAAATACAAAGTGAAAAATGCTCATGAATTTAGGGTTCGAGCTTTTTCATCCTGCCCTAAGTTGACATGAGAATAGATTTTAACTAATGATTTTAATTTAATCATTATCTTTTATTTATCTCCCATGGTCTATGTTTTCCAAACTCAAGCAAAGCATAATTATTGCATGAGTCCATGCGCATTATCTAAGTCATTATTTCCTTTCTAGGAAAAAACGATTATTTGACTCATGTATATTTGCATGATTTTACTTAGAGCTATCAATGTAATTAAATATTAATGTATATTACATTAATATTTAAAATGAAATAAGGAGGGATTTTCCACGTTTAGATATTAAAATAATCATACAATGGTTTATTTTTAATATTTAATCACTTAATCCTCTTTAGGTAAAATCATGCAAATGATGTAAATCGAACTGGAAGAATCGGGGATTGACAATTGAAGATTGATCATGCATACAGAGGAGTTCTAGTTGCATGGGCGGATTGACAAAAACAAGATGATTTTCGCATGCTTGGGCCCACTTTTCAGGGATTTTCAGTGCAATTTGAGTGCTTTATAGTTTAGTTATGAGTTGACCTTGAGTTTGGATCATCATACACTCATTTTTGCATGAGTTTGAGCCTTCTTTTCAAGGATTTTTGCTTCTGCTCGGATTTCACTTTGAAGATATCAGTTTTTACACTGAGTTTCACTTTCAGTTTCATCTTCATGCCTTTTGAGAGGCTTATTGTATAAAGTGAAATGACTTAGTCATTTTTTCACTGGTTCTTGTTTTTCAGCCTTTGCATTCTGCAAAGGGAATTATCTTGTAACTCAGCTTTTTCAAAATTTAATAGATATTGCAATAGTCTTTACAGGTTATCTTGGAGTATCATTTGCAGAGCGTTTCCTTTCTTTTGTCATTGCAAGTTAAATATTATCCTTCTTAGATTAAGGTGTTTTGTTTTGCGAATGTCTTTGATGCAAAATTTAATGTGTTTGATATCAGAACCTTTAAATTTCTGTCAACATTCGTGAATGCATGTAGACGAAGAAACAATCCTAGTTGCAGGTCATAAATTGTGTCTCAAGTATATTCATATCTTTAGATTGTGAAAATAAATCCTTCCTTCATAAAGAGTGAATTATCAAGCCTGTCTGTGAATTAATGCAATTAAATTGTTCAATCTGAGTTGTGAAAGTAAGCTTCATGATGAATCAGTTGTGAGTTAATCTGTTTTTCTTTAAACCAAATAGGTGCATCATCACAGTTCAGTTTTTCCAGTTTTGCATTAGATTAAGTTTTTGCCCTTTTCTCATCAAAGTTTCAAGTCTATAATCAGATAATCATATAGGAACCAGCCTAGAATCTGGAGGTGTATCTTCTCCATAGGAATACCCACAGCCTGAAGATAGTTCCCATGTTCCAACAGATTGTTGAATTTAATCATTCAAGCGTTCGGGTGCAATCTGATTAACAACAAAGAGTTATAGAAAAAACTTGGATTAAGATGGTATCCATCAACATGGAGAGGAGAATGCATTTACCGATCCCATCTTCTATCAATTATGTACCATAATGGCATATACATGTCCTTATTATTGTTCCTCCTACCCCTCATTACCTCCTTGGCCCTATCCATTGCCTCATACAAATATCCCATGGGGGATTTATCCCCATCCACTAGTCTCAAGACTTTTACTAAAGGCTTTGAAAATTCTACAACTTGTTCAGTTGCATCCCAAAAACTAGTAGATTACATGTACGCTGCCACTATTATGCCATTTGCTAGATTTATGAAGCTAGACTCTATCCACTCATTTGAAACAAACTTTCATTTCAAATTCATTTTTTGTTGGCAAAGAGTCTATAATGCAAGGAAATGTGTCGCAAATCTTGTCACCCCTAGTCAAACTATCTCCTTTCCCTCTGTGAAAGTACACATCATGCACAAAACGCTCGTGTGATTATAAATGAATTTTGTAACATTGCGGGCCTTTTGTAATACCTCCTTAACCCATTCAAGTTTTCCAATGTCCTCAAGGGTTAGATCAAGGCAATGTGTTGCACATGGGGTAAAAAATATAGATGGGTATTTGTTTGTCAAGATTCTCCCAACAACTACACAAGTTGCAGCATTGTCTGTAATAAATTGAACCACATTTTGTGGCCCTACTTCTTTGAACACCCAATCAAAAATTTTGAACAATGCAGCTACAGATTTGATTGTATTCGATGCATCCTCTGATTTCAAAAATATAGTGCCAATTTCACAAGAGATGAGGAAGTTGATGAGGGTTCGATTCCTTCTGTCTATCCATCCATCTGGCATTATGGTGTAACCAGTCTTTTCCCACTCTAGTTTATTCTCATTAAGACATCATTAACATCCTATACTACATCATTGAGCATACCAACCCTCAATGTCTCGTAAGATGGGGCTTTGAACCTAGGACCTGCAACTACAATAGCATCCACCATACCTTGCCAATATGGTGACCTAGCAACATGAAATGGCAAGCTAGAGTAGTACCAAAAGTTTCCAATCGACTTCCTTGCTTGTTCATGGACATTCTTCCTCCATCCTATACTCTCCAAAGTGGTCTATGATCCTGGTGTAGTACAAGGTGCAAAGAAAGCATAAACGTTTCCTCCACTTGTGTTTGGGCGATGTGTTGTAGAAGAAGGTGCTGACCCTGATTCCCTCAAAAACTCATTTGCCCCATCTTCCTGACCCTAATTCCCTCTAACATTTTCAAAATTAGAACCTATTTCAACCCCAATTCTTGCCTTTTTTGCCTTGTTCTCAGGAATCACATGAAGAGCCTATCTTTCCTTATATGTGACATCTGTAGGACATGTTGGACAAAGAGTGTTGTTATTTCCTAGCTCCTTTGTCAAGTACCATTTGAAGCGATAAATGCCCCCAGTGATATCATTCATAAACTAGTTGCATTTAACCTTCATTGTACCTAAAACTGAAGTGCAATGTGTCCACGCAAAGCCTTTTTGACATAGCATTACAATCAAATCTGCAAAACAATTTAATTTAGTCTACTTTGCCATGAAAGGCCACAAGAAAATTTGAACTTTGAAGGCAGGAATGATAAATTTTGAAGGCAACGTGTCAATCTTGAAATGTTGTAGGTGCACATATCTTTTCATGGCAAAAAATGTACAAAAACTTAAATATTATATTTTTTTATAGAAAGCATTTGAAATGTTATTTAAGGAAAATAAGTTACTACTATGCCTGTTTTGGTGCACCCAACATGACTCACTAAGAAAAAAAATACAAGTGTATCATGGTAAATATGGTCAATAATTTGATAATGGAGGAAGTGAATAGCAGTAATTTTGCAATGTCTCAAAATATTAAGTATATTCATTGAGAAGACAAATTTTAGCAACTTTCCCAAGACTGATTCCTAGCCATCACATCACAACAATTTAAAGCTATCTAAATAATGTTCATTACTATGCATTAATTACTTCGCTTTTGGGTCAATGGTAGTATTATATTGTAAGAATTTAGCCAAGGTGTTAAAGACATATTTTACAGGCAATTCTTAGTTTTTAATATGCAAGGAAACCATTGATGAATTCTTGGAAGAGATTCTTAAACTTACAAGGAGATAATAAGCTTGAATTGGAAAAATATTATCTGATAGAGGCATTTGTAGGAGAGTCTATGCTCTTCCAATGGACAAAACCAAAGCCATGGTTGATGAAAGAAATGAACTGAATGCTCATCCAAAGTTTTCATTTGGTGATTATATGAATGCATATGATCAACAAAAACACAAAACTAAAGACCAACTTTTTATTTGCAGACAAGCAAAGCTTAAACAACAAACACAATATTTATTATTTTCAAACTGTTCATTTTTTAGTGAACAAACATGCTGAGCATCACTCATTTATTATTATGAAATACAGATAGTAATGAACCATCTTTGTAGTTCAAGTTTGTATTCTTAGTGAAATACAAAGATTCTGCAGGTGCACTGCATTGATGGTTGGCGCTATTTTATGTGATGGTTCAATTTAGTACAAGGTGGACAAGTTTGAAGTTCAAGGGCACAAAAAGTTAGCAATAACTGTAAGAAGAATCATTTTGTATTCTCAAGTTGTTCTTTTCTCTTATAATAGGCAAGGACCCAAGATAAATAATGAGGACATGTTTTAGTTTGGGAATCTTGGAACTTCAAGAAATGTGTTTCAAAATTTTGTAAAACTGAAGTTGACAAAGTGAGGGAAGCTTGTAGGAAATGTGTGAGGCAGATTGCAGGAGAAGCTTGCAGATCTTGGTTGACTACAGAATCAATCTAATCTTTATTTTTAGATGTTCTTCTTTTGCTTGCCAACATACCTATTTATGATATTTGTACATGATAATGCACACACAATAAGTGTTGTCAGCTTCAATCAATTATGAGCATCTTTCTTCATCAATGAAAAATCTAATTAATTGAAGTCACCAAGTCACACAATTTATACTTAGCATTGACTTAATCATGAGTGTAACTCTTACCTGGTAAAATGTTATCAGTTATTCATGAAGTAAAAAGGAAGATAAAATATTGATATTTTAGATAAAAGAAGTTATGTTGTGAAGGAAAGTGCTGCCAGGCTATTGGCAAGATTTTTCTGAATATTTCAACTACTCAGTTTGCACGAGTTATTTGTCGACATACTGAGATATTCCTAGCATTGGTTGGGTTTGACCCTACTTGACCAAGTCATATAGACATGAGTTGATAGGGCTTGTTCCTTCATTATGTGGGAAAAGCAGTTCAGAATCTTTCGATTCTGTGAATAACTTTATTTCTCTTACTCTGTAGTTATTTAGTACAATGTACTGAATATATGAGATGAGATGAATGAATTTTATCATCGATTTGGCCAAAGTGTAAATTAGCAACTAAATCAAATCCAATATAAGAAGAGTGAACTGTTGTTTTCCTACCTTGCATTTTGAACCTTGTATAGAAGATAATTGTTTGCCATGTTATCGCTAATCACAATGAAACATGCATTTGCCAATGTATTCATAGTTTGGATAATTGCACTCTTTATCCAAGATTCATATCTAGAACCATTTAGAATGGTATGAATTTTATTTCTTGGATTCTAAATTGCTCCATTGAATATTGCCATCTCAGGAAGGTCCTAAACCATGAGTCTTTAACTTGCTTCCATATAAGATTACACTACTTGTGAATTAATTGCTTCACAAGAATCATATGATTGGCCATCTTTTGTCTGCTTAAAAATACCTTCTTTCATATTCTCAGAGTTCTAATGAGTTCAAATGCATTATGAACTCCATTAACATTGGATTGATGGCACCATGGATAAACAATGAACCTACAAGATGTTGGATTTTATAAAAACTCATTGCTTGCTTTAGTTTGGATTTTAGTATTAAGTGTCTCAATTAATCACCTAGATCGGGCATATTCTTATGAGTAGACAACCTTGATAAAAAATATCTATATTCCTTTTGCTACAAGTTGTGTTCTCCACCTGCTCTCCATTCTTATCGTACATTCCATGATGACAAGTATTTCCATAATATCAATACTATGCTAGAATAAATAGCTTCATTCCTTAATTTATAATCATGTAGATAGTAAATTTGCTTCTCATTATTTGCTAATCCAAAAATTTCATCAAGCTCAAAATCAACATTCTTCTCTAGAACATGCTCCTCAATAGTTTCTTTCTAAAAGTCAATTTGATAAGTTTGTTGAAATAGAAAAGTCAATAAGGTAGTTTTTTTGCATTAAATTTCAAATCTTCCACATAAATAGAGGATTCTCCAAGGTCCGCTTCCTTTCACTTTCTTGCAGTCTTGAGTGTTCTTCCTTCTTAAACATTTTCTTCATCTCCAACTACCTGGAAACTTCTATTTTCTCCTCTTTCTTTATTGACCTTCTTATGTAGTTATAAAGGCCCTTTTTGTTAGGATACCTCACTTCAAGTAACTCCAATTAACCATCAAAGGAAACTTGATCTTTGAACTTACTAGGTAATTCTTGATACTGTTCAAGTATTTTGGTGGCCTCAAATTAATGATTCATTATATTCTATATTTTTATCAATGCCTCTTAAACATGATCTATATCCTTTTCTTTTTTTAAGAACCTAGGTTGAAAAGGATTGTGTGTGGAATTGATCACGTACCAATTATTTACTAAAGGGATCTTGTTTCGATTTAAACCTACCATGAACTCTCTCATAATATTTTCCAATGCATTCTAACTTTGTTATAAGATATTCAAGCAAATAATCTGTCTTATATCTATCTCACATGACTCACAAGCTAACAAAAATAAAGCTCTATATATAATTATTGAAACATGTAACATATGCAATCTGCAATAAAATGTTAACTTTTTGAATAGGTTGGCAAGATCACAACTATTTTAATGTCCCTAGTAGGAATGTTAGCTGAATTTCACCACATTTTAAATTCAACACAAACCATTTTCTTTCTAATCACCAAGATCCCAATGAGGGCAAGGTGAGAGCATATGGAAATTGGGACATGGGTTCATGGTACATATTTGATTGATTATTCTATTTGAGACTCATTATTGATTCACATGTCTATTGAGTGTACTTGTGGTTTCTTCGATTATATTAGTTAATTATGAGGATTCAATCTAAATAATTGATAAAATAGAATAATTGTTTATTTGAAATTAATTAATGTTATTTTTGAATAAATAAAATAGTCAAATTGGAATTGACTTGCAAGTTGCATATTTTTAATTAAGGTAAAATGGATTTTTCAAGGGCCCAAACCTTGTTACAAAAAAATTACATGCAACCATCAAAATAAGTTCCACAAGAAATAGAACAACCAAAAGGGGCACAAAAAATAATTTCCCTTAAGACTAGCCTCACATGTTTTCAAGGGATACTAACACCCTTAACAAACAACAACAAAAAAATGAAATTGCAGCCAAGCCAACACAAAAGAGCAGCAAACACTCACAAACCAAAAACCCAAAGAGTTGACATCCTACATGATGCTTGTAATATCCCTTGCAACTTTTGATCTAAATTTTTGCTCTCAAGGAATATCGTAAGGGTTACCAAAATGCAAAACAAAGATCTTGGTTACTATGACCTTCTAACACTTTAGAATTTTTCACCTAAAGGAGAGAGATAGACCAAAATGTCAATGTTCACACTTCTTAAACCACTGTAGAAATTCCTTACAAATCTTGGCCTAAGTTTGCCTCAAGGAATATTGTCAAACACTTCACTTGCAAACTCTTAACTAGTTGTTTATGAGTTTTCAGTTCACTTGCTTGTCTTCAAATGGTCTCAAATGAATGTAAATGCTTGCAAATCATCACTACAATATCTAGGCAATGATATAATATGAAGATGCAATTCACTTTTGTCTTTGAATGCATATATATGGACTTTATATTAAAAACATGCACCTACAACCAACTGTCATTTTCACAAACACTTGGTATGCATACTACTGTGCTATTCTAAAAGATCATTACATTGAATCTAAAACTCCCAACTTGTAACTCTTTTATTCAAATGCAAACCCAAGTACAATATAGCATGAATTTGCCAAGACTCTTGGCTCACAATGAAGATGCAAATACAATGCCAAGTCTGATATGAAATAACCATCTACAGCAGCAATGCTAATGATTACAATTGACGATGTAAACTACTACAAATGACATGAGGAACCTTATTATGAAATCGCCCTATGCTGGAGATGAAGAAGCAACCAATATCCAATGCAAAGAACCTCCTCCAAGCTCAAATTGAAGCCCTCTACCAGCCGCCCCTGTTCTGAAGAATAATGCAGATATATAAAATAATATACAGCCTTTATGACTCCTTTATGGTATGCAAACCAGAACATAGACCCCAAGGATGGAGCGCCCTAGCATAGGAAGTGAAATCAATTCCTTTAGAAGCCTCCACAAGCTAAATCGAGGCCTTACATGGTGCCATAATATGACTGTAATTTAATATCAGACTTCTGCAAATATATATCAGACTTCAACAGTCCTTCAATATGTCTTCAATGCTACTAGTCGATGCAAATATGATGCCACTAATGATCTCTAATCAAAATGCAAAATGTCCTCAGAAAATTTGGCCGATGGCCACCAATGAAGCACAATTAGAAAGACTGAAATATCTTCCTCTCAGCTGCAACCCTTCGGAGGAATATTTTACCACCTTAGTTATGCTAATCAATGGGAGTTATCGTTGCCAAAAACCAAAATACAAAATCTGCAGAAACCCTAGGCTTCTCCATAAACATCAAATGCAATCTTCAATTTCTTGGATATCCCACAATGAGCCCTTAAGATCCTTTTATACTTTTCCTAAAAGAGTCCACACACTTTTCTTGCCAATGTGGGATAAACAATATATTATATATTTTTAGTGACTTTATGATATAATATTTTATTTAAGTCACTTTATTAAATTAATTAAATATAATGTTACTTTATAATATTTATTTATTTAATAACCTTACAAATAATTAATTTAATTATTTATTACCTTTATTACTCCAATTCAACTTAATCCAGGAATCCAACAACCACAAGCAATATCAGGCAAAAATGGGGACATTACAATGCTAGACCCCAACCTAGCAATCCGCACACCCTTAAAATAGTTATGTGACTCAATAACTTGTTTAGGAAAACCTCTCTTCCTTCTTTGAACCAATGTCCAAGAAACATCATTATCCAAACCTTTAGATAGAGAACAAATGAAAGGGTACTCCACCATCACCTCAACTCATGATGCCATGTGCAAAGGGGGAGAATGTATAATACAAGAAATAATAAGCTAGACGAAATCTAAAGGCAATGCAAAAGGTGTTGGTGTAAATAGTGACTTTCTCAAACTAGTTAAGCTTTGTCATACCTAGAGAGAGTCATATTCACATTGCTTAAGTCTCCACTTAGGGACTAATATAGTTTTGTCTCATCTCATGTGGTTGATACATGTTTCTTCACTTGTGATACACCTTTGCATGCACACTTTCCACTCACTATAACACTTGACATGTGAGTTAACAAATGTTCCATCATTGGAGGGGTAGCCATTCATTGTAGTCCACTTGCCTACCTTCACCACCTTGCCTATATATGCAAGGTTTCTATGTACATTCAAATCATCTCTTGTTTCAATCTTTTGATAATATCAATTAGGCTTATATGTGTACTTGTATTTTGTGGAAGTTTCTAGTGTTTGCTTTATAATCTTGGAAATCATAACAAAAGGAGCATCTACACCTAAACTAAAAAGAAGAATTCCTAGTGGGAATTGTAGTTATCATTAGAACCTTACCAACTATGGAGGGATACCACATGGGAAGACGGACCACCATGACCACATTCGGATCCATCATAGGGGAGGACTTAGGGGAACTGCCATCCTTAGAGTTAGAAAAATCACCCATACTCAAGTGTTCAGGAAGGAAATTTCACCATCAAGTAGTAAGCGGGAGAAATTAGTAGCAAGGAATCCAATAACAAATCACCATTTGTAGCAGAAGGGAAGGCCTTCATAATCAATTGGTTGCATCCAAGGCATGTTTTCCTCTATCAAAATGATAGCTCTAGTAAGAGCCTTGGAGATGTCAATGTCAACAAAGAAAAAGAATGATTGGTAACCATCAATGGTTATTACACTCACTATATTAATAATATGATGTTTACAATAAAATGAGATTTATTTGGCAGTCCTAATTCTTATGTGTGTGCTACAATTGTCTAATATGCTTCATACAAAAATATGACACCCAAGAGCTTATACTTGTAGGCACAGTGCTTTCTCAAAACTATCAAGTGGTAATAAAAAATAATGAGAAAAAATCAACCTATGTGAATTCCAACACCCCATTTAAATCAAATATTCAATCAATGTGCTCCATTTTCATGCACACAAACTTAGCTTATAAGATTCTCTTACAATAAGTAAAAATAAGATTCAAAGATGCCTTAGGTATTATGTTCTCACAGATCTTTTACAATGTCACTCATACATTCTAGATGCTCTTATAATGTCTACATCATAGGTGCTCATGATGAGGTTAACTTTAAATGAATAATTTGAAATTCCCTCGCTAAGCTTGACACACACTTTTATAATGTCTACATCATAGGTAGTCATGATGAGTGTTATCATGGAATCTACCAGTGCTCGATCCATGGATAATCCCCCTATGAAACTTGTTCATTTCATAGGTTCGTGACATTCAAGCATGCAAAATGAGGCGAACTTCAATTCACCTCAATGCGCGATCCAAAGTCTCAAACAGTGTGTTTGAGCATTCCCCTACGTCTGTATTTTGAAGAGCTTCGAAACAAGCATCTTCATCAGCTTCCGACCTTTGGGAGTTGTAAAAATTGTCAAACATGTAGGAGTGCTAAAAATCAGTGCTCCTATATGTTGACTTAGTCATTTTTACACTTTAGGTGTAGGAGCATTGATTTTTAGCACTCCTACATATTGTTGCTTTTGCAAAAATTGCAAAAGCGGTGAAAATCACCGCTTGTGCACTTTATGTCCCACTGTGTCTAAATATGCATGAGCAGTATTTTTCATTGCTCTTGCACTTTTTCGCCACTTAGTCCACCATATTTAATGCGTGACTTAAGTTCATTTATGGCACCTTTTATAAACTTTTAAAGTGGTTTTAAAATAATCACTCTTCATTCAACCTGCGATTCTTTCATTCCTCTATGTGTTGGGCGACCTTCAAACCACAGTGAACCTAATTTTGAAGATTTCTCAAGCATCGAGTTAGGGTTTCGGTGTCTTTCCGCCAAGTATGTTGCCATCTCTCTTCATTACATTTCACCATCCTTTCATTTTTTGAACATATATGTAAATCTTTTTTTCCATGTCGCTCTTATGTTGTTCTTGATTGGGGTTTGTGTCCCTTCACCTTTCAAATTTGATTCTTCTCTCTTCATTTGTGTCATGCATTTTTTATTTTCACCATGTTCCCTTCTTCATTCGTGCCCTAGGTTTTTAATGTCTAGTTTGCTTCTCTTTGAACATTTATTTTTACCTATCTTCCATCTGATTCATCGTCTCATAGCGGTGTTTTGGTCTATCTTAACCATTAGGTTGAAACCTCCAAACAAATTGAGAGATCATCACTCAAATTGTTTGAGCGGTGATTTTCACCGCTCGAACACCAACTAAAAACACCCGACCTTCAATGTAATAGTGGTAAAAATAATCGTTGTTACGCCTTGATCGCCACAACCATTCCATGTCATAGCGGCATTTTTTTCCGCTTTAACATGTTGGAGATTTTTGCAACTCCACATGTAGGAGCAATGAAAATCACCGCTCCTACATGGATTGGTTTTACACTTAAATGTAAAAGTGCCTTTTTTCCCTGCTTCTACAATTCAACTTTTCTCCAAGTCTGAGACAAAATGTCAAATTCTACATGAAGAATATGCAAGGGCACTGATTTTTAGTGCCCTTACAAAATCACCATTCCAAGTGTAGGAGTGTTGATTTTCAGCGCTCCTACACATTTGGTAGTTTTTCCCTTAAACACTTCAAAATTGCTCTATTTTTGCTTCGAACATCATTTCTTCACTCATGCTCTGTTTTTCATGCCTAATTGCTTATTTCACACTTTCTCCACATTGCTTGCTTTCCTCACGCTTCCCAATGTTGTAGTTTCTCCTAACGCTTGTTGATTCATCATCCTTGCAGTTTCTCTCCAGATCTCGTCAAGTGATCCTGAAAGTAATATCCTTTGATCGTGATTCTTCTAGATGACAGCAAAGAAGCCTCCATCATCTTCTAAGGCTAAGGGGAAAATGAGATACAAGTACCAAGGTGTCTATCCGCCTATAGTGGTGATCTCGAAGGTGGACGAAATAAAGGACACCAAGGTTGGTCATTAGGACCTTGTAGAATTTGTTAAAAGAATTGAACAAAAGCCCTTGGAAGGTAGTTTGAGAGCTATTGTTCATAGCAATCTACATCTAGTGTCCACATTCCCGACATCTGCTCATCACACAGAGTTCGTTCTCCAGGTTGCTTCCCACTACATCCGAGAGAGTAGAAGTGTGATAGATTCCTCTGGACAAGAGATGATGAGGCTAGACCATGATTTCTTTGACATTGTTTTCAGAGTCCCACACATGGAAAAATACTCCAAGATTTCAATGCAACAAGCGCAGGAAGTTTATGATGCAGATCCAGCCAAGGCTAAGAATTTGATTAACAGCCAATGGTTGAAAAAACCCAGGCCTAATATCTCAAGATGGCCAAAGCAGCTTCCTAGGAGTGACTTCAAAGAAGATGTTAGGGACATGATTACACTCCTAAGTAGGGTTAAAGGATTGCTTGGATCATCTCATTTTTAGGAATGGATGTATGAATACATTCAGATCATAAGAAGATAGAAAGATCATATTGATTAGGGAACACAATCAATGACGAAACCCATGAACAACTAATAAATGTACCAACCACTTTGAAGTTCTATATAACTTCTTATTTGGTGTATGTTACAGCCATGATGAGGTGATTCCCAGGTTTATCTACAAAGGGGAACCGAAACTCTGTACCTATGTACAAGTATTTCTATCAACTAGAGCTAAAGGAAATCCTTCATCATTTCAGGAGGATCACAGGTTCCTTCTTTGCACCTCTCCTTTTCAATTTTGACCCAACTCTTGAAAAGAAGAGAGTATCTGACGAGGCCTACAAAGTGGTGAGTAAGGTTGGGTGTATATTCTTGCAATTTCCAACTTTCACTTACATGAGGGTAGGTTGCTACACTGGGTGTCCTTATATGTTGCCCAGGTATCCCTCAGATAAGTGGATACTCATGGAGCTATGCAGATAGCTTATCTCAGTTCACAAAGAATGAATGAGAATTCACAAACCGGGGTTCAAGTTTCCACTAACAATTGGTAGACATACCATTTAAAGTGTGCAAAAATCCAAATCAGTCTATGCAAAAATACAGGTCATGACAATAAGGACATACAAATACAGATTTGACTTTGATTACTGGAATGTGAATAGGAAATTGAAGAAGGATCACATCCACAAGTACCACTTCGAAGACATATGGGTTGAATGTAGAGATGAAGAGGCTATCCGCAAAATGGATTATTGTAGGCTAACCATAGAGCAGATCAAGGATCTTGGTGTTGCTGACCTACCAGAGGGTTTCAAAGATCTTGGTGACAACATGAACGCTGCCTATGATGAAAATGAAATTTCTAAAAGACCTTTTCCTACTATACAATGGTCTAAAATGGAAAGTGTCTCCATCAAGGAAAGGCTTGCTCCAATACTGGCCAACATAGCAGAATGGTTGCACAAACATGGCTTCGAGATGAAAGCCTTCAAGATAGAGTCAGAAGGAGAGGAACTTGGAGCAGAAGCCAACCAACAACAAGAACTCTGCACAAAAGACAAGCATGTGGTTATTCCCTCTTCTTCTCAAAGAGGCCCTAGAATTAAGTTCACTGTTGGAAAGAAGGCTACACAGGTAGTTCAAGAAGAAGAAGCCACAGAATCTGAACCATCTCACTCAAAAGAAAAAGGGTCTGATTCTAAACAGGTAGATTCCGAAGAAGAAGGAAATTCAAGCGAAGAATTTGTTGAAGAAAAAGATTCTAAGGAAGAAGACTCTGATGAGGAAGAAGATTCTGCAGGAGAACAAGATTATAAAGAATAAGATCAAGAAGGTGATCAAGAAAGTGAACAAGAAGGTGATAAACAGGAACTCGGGCATGATGAAGAACAAACTCTATCTCTACATGAGAATGTTGTCGAAGATCTTCCCCAGACGTCATCGCCTATAACTTCAAATGTTCCTCATATACCTCCTAATCCTAACACTCCTCCACCTATGTTTCCTACATCACCTCCTCCCACATCTACCATACATGCGGTGGACGTTTCTCATCCCCCTGCAGTATCAACCGTGCTTGACACTCTTCCATCAGTTTCAAATACACAAACTATTGATATTTTTTCAAGCCCTCCATCATCCATTCCCAATTTGTCATCTCCATCCTATGACATCACTTCTAAAGTTGATTTCAATATATTCATGAATGAATCTTTGCAAGGTCAACTTGGTGTGCAATCTGCTAGAGCAGTCATGACAGACACTACCCCAATTGTCACCATACCAGTCATTTCTATAGAAGCAGTTGTGACAAAAGAGCTGACAATCAGTCAAGAAGCTCATACTTCCTCTTTTCCCCCTTGGTTGGTATCTCAAGTATCGAAGCGAAAGAAGCAAATGATCTCTCCAGAAGAGCTCGATCTTAAAGAATAACCCCTCCAAAAGCCAAGGGGAAGAAAAAGGCCAAAGTACATTCCAAAATTCATGTTGAAAAGATTGGCCATAAGTTTGTGGAGATTGGTATACCGCCACAAGAGGAAGGAGATGTAAATATGGAGGACTACACCATCACTAGAGTCCAAATCGACAAGGTGACAAATGAAAGTGCCAAGGCGGATTCTCAACTAGTCCTAGATGCATTGGCAGGAAGGCTTGACAAAATGGAGCAATCCCGAAGCATGTATAAGAAGGTCGAGCATTATGCCACTATTTTGAGGAGACTTGCAAGATCTTCAAGTAATGCACAACCTTTGGCAATGATAAGCGCTGAGGACCTAGCTATGAAGAAGGCTGAGAAGTTTGCCTCCAAAGGAAAAGTGTTGTATGATTTCATTGATGAAATTGTAAAACATGGTTCACAGATTATAATTGTTGTAGATGAGAAAGCCACACAAATAGCCAAGCTCAAAATAGGGCTTGATAAATAAGAAAGTATTATTTCCCAAGAGCATAAAGAAATGGAAAAATTCCTGTTATTATGGTCACAAATGAAACAGGAAAGGCTCATCAAGTTGGTGGAAGTTGGGGCAATTCCTGACAAGGAGAAATATGTGGAAGTAAGAGAATCACTCAAACATCACATTCAAGTGATCAAGTCTCTTACCAAAGATCTCCACCAAGTGCAAGAATATTTCGAAGGACATCGTGCTATCCTAGAAAAGGGAATTAAGGAGTTACTAGGATAGCTCCTTGAAGAAAACCGTATCTTCCTCCAGGCCATTGAACTTTTTGAGATCTTCAAAGAAGCCATCATAAAGCAAGTAGAGAGTGCATACTTTTCAAAGGCCTCCATGCATGTTATTTGTGATACATGGCTCACTCTTGATAACCTCAAGATACATCTTGACAGGTGCAAAAATATTCACTCATCTGCCATGAGATCAATCACCAGAATTCACACCATTGTGGATTATATTGTTGGTCTAGATGGGGCATTCATCCTAGAGACAAGAAAGAGATATGAAGACTTTCGCGCCCAAATCAAGGAACCATGAAGGCTTCTTTTCTCTAGTGTTAAATATTTTTATGCTTTCCTTTACGCATTTTGTATCTTAAATGTCTTTTGAGCAAATGTAATTGCATGTAAAGTCTGAGATGTTTTCTAAAAAGATGGACAACATTTTTAACTAAGTCAAAGTTAGGTGAGATTTTCCTAAATTAGCTCACCTAACTTTCCTAATTTAGCTCACCTAACTTTCCTAATTTTGCTCAACTAATATCCTAATTTTTCTCTTCCCTCTCTTTTATAAATAAGAGGGAATTCCTTTGTAATCTTTATCTTTTATCTCTAGCAACGAGGTGTTGCTCATTTTGCAACAAATTTATGAAACTTTGTGTTCAAATTTGTGAATATGAATCTAATCAATAAAGAAGGAAGTTGCATACCAAAATTTGTGTTGGATCAATCGTCTTTTGAATTTGATTAAGATTGGTGGTGATTAGTGTGTGAGATCTAAGGGCTTTGGATAAGTCTATGTAGACTTTGTGTTACACTGTTTATTTGAATTTGTGTTTATGTTTGGATTACTATTGGTGGATGATCTACAAGACTTTGTGCTTGTAATTGTTCATGTTGTTCGTGGAATTGTTGTATCTAAGAAGACTTTGTGCTTCTAATACGACAAATATTACATCTCACAGATCCATCAGTGAAAAGCTACGGAACGACTTTGTGCCTTCGTGAGCTTTTCTTTCTCATTTTATTGTTTATTATTATCAAACTTGGTATCTCTAAGCTTTGCTTTGACAAGATAGAGATATTGGCATACTACTTTTTTTTTAGTTTAAATATGTTTTGAATCAGAACTATCAACTGTGAAGCATTGTAAAACATCTTCTGTAAAAAAAGAGAGAAGCATGAATGTGGCACACCCCCCATCTCATAATTATAGTGTACATTTTGTAAATACTTAATTAGTTTTGTTTAGCTTCTGTTAGCATTAAGAAGGGTGCCTCCCCTTTCTGAGAGGAGAGATCATATCTCACACAACTGTGGTTGAAATCTAGGTTGTGTAATCTATTGAAAAGGTGATTACATAATTTTCACCCAACAATGAGGTTAACTTCAAATGAATAATTTAGTACCATCTGCTAGTCTTGGATTTGGCATATACATTATAACTTCATTTGGGTTTGCTAGCTCCCACCAAAACAAAGAAAAGAGTGTAAATATTAATAATCACATAATCACATAATCAATTCAAATAAACATGTGATATGTCAATAATCTAAAACTTGTCTGCTAAATTATGGAATATATTATAACTTATGACTAGTCAATCTAGTCCATTGAATATCTTAAAAAATAATTTTTATATGAATATCAAGCATACCTCCCATCTATCGGATTAAACTTTAGAGGGTGCTCAAAGTAATGAGGATCAACATGAATAGAACATAACCAAACTATTACTTTTCAACCTTTTGGAAACTTGTAACCTATTATAAAAACAACACAATTTAATCTTCCACTTAGTGAACTAATCTATTGAGAATATCCTACAAATTTTTTTGCATATTTTTGAGAAAAAAAGAAATAGCATTGAACTTTGTATCCTTTGCCACAGTTCTAAACATAAAGTGTGCTACATTTACAAGTCTGATAACTTCATCAATCACCTACATACATGATATAAGCATTAGATGATATCATGGCATCATACAAATTTATGTGCATACTTACAAATTAATAAGAACCAACATGCATACTTACAAATTAATCCAAAAAACCATTTGGGTCTTCTCTACTCTTTATTGTGTCAAGTATTGCCTTATGGTCAGACTCTTCACCTTCCACAAGGTCTTGTTCAAAGTTCTACCCCCATATTTGATCAAATGAACATTGGATGCCACGACAAGGTTTGAGTAATGAAGAATCTTTCGATGCATGTCAAAGTCCTGAAACAGCCAAACATTAACACTCTTATGTGGGTACCTTCTAAGCCACGTTCTAGTAACAAGCACTAATCATGCAGGGTATTCAATGTTTTCTCCATCTATAACTGGGGCCTCCAATTTCTTTTTGGCCTCAACACAACAACACAAGTAATAATGTGTTCCCTCTTCATTGTCTTCATCTGCAATAACTGCATAAACATGCCCTGCATTGATATGTGCAACAAATTAGATGAAATTAGTCAACATTAAAAATACACTACAAAGTAAGATTAGAAAAGGAATTTCAAAAACTATGCAAGTAGATATATTACTTGGTTTAACTAGATCAAATATGTGGTCAATGTCAACCGATGATTTTGTCTGTGTCAGTTCCAATCTCGCCAGAGGGAAATTCGTGCGAAGTGGGCTAAGATAACATAACCACCATTCATCAACCCACTCCTTTGACTCACACTCACCCAGGCTTGCATTGTACATGAAGAACAAAAGCATGCCATCTTTCACATATGGATACTCCATGAACCTGCATTTGAGCTAAGGAAATAGTGGAGCTCACTCGATCCTGTCAATGTACAACAATCCTCATATGGTGCAATGTTAGTATCATCTATTGACCAAAAAAATCTACGAACTGGAGACTTACCTTCATTACCTATACCCATCGAAGCATTACACCACTCGATGATTGATTTTGCATCTGGCAACTTTGCATTGTCTTTATACTTTAACTCTTCTCATGCTAATGCTCTTTTGATACATGCTCCCGCACCATCATGCTCCCCCTTTCAATGCTTGACCTCACAAAAGTTCCACATATGTTGAACACATGTAATGACATGCATCCTGCTCAACCAATAGAACATCTATGAGTTCTTGAACTGTGCTACACAGTTATCCAACCATATTATATGTTGATTGTATGCCATGCCCCCTCTAAGCCAAATCACTATAGAACAACTAGAAGCAACCTTGCACGAACTCTGGAGAATGTGTGCGATCATCACTAATATAAAAGTGGTACTCCCTAAATACCTTCCTTTGGTCCTCTGTACTATTAGCCACATGAAAGAATACTATGTACACAAATATAGAAACCTATGTGGAGGTGTAATATTGTGACTGCACCTCACGATGTGGCTATAGAGTGTAGTTCTCTACAAAGTCGACAACTGAAACTATGCTACCAACTGGAAAGGTGTCTTTGCATAACTTGAATTGCAAGTCCAACCATCGAGCTCTATAGGTATGCCTTGCATACTCATACACTATATTGTCATGAAATGTAGACATAAATTGATACACTGGCATCTTTTGAATAACCAAATCACACCTTTTTGCTTGATTACCATCTTTTGTAATGTACGCCATTGTTTTATACTTCTCAAACTCTACTAGTTGATTTTAAACCGCATGTGTGCTTTCCATATGTTGACATATTGGTATATGTTGCAAGCCACCATAATGCTGACATGAACCATCCAAGCATAGTTTCCTGTAGAATATTTTTACATCCTCTCTTTCACATAAATTTTTTGATAGGAACACTCTTGACGATGTTGGTGGGGCATGTATGCCACAATCCTGCAAAACATCATTAGTATGAAAATCTAAACATATAGAATGATAAACATCATAATGGTTAGAAAAATCAATATGTAATCGACAACAACAATTAGTGTGTGTGATTTATCTTGACATAAAAAGGTTTAAGCATTTCAAAATATTTTTGAAAATTTTGAATTTGAGGATAATCTTTTTGAAATTTATGAAAAAACTGTGTTTGAGTCATATCCAAAAAATGCTTTGGATGTGGCTCACAGTTCTGACTACTGATTCTCCTTCTTACCACATCCCTTTGATTCAGAGATGGCCTCGTGTTATTCTTCCAATAATCTTCAATTAGTGATCTCAATGCTTCAACAACTGGTTTATCTTTTCGTGGGAGTCTCCTTGAGAATTCCCATAATTTAGTTGAATTAGTGTCCTCAATTCTTTGGTGCCTTTGAATGACTCTTGATAAAAAAATTCTATTAGTTCTCAATTGTTGACTTGTCTTTCTAATGAGACGATATCTCCTTGCTTGATACTTACCAAAATCGATGTAATGACACATTGGGTGACATTACTCTCTTTTGAGCGTGAGGTCTTACCCACACTCTCATAAGCATCCATTAGATTTTTCACAATAGTATTTTCACTTGAAGCATTCAATGTTCTCAACCCAAGAATCTTCATGATGTTTCTATACTTTATACCTCGCATCATTTCAACAAATATTTGACATCTTGTGGTCTCATTTAAATTTTCAAAGAACAATCTCCAAATCTTATCAGCATATCTTCTACAAGTGTGTTTTGGAATCTTACCTTCCATTGGTTGCACAATATTCTCATCAATATTAATCAAAAACTTTGGCTTTCTATGCAAAATTCTAGGTGGTGTTCTCCTAGGTACATACATCTCAACATTAGGAATTTCATCAATATTTAAGTGAGATGGGCTAGATCGCGTACCTTTGTTCGAGGGTGGAATAGATGACATACCTTGAGGTTGACATGGGGATGATGGTGTACCTCCTTCCTCAAATGCGAGTGATGATGTACTCTCAAATTGAGATGTGGTGGATGGTGTCCCTCCATATTCACTTGCGGTAGATGGTGTCCCTCCATATTCACTTGCAGTAGAGGGTGTGTCTCCAACTATGGTATTCAAATCTATCTTAGCACAATGCTTTCATATTCATTCCCTTTGTGCCACCAATTCCTTTTCTCTTATTGATGGTTAAGGTTCCTCTTCAACTGGAATGTCTTCACCAATTATATCCAATTTCTTCTTCTGACGATGTTCTCTCATCCATTCTTTTTTCTTTGATTTATTAGTTTCATACTCTTCCTATTTTGGTTTATTCCTTGTTCATTTCCTCAGCATGGTGGATAATTTTACCTATAGCATGATAAAGAGACAAATATTAGTTCCTAAAAAATGAATCCATACAAATAAATGAAATATATGTCATTCAAGGCTTCATACAAAATACTTACAATCATCCTATAGAAGAGTATTTCTAGCATAGACAAAGGTCACATGAATTTTTGGATGGAATACCTTAAAGAAATGTGATCTTGTTGCATTCCATGATTGCAAGATAGGCTCAAAATGGAAGCATGGACAAGGCAAGAGAATTGTTTGAGAATAATGTTTTGGTAGACATGTATGTAAAATGTGGTACCTTTGACAAGCTAGTGAGCTCACTAGCTTGTCAATGCGGTAGGGTTGACAAGGTAGGGGGTTGTTTGAAAAAATGTCTCATAGAAATGGGGTGTCACGATGATGTACCTTATCAAACAAACCCCATTTCTATGAGGCATTTTTTCAAACAACCCCCTACCTTGTCAACTCTATTGCATTAACAATCTAGTGAGTTCACTAGCTTGTCAATGCTCACATGATTTTTTTGGATCCAATGCCTTAAAGAAATGTGGTCATGTGGCATGTCATGATTGCAAGATAGGCTCAAAATGGAAGCATGGACAAGGCATGTGAATTGTTTGACAATAATGTTTTGGTAGACATGTATGCAAAATGTGGTAGCTTTGACAAGCTAGTGAGCTCACTAGCTTGTCAATGCTCACATGAATTTTTGGATCCAATTCCTTAAAGAAATGTGGTCTTGTGGCATGCCATGATTGCAAGATAGGCTCAAAATGGAAGCATGGACAAGGGATGTGAATTGTTTGACATTAATTTTTTGGTAGACATGTATGCAAAATGTGGTACCTTTGACAAGCTAGTGAGCTCACTAGCTTGTCAATGCGAAAGGGTTGACAAGGTAGGGGGATGTTTGAAAAAATGCCTCATAGAAATGTGGTCTCACGATGTCACTAGCTTGTCAATGCTCTAGGGTTGACAAGGTAGGGGATGTTTGAAAAAATGCCTCATATAAATGGGATCTCATGGTGATGTACACCCTACTACATTGACAATCTAGTGAGCTCACTAGCTTGTCAATTCTCACATGAATTTTTGGATCCAATGCCTTAAAGAAATGTGGTTTCATGGCATGCCATGATTGCAAGATAGGCTCAAAATGGAATAATAGGTAAGGCATGTAAATTTTTTGACATTAATGTTTTGGTAGAAATGTATGCAAAATTTGGTAGCTTTGACAAGATAGTGAGCTCACTAGCTTGTCAATGTGGTAGGGTTGACAAGGTAGGGGGTTGTTTGAAAAAATGCCTCATAGAAATGTGTTCTCCTGTTTGAAAAAATGCCTCAGAAATGTGGTCTCACGGTGATGTATATCACCATGAGACCACATTTCTATGAGGCATTTTTTCAAATAGCCCCTACTTTTTCAACCCTACCGCATTGACAAGCTAGTGAGCTCACTGGCTTGTCAATGCGGTAGGGTTGACAAGGTAGGGGGTTGTTTGAAAAAATGCCTCATAGAAATGGGGTCTCACAATGATGTACTAATGCAGAGTGGCAGGGGAAGCAACTCCTTTTTTTGATAGCCTCTCTCAAATACTCTTATGTGAACACAAACAATTCACTATTACTCACAAGGAACCTAATAACCCAACTCAACACCTTACAACCAGAAGCAACCAAAAGTCTTGGAAAGGGCTTGAACACCATGAACATGATCAAATTAGACCATCAAACAAGATTCCACACCTAGAACCCTCCTTTCTTCCATCGCTGCAACATTAACCCATGCATCCCTTGTAGTAGTAGGAACCCAATTTTTGAGACTTTTCACAAAACTCTTCCAAAACAGCTACCAACCCAATTGTGGATTCAGATACCCATTTGGGAACTACACAACATATGTCATACTCAATAGTAACTCTTTTGGATCATAAATGACTTTCAATAACCCTAGCATGGAAAAGGCTACACAATTAGCCCATTTTTGCAAACAAAGTACTCCTTAATCATCTGATTTTCACAAAATCACATCAAATAGTCATTACTCATGTATCAAAATAACAAATTCCACAATTTGTTTACAGGGTCAAGGTCTCTATCATGCTAATCTCACAAACCCTCATTTCCAATGCAATTACTAAGGGTTTTAATGGAAAACATAACTCCAAGGTTCCACAAATCAAGCCAATGCCCCAAACATCTCTCAATACCTCTGCACAAACTCAACAAACCCCCCACAAAGTCCCTACATGCATTAATTTGCAAAAATACAACCTTGGTTCCTCATTTCCATGTTGAAATAACCCTGCTCAACCCTAGGGCATCACAAAAATGCCATAAAAATGACTCTCCTTGATCCCAAATGCATTTAAACATCTATCCTAACATGTTACAAATCAATCCACCGAGTTATAGTATCAAAAAGAAGGTGGATTGATTAATACATCATGATTTGTCTCTCAAACCCTTGACTCAACAAAAACAGGGTCGTCTTTGTAATCTGTTGATTCCACACACAAAGCAACAAATTGAGACTTCAAACCAAATGAAATTGAAGGTAGACACATGAAACTACAAACACAAATGATTTCATATCATGGAAATCCTGTACGGTTCCGTACAACTCTATAAAATGTAAAAGAAACTCAGAAAATGAATGGGAAAATAGAAATTTCTTATTGCTAATGCCTTAAGTTTTCAAACCAGCCTTACAAATGAAATTCCATGCCTTTTTAAAGGCTTCTCCCTAAAAAACCAATTACCAACTGCCTCTCAACTAATTTTTAAACTCCTAATGACCATTGGAGGCCAAATTACACTTGTTACATATCTTTGTTAACAATATTTTGATTCCTTTTACAACATTTTTCTATTTGACCCTCCTAAACATTTGAAACATTTGTGATGGTCTATTTATACCTTATTAAAAGAAAATAGACTCAAGACACCAGAAATTCACCTTATTACTATGATAGATTTTAGGAACCCAAAATGTTAGGGGTCTCTTCCTAGGGTTTTCCACCTAAAAAGAGAGAGATTAGGGTTCCTAAAATGTTTATGCACATTCAAATTAGGATGTATGCAATGTGATGTGATGTAAATGAACTAAGATAAATGCAATTGACTGATTAAAATGATCTAAAATGAATGTTAAAGTGCAATTTAAGCTATGTTTGAAAACACATTGTGATATGCAAACAACTATGAAAGATGAAGAAATTGAAAGAAATATGTAGAACAAAAGGTACAGGGTCAAATCTGAGTGCACCTGGATGTTGTATGAGCTTTCTGGAGTGTCTAGGATGCTGATGAAATTTTATAATTTTTCAAAATGGGAATCATTCACCAAGGGTGGTGAATCAGTCCTCCTATTGTTGAAAAAGCGTCGGGAACTGATTTCTGACAGCCGAGAGTTGATTTTTGACAAAATGCAGATTTTTTAGATTTCAAGTGGGACTCATTCACCAAGGGTGCCGAATCGGTCCTCCACAATATTTCTGGAAAATCAGGAGGCAACACTGCTACACCAGATCTGGCAATGTCTGAATGTTAGGTTATCGAGGTCAATTTTGCAAAAAATAGACAGAAAACACTCAAAATGCTTGAAAAGATGATGAGTTGACTTGAAGAGCCTAGTTGAATTGAATTCCATTTTTCAACACCTTTAAACCTATTAAATCTATAAAACAAAGCTGCAAATACACATGCACAAAGGGGAAAAATGTTGAGGGGTTAGTGAATAGGGGTTTGCCTTGGTCAAACCCCACTTTGGTAATCAAACCCAATATAAATGAATAACATGCAAGTATTACAAACTTACCAAATCCTTGGATATGCAAATTTGAAGTGATGTCAATGGCTGCTCCAAAGTGCTTGAATTGATGATGCAAAATGCTTGAGTGCTTGAATGACTTAGAAGATTGAATGCTTGAATGAGATGTAAAATGATGTTAAAATCACATATTTATACAAATCTTGTGCCTTACTATTTGTTCATACCTCATCACAAGCCAACATGAAGTGAATTTGAGCAAAATCCTGAAAGAAATTTTGAAATATTTTGAATTTGGGGCCAAGGGGGACTCATTCGCCACCCTTGGCGAATGAGTCCCACCTAGGACCCAAAACCACATGTCAAAAATAATGTTGTGTTTAATGTTGTTTGTCAAGATATGACCAAAAAATACACTTAATATAAGCATATGAGGGCATAAAGAGACAAAATAAAGCATGAGAAGGGTGTAAATAGTGAAAATATGCCTAGAAAAGCGTGAAATCTTGTTACAAGACTTTACAACACTTCAAAATAGGACTTGTTAATGAGTGAAAAGGTGGGTTTTAGGTGAATTGCATTAAATAGAGTCTAGAAGAATGTAGAAATGTATTACAACACTTCACAACACCTTCACAAGATGTTGTTCTTTGAATTTTAGCACCAAAATAAGCATGTTCAAGCCAAGATACATCATAAAATTAAAGCAACATAGTTCCAACACTATGAAACAAGACCCAAAAGACCATGAAAATGACAAGGGTCCATTTTTCAACGACACAATTACATATTACCATATCAAATTTTGAAACATGGTTGTAGGTGCCCTTGCACAATGTACACCCTACCACATTGACAAGCTAAGTTTGTCAATGCTCACATGAATTTTTGGATCCAATGCCTTAAATAAATGTGGTCTTGTGGCATGCCATGATTGCAAGATAGGCTCAAAATGGAAGCATGGACAAGGCATGTGAATTGTTTGACATTAATGTTTTGGTAGACATGTATGCAAAATGTGGTACCTTTGACAACCTAGTGAGCTCACTAGCTTGTCAATGCGGTAGGGTTGACAAGGTAGGGGGTTGTTTGAAAAAATGCCTCATAGAAATGTGGTCTTACGGTGAATATATCACTGTGAGACCAAATTTAAATGCCTCATATAAATGTGGTATCACGATGAATATATCACCGTGAGACCACATTTCTATGAGGCATTTTTTCAAACAACCCCCTATCTTTCCAACCCTACCACATTGACAAGCTAGTGAGTCACTAGCTTGTCAATGCTCACATGAATATTTGGATCCAATGCCTTACATAAATGTGGTCATGTGGCATGCCATGATTGCAAGATAGTCTCAAAATGGAAGTATGGACAAGGCATGTGAATTTTTTGACATTAATGTTATGGTAGGCATGTAGCAAAATGTGGTACCTTTGACAAGCTATTGAGCTCACTAGGTTGACAAGGTAGGGGATGTTTGAAAAAATGCCTCATAGAAATGGAGTCTCACGGTGATGTATCCCCTACCACATTGACAAGATAGTGAGCTCACTAGCTTGTCAAAGGCCACATGAATTTTTGGATCCAATGCCTTAAAGAAATGTGGCCTTGTGGCATACCATGATTGCAAGATAGGCTACACCTTTCCCCATGTTGCTAACATAGCCTTGAATAAAGAGTCTTGAAATAGTGGAGAGAAGGGTTACAATCCCTTGTAGGTAGACTAATCAAGGAAACATTTAAAATATGTATCATAACATTAATGATGAGGTAAGTTTAGAAATAGAGATGAAAAACAAAATAAATTTAAATATCTATCAATGTGGGAGGAGTATATTCCAATTTTGTAGAGACAAGTATGAAAAATTTGGTAGCATAGACAATGCAATCAGTTGTTTGAAAAAATGCACATCACCATGAGATCCTATTGATTTGAGGCATTTCTTCAAACAATTGATTGCCTTGTCTATGTTGTTTGATAAAATGCTTTGGTAGACATGTATGGAAAATTTGGTAGCATAGACAAGGAAATCAGTTACTTAGTAGAATTGTTTGACAAAATACCTCAATGAGATATGTCCTTGTGGACTAGAATGATTGCAAGATATTCACAAAATGGATTTGTTGAAAAGGCTTTAAAAAATTTCAAACATATGCAATTTCTAGGTGTAAAACCAAATTCCACTACATTTTCCAACATCCCCCATGCATATACCAAAATGAAAGCTTTGGAAAGGAGTATGCACATCCATAGAAAAGGATTGAGAAATGATGTATTATTTTACATACTTATAACTTCTCTCATATATATGTGTATACAAAATGTGGAAGCATACACAAGGTAGGTCAATTATTTAACAAAATGCCTTGAAGAGACGTGGTTTAAAAATGTAATTGGCAAGTGTAAAGAATTGTGTAATTTAAAATGTGCATTGACAAGCTAAGGCTATAATGAAAAATAAACAATGATGAACATGGAATATGCAAAATAACAAAATCTAAGCAAGCCAAAATAGAATGAAAGAAAATAAAAAGAAAATGTGTAAAGACTTCACATACCTAAAAAATGGAGATTCAAATGGAGTTCTACCCAATTATGTAGCCTTTGCTTCTTCTTGCATCAAAATCCTAAACAATTTGATTTTTTCAAAAGATTGTTTCCTTTTCAATGTTCAATTGTATATCACTCTTGAATGGAATTGATACTTGAATTGATATATATCAAATTCGACGTGAAAACTCTACTATTTCATGCAAAGATGGTGGAATGATCATAAAAAAGGTGGTAGAATGTGAAAACTTGCATGCACACTTCACAAAAGCATCAAAAATCTTATTTTTGTCAGAACGCGTGCATAACTAGGAGAATATGTGGAATGTGGGCCTATGGTTCATGGGTATATTGAGTTTTTTTACCATTTTTAGAGCAAGACAAAACACACTCGTGTTATAACACAAGCGTGTTATGTCTTGCTAAACAAATGGCTACATCTCAACTTCTTCAAAACGCGCTCGCATTATGAGAAATTTGATTTTTTATAGGTTTCTTTTATCTCTCTCTCTCTTTCCTTAGCCATCCATCCCATTAGCCATCTAGGTCTCTCACTTATCCCTAAACCCTCAACCCTAGACACTACTCCTTAAACCCTAATCCCTTAAACCATAAACCCTAAACCCTAATATCTCTCTCTCTCCCTCCTACTTATCTCTCTCCCACTCCCTCTCTCTCTCAAGTATCTCCCTCCTACCTATCTCTCTCCCACTCCCACTCCTCTCTCTCCTCTCTCCTCTCTCACTCCCTCTATCTCTCTCCCACACACTCTCTCATCTCTCTCTGTGTCCCTCCTATCTCTCTCCCACTCTCTCTCTCAAGTCTCCTCTCTGGTATCTCCCTCCCACCCCCTCTCTTAGGTCTCCCTCTCTCTCTATCTCACTCACTCCCTCTATCTCTCTCCCACCCACTCTCTCTCTCTCTTAATCCCTCTATCTCTCTCCCATTCCCTCTCTCTCCCACTCCCTCTCTACCTACACAACTAGACAACTCTCTCTTTCTCTCAAGTCTCTCCTGTTGGAAAGAGACACTACACATGTTATCTGGTGTTGTCATTGATGGAAAACCTAGTCTGTGATTCGATCTGCACATCAACATTTGATCATATTGGAAGTTAGATCGAAGATCAATGATTAACTGTCAAGCTAGAATAGAGCATCCGACAGAATTGTGCTCATCAATTCATATGCAATTTTATGTTATCATTTTGAGTTGTGGATCTCAGGGAAGGTTTTTTGATGTATGATCTATGTTATCCTTGAATCTTAGAGTCTCGTATCGATCCATGTGCAAGTTAGAAGATCCGATTGATTGACTTTCTATTTAATAGTGCAAGAAGGACGACTAAGTGAATATAACGTGTTGCGGATATTCGAGGAGTAATTGTTTAAGTGTTTTTGTGTTCGAGCATGTTGATTTGGGTCCTCACTATGTTGTGGCTGACTTTGGTTGGTGCGCATTGAAAATTATTTGTGGATTGAGCTGACAGTTTGTAAATATTTTATGTTTTGTTGAAGCCAACATGTAGCAATTAAATCTTTAGTTGCGAATATATATATATAGCAATCATTTATATCATTTGGATGTATGTACAAAGTGTGTTGATGTGTGTTGTGAAAGTTAGAAGGATAGTCGAGCAATTATGCATAGTTTCACTTGTCCATAAAAGGATTTGTGATGAGAATTAAAGCAGACAAAGCAAAAGAGCAGAATCAGACATAAGGTCAAGAATGTGATTGATGAGCTTAACCGAAACTATAATCAGGCATTAGTAGATGTTATTCTTTCAATTCAAATCTTTTGGATGTAATCCAAATCTTTTTGTAAGATAGTGAGTCTTCCTTTTGTATTTAAGTAGTGAGCTCTAGGCAGTGTGCCTGAATACATGTGCATTCCTTTTGTAAACACTTTTTGAGTATACTCAGATCATATTGTGGATTAACCTCCACCGTGGTTTTTCCCCTAACAGGGTTTCCACGTAAAAAATCCTTGTGTTATGGTGTTGTGGTTGCTTGTTTTATGTTCATGCATCTTTCTTTTGGTTGAATGTTTTGATTAATAGGGAAAAACGGGTTTTGAAGGCACCTGAAACCCTATACATCAGAAAAATATGCTGCTCCAAAAGATAATCAAAAGTCTACTAGCAACAACCCAACGACCAAAAAACCAACCAACATGGGTGCCTAACTAGAAAAAGACAATCAACAAACCAGTGACACCCACCAGCAAAACAACGGACAAAAGAAAAACACCAAACAGAAACACTCAGAGTTTTGGCCACCTCCATCTGCTAGTTTTTATGTTTTTCAACCATATCCAACAATTCCTTCTTCTCAGCATCAAACGCTTTCTTCCATTCAGCCAATCCTCTACCAACATGAACCTTGTCATCATCCTTCATAGTTTTTTTACCCTTACCCTTAGCCATTTTCTCTTTCTCCATGGTTTCCGAGAAGAAGACTTGATCTTCTCTGAGCTGCCCAATTTTCTTAAAGAGAATTTCCAAAGCTTCTACACTATTCTTAACTAAGGTGTGACTAACCTGCAACAATTTTTTGATATCCCCATTAATACTAGCAACCTTGGCTTTAAAGAGAATGTTATAAGTGCTTTAAAGATCAGATTAATAAAGTTAAAAATTGTAGAACACTGATTTACCCCCCCTCTCAGTGTTCCTTGATTCCAACAATTAGTATCAAAGCCTAATTCATCGGAAGAAGTTTAAAAGCTTGGGGAAGATCTGGGAAAGTGATTCAATGGATTCAAGCAATCTTCAACAACAACTTTTGGTGGCCCTAGATGATCTGGATCAGTCCAAATCTAAAGTCCGAGAATTGCAGGAAAGCCTCATGACTGCTGAGAAATACATTCAATCATTGAAAGATAAAATCAATAAGTCTAGGGAGAAGAGAAGGGAACTCTGTGATCAGATCAAGCAGAAAGAGAGTAAAAGCATTGAAGATGAACAACTGAGTCAAGTCTTGAAGGAAAAGACAGAAGAATGTGAAAAGATCACCAGAGAAAATGTTGTCCTAAAGCATGAGATGGAATTTATTGTGATGAGGATGACCAAGGAGACTGAAGACAAAAAAAAGAATGAAGAGAATCTTGCTCAGTCCTTGAAACAGAAATCTGAAGAATGCATCTGAATTACTGATGGATTCAATCAGTTGGAGCTTGAATTGGAACAATCCCAAAATAATGAAGAACTTGAAAAGTAGATTGTTGATCTCAAAGATGAACTTGCTACTGCAAATGAATTCAAGGAGAAGTTCAAGATTAGCTCAGCCAGGCTTGATGAACTGATTAAAAGTCAAAGGACTGGAAGTGACAAGCGAGGTCTTGGATATGAGAAAGGAGAAAGCTCCAGACCTGAAAAAGGAGATTTAAGCAAGGAAATCAAATGAACAAAGATAGAAAGTATCTGGTAAGACAACCTGATGCTTAAAGGTTCAATGGTTACTATTTTATTTGTAATAAATTTGGTCATATGGCTACTCAATGTAGAAGTAGAATGAATCCAAGTGGTCCATCATTCTCAGGTCAATGTTACAATTGCAATAAGTATGGTAATAAGTCAAATGAATGCAGAAATATGATGAAATTTTGTTATAGAGATGCCAGATGTTATACATGCAATAGATTTGGCCATATTGCTAACTAGTGCAGACCAAGAGAAAATCAATGGAACAATTGGTCTAGACAAAGAAATATGGTGTGCTACAATTTCAAAAAATCCGGTCACATTGCTAGATTTTGCAGAAGCAGGAAGGGTCCGGTAAATCAAAGGAAAAACATGCAGAAGGATGAAAAGGGAAAAGGAAAAGTTACTACAGATGAGATCAGGAAGCAAATGAAGAAGATATGGGTGAAAAAGAGTCCTTTTGATGCAAGAAATGATTCCACACCAAAACCAAGTTCTGGAAATTCCTTCGGGAATTAGTTTAAGGCCTTTGGCCTAGGGGGAGTTCTCAAGAAAATCCTTTAACCCCCCTATTGGTAGTTGATACTGGAATGTGGCAGATTGCAATGATTGCATTAGTGATGTACAGATGTTTTAGAATGTCTTGTGGAGAGAATTTATGCAAACTTGAAGGTCCATAAAAGAATTTTCTTTCACAATCTATGAAAACAGGGTATCTAGAAGACTTAGGGTAAGAGTATTTATTGCAATGAAAAAGGTTAGGTGCGTGAATGATAAAAAAATCATTTCTATTCTTCATTTGTCACATTTCACTTTGAGAAGAAGAAGTTTGGAGATCTCTTAAGCGAACTTTGGTGAAGATTGGCGACAATTCAAGTCTAAAAGTGATTTGGCGATCAAACCCTAATCTGGCGAAAGGTATTTATCCAAAAACTCATGAATTTGAAAATTTTGGAAATGGCTGCTCTGTTGGTTGTGGATATTAAGGATAGGCCCCGTTCAAAATTCAAATGGCACCCCTTCAAATCCATCAAAATAGAACCATTAGGTGCATTTTCATTCGTTCCATATGGCATTTTGCATATCAAAGATATTAGGGCATACATTCATGCAAATGTTGAAGAGTTAGGAAGCTCCTAGTTGCTAAATTTGTACACCAATCATAGTGTGGGAGAGGATCTTTGTGTAAAACCTGAATTTAAGTCCTTAGAGGAGAAGAGATTCTCTCAGATTGTGAAATTTCCCGTGTTTGAAGAAAATGAATGGGTTTGGTATATATTGAGTCGAGTGCATGTTGAGTTCATGTGGTTAAGTTAGCCTTTTGAGATCACAAAGGAAGCTATCAGGAATATTACTAGTTTGAATTCATCCGGTGGGTTTCCCACATTGAAAGCTATCAAGAACCAAACAGTCACATATGCAACCAGTTCAATTTTTGATAAGAGAGCCATGACAATCAATGATATTATCGAAGTGGATGTTAGATTTATCACTCCAGCTGAGACAATTTTGTATCTGGTACAACAATATATGCAGAATATCAAATGGTCAAAGAAAATGCTAATTATGATCTGTATGAGTTACTTTGAAGCCAACTAATGGAGAATCTTGGAAAAATCAAGAAAGATAAGAAGAATTCCTTCAAGTATGGTAATCTATTGCTGTGTTTATTCTTTTATTTCATGAATGAAGTTCTGGGAGTTGGAAAAGTGCATTGGCAAGGTGATAAACTTATAGTTGTTCAAATTAGAGACATGTTATACAAAATTGGTGACAGTAAAGTGAGGAAAACTACTATTTGGGGTTATTTCAAGAGTTTTCAGAATGAAATGCAAGCAATGGAAAAGATTCCCACATCTATTGTGGAGAAATACAAGGACAAAATTTGCTTCATGGTTGATATTTATCAATGTTTGATGGAAGTTGTAGAATCTAGAACAATGTGGATAATGCCTATGGGTTATGAGGTTAAGGAACACATTTTGGAGCTATATGGTAAACACGTGTTAAGTAAACCTTGGGATCCGATAGAAGAAAGGTTTGGTACCTTTGAGGAAAAGAATATGGAAGTTCATACACAATTGAAGAAGCCAATGATAATCGAAAAAGTAAGAAAAGAAGTGGAAGCTTTTGCAGAAAGCATGGTGATATTAACTAAAGCTTTGAGAGAAGCTAGAAGGAAAAGAGAACAAGCTAAAGCAGGAGAGCCAGTAGGAATTGAGTCTGCTAGTCTGGAAACATCCTCTGCCCAATCTAGATCCACAAGGAGCTCTGATCTCTCATCTGATCCTGCAAAGAAAGAAAGCCTTGTGAAAGCTCAAGCCAAGTCATCTTGGAGAGAAAGAAAGAGGAAGAAGGACAAGAGCACAAGAGTCTATGTTGTTGTTTTAGAAGATGAAGAGGTAAGAGAAATTAAGCAAAAGGGCTCAAAATCATATAAAATATCCGGTGAAGAGAAAGCAAAGAAAAAGATGAAAACTGACAAATTAGGTATGTCTAGAGAAGAAGTGGAGAAAGCCTTGATTAAGGATGGTAATCTTAGACCACTTTGTGAATGGTATGACACCTTTGACAGTGTTGGTCAAAGAATTCTTGAGGAAGCTTCAATAAAGTACTTGAACAATTTCAATATGACTCTCATTGAAATAATGTATGAGTTGCCTAAAGACCTATATGAAGTTTTAGAAATGAGGAGAGTGAATGCAAGAACTGAAGAAGAGCAAATGAGAGAAATAATACTTGTTGATCTGTGTCTGGTGATGTCTATTGAAGAGATGAAGAATATTCTAAATGAATCTAAAAGGAATTTTAAGATCAAAACAAGGGTAAATAAGCTGATGATTGGCTAACCGAAGAAGTTGCAAAGGATATTGAGAAAATCCTTAAGGTGGTTCTGTTAAAGAATAGATACAATGTTGTTTCTAAAGAAGTGCATAGTGAAGATGTTCCATCTGGTTCGGTAAATGAAGAAGGGAAGGAAGAAACATTTGAGGATACTCTGAATCCTCTTGACATGCAAGATGCTGAAATTCCTATAGAGACTGAAGCTCCTAAAGTTGTGTCAGTTGAAGAAAAAGAGATTCCTGAAGCTATGGAAGAATCGGTGATTGAAGATGAGAAGGATGAAGTGAAGGATATTCCTATGGAAGCAAGAGACACTGCTAAGGCAGTAAAGGAGTTTTTAGAAGAGCAACAAGAGGAGTTTGATCCTGAACTAGTTAAAGGACCTATCAACTTGGCTACTTGATTTCCCATTGAGAAACTGAAATTTGCATCATTTGCTCAAGCCAAGGCAAGGGAGGAGATTCTGAAATCTCATATTGAACATATTGAGCTATTAAATCTTGCATTTGGTATTCTGGAGAAGATTATGCCTTCATATGTCAAGGATTCATCTGATTCTCCATCTGGTCAGCTGAAGAAACTTGTCAATTCTGTAAGTACTCACTTTGAGTCACTTGAAAAGTCAACTATGGATAAGGTTTAGTAGGCTGAAAGGGATGATTGTTAATGATAAATCCTTGTTAGCTACCTGTGTGAAGAATATTCAAGGTGCTTTGTCTAAAGGTGGAAACATTTACAAATCATGTTTATCATTGTCCAAATTCACTAAGGACATTGAAAAGAAATTGAAAGAATATGATAAATAGTTAGCATATATTTCTCAAGCATTTTATCCTCTAACCATTTTTGTTGGAAAGAAAGAAGGTCCAGTCATATCCCTGCTTGACAAGATTAAAAGTCTGAAGCATGAATAAGGAAAAATTGTTGAAGATTTTTGTGAGCTTAGAGAACTAATTGGTCCTAAGATGGAAACAATGCTTAATGCTTTGAAGGAAGCACAAGAGGCTATGGCGATGAGTGATCTGGTGAACCTTGAGTCAGTAGAGATGCATTCTTATCTATTATGTGGTCACATGACTATCTTAGAGAGTCTCAAAAAGAGTTGGGACACTAGTTTGAGCCTATTGAAGAGTAATTTTGTAGACATATTCAAGTTTATGTAAGTTGTCGAAGCATGTTTGTACATATGTAGTTTGTTCATAGAAGTTTTTGTATGATTTTTAGTATGCAGATCCCCCATCTTGGCCATTGATGTCAAAGGGGGAGAGTGGGACAGTGAAAAATGCTTTAATCATCTCAGGGGGAGTTGTCTTTTTAAAGTTTTGAAGGTTGGCAGTGTATTCATGTTGGTATTCATCCGACACTTAGTCATTTTTCACTAAGTGTTGCCATCAATGCCAAAGGGGGAGATTGTTGGCAAGAGACATTGCACATGTTATCTGGTGTTGTCATTGATGACAACCCTAGTTTGTGATTTGATTCGCACATCAACATTTGATCATACCGAAACTCAGATAGAAGATCAATGATTAATTGTCAAGCTAGAACATAACATCTGACAAAATTGTGTTCATCGATTCATATGCAATTTTTTGTTATCATTTTGAGTTTTGGATCTCAGGGAAGGTTTTTCGATGTATGATCTATGTTATCCTTGAATCTTAGAGCCTCGTATTGATCCACGTGCAAGTTGGAAGATCTGGTTGATTGAATTTTTGTTTAACAGTGCAAGAAGGTCGACTAAGTGAATATAGCGTGTTGCGGATATTCAAGGAGTAATTGTTTAAGTGTTTTTGTGTTTGAGCATGTTGATTTGGGTCCTCACTATGTTGTGGCTGACTTTGGTTGGTGCACATTGAAAATTATTTGTGGATTGAGCCAACAGTTTGTAAATATTTTATGTTTTGATGAAGTCAACATGTAGTGATTAAATCTTTAGTTGTGGACATATATAAGCAATCATTTATATCATCTGGATGTATGTACGAAGTGTGTTGATGTGTGTTGCAAAATTCAGAAGGATAGTCGAGTGATTATGCACAGTTTCACTTGTGCATAAAAGGATTTGTGATGCGAATTAAAGTAGATAGAGTAGAAGAGCATAATCAGGCAAAAGGTCAAGAATGCGATTGATGAGATTAATCAAAAATGTAATCAGGTATTAGTAGATGCTATTATTTTAGTTCAAATCTTCTAGATGTAATCCAAATCTTTTTGTAAGACAGTGAGTCTTCCTTTTATATTTGAGTAGTGAGCTATAGGAAGTGTGCCTGAATGCATGTGCATTCCTTTTGTAGACACTTTTTGAGTATACTCAGATCATATTGTGGATTGACCTCCACCGTGGTTTTTCCCCTAACAAGGTTTCCACGTAAAAAAATCCTTGTGTTATGGTGTTGCGGTTGCTTGTTTTGTGTTCATGCATCTTATTTTTGGTTGAATGCCATAAGTGTTTTAAAGATTAGATTAATAAAGTTAAAAATTGCAAAAAACTAATTCACCCCCCTCTCAATGTTCCTTGATTCCAACATCTCCATCCTACCCCCTCTCTCTCTCTCTCCCTCTCTCTCTCTCTCTCTCCCCTACCCCCACCCCAACCCTTAACTCTCTCTTCTACCTACACAATTAGGAACCATCTCTAAATTTAACTCTTTCTCTATCTCTACCTCTCCTCTCCATCTTTCCCTCCCTCTCTACCCTAATCCCTCAACCCCTATACTCCCTCAACCTCAACTCTCAACCTTAAACTAAGCTAAATCTAAACCCTGTAAACCCTCTCTACTCCTCTACCTCTCTACCCTCAACTCCTCAACCCTATACCCTATACCTATAATTCTTAAACCCTGCAAACTCTCTACCTCAACCCTCAACCCCTTTAAAACTTACAGAACCTTTAAACCTCTAATTCTACCCTCAACCCTTAAACCATCAACCCTATTGTCCATCAATCTTATACCCTCAATTATCAACCCTCTACCCTATACATTAGATCCTCAACCCTCATCTCTCTATGTACATTAAACCCTCTACCCTCTACATTGGAACCTCAACCCCTATCTCTCTCTATCTATCTATCTCACCTCTCTCCCTCCCTAAACCTTTAAACTCTCTACCCTAATCCCTCAACCCTATACCCTCAACTCTTAAACCCTTATATTCTCAACCCTTAACCCTTAACCCTCAACCCTCTACCCTCTACCTTAAACCAGGTCAACAATAAACCCTTAAACTACCCTCTACCCTTAAACCATCTACCCTCTACCCTCTACCCTATACCCTCTACCCTTAAACCCTTAAACCCTTAAACTCTCTACCATCAACCCTCAACCCTCAAACCCTCTACCCTCTACCCTCTACCCAATACCCTCTACCCTCAACCCTAATCCCTCAAACCTATACCCTCAACCCTACAGGTCATCAATCCTATACCCTCAATTCTCAACCCTCTACCCTATACATTAGATCATCAACCCTCATCTCTCTATGTACGTTAAACCCTCTACCCTATACATTGGAACCTTAATCCTCAACCCTATAGGTGCTCAACCCCTATCTCTCTCTCTCTCTATCTATCTCACCTCTCTCCCTCCCTAAACCTTTAAACTCTCTACTCTAATCCCTCAACCCTATACCATCAACTCTTAAACCCTTATATTCTCAACCCTTAACCTTAACCCTCTACCTAATACCATAAACCATCAACCCTAATCCCTCAAACCTAAGCCCTCAACCCTTAAACCCTCAACCCTCAACCCTAAACCCTAATCCCTCAAATGTAAGCCCCCAATCCTTAAACCCTAAACCCTAAACCCTCAACCCGTAATCCCTAAACCCTTACTCCCTCAACCCTAATCGCTAAACCCTCAACCCTTAAACCCTAAACCCTTGAAACTTGTACCCTCTACCCTCAACACAATACCCTCTACCCTCAACCCTAATCCCTCAACCCTATACCCTCAACCCTTAAACCCAAGTAAACTCTTCTACTCTAATCCCTCAACCCTAATCCTCAACCATTAAACCTCACAACACTTACCTCTCTACCCTCAAACCCTATACCTCTACTCCTATACATTGACCTCTAATCTCTAACTTCAACCCTATAATTCTCAATGCTATACTCCTCAACCTTAAACTTCAACCCTCAACCCTTAAACTCTAAACCCTAAACCCTCTACCTCTACCCTCTACCCAATAAACTCCTATCCTCAACCCTAATCCCCACCCCTATACCATAAACCCTTAAACCTAAGTAAACTCTCTACCTTAATCCTCAACCTCAACCTTAATCCCTCAACCATTAAACTCCTGCAATTTCTCTACCTCCTATACATTAAACTCCCTCAACCCCACCTCAACCTCAACCCTTTAATCCTCAACTCTTCAACCTCCTTAAACTCCTAAACCTCAACCCTAATCCTTTCAACTATATACCTCAAACCTAAACCCTAAAACTCCAAACCTCTACTCAACCATAAACCTCAACTCCTTAAACTCCTAAACCTCTTGCAACCTTCTACTCTCTACCCTAATCCTAAACCCTCAACCCTTAAACCTTCTACTCTCTATCCTCAACCCAACACCCTCTACCCTCTACCCTAATCCCTCAACCCTATACCCTCAATTCTCAACCATCTACCGTATACATTAGATCCTCAACCCTCATCTATCTATGTATGTCCCTTCTCTTCTCTCCTTCTCTCTATCCCACTTCTCCCTCAATATATCCCTCCTTCCATCCCTCTTTATCTACCCTAATCCCTCAACCCTCAACCCTCAACCCTATACCCGCAACCCTCAACCCTCTAACCTCAACCCAATACTCTCTACCTCAACCCTAATCCCTCAACCCTATACCCTTAAACCCTTAAACCCAAGTAAACTCTCTACCCTAATCCCTCAACCCTCAACCCTTAATCCATCAAGCCTTAAATCCTCAACCCTCAACCCTCAACCCTCAATTCTTAACCCTCAACCCTTAATCCCTCAACCCTTAAACCCTAAACCATATACCCCTATACCCTCTACCTTATACATTGGACCCTCAAACCTAATCCTTCAACCATATACCCTCAAACCTATACCCTCAACCCTCTACCCTCAACCCTAAACCCTCAACCCTCAACCCTTAAACCTTCTACCCTCTACCCTCAACCCAATACCATCTACCCTAAACCTTAATCCCTAAACCCTATACCCCTCAACCCAATACCCTAAACCATCAACCCTATAGGTCCTCAACCCTATACCCTCAATTCCTCAACCTCTACCCTATACATTAGATCCCCAACCCTAATCTATCTCTATCTCCCTCCTCTCTCTCCTCCTCTATCTCACTTATCCTCCATTTCTCCCTCCTTCATCCCTCCCTCTCTACCCTAATACCTCAACCCTTAAACCCTTGAACACTCAACCCTCAACCCTAATCCCTAAACCATAAACCCTTGAACCCTCTACACTCTACACTCAACCCAATACCCTCTACCCTCAAACCTAATCCCTCAACCCTAATCCCTCAACTCTATACCCTCAACCCTTAAACCCTTAAATCCAAGTAAACTCTCTACCCTAATCCCTCAACCCTCAACCCTTAATCCCTCAACCCTTAAACCATCAACCCTCTCCCCTTAACCCTTAACCCTTAAACCCTAAACCTTAAACCCTAAACCCTCAACCCTTAAACCCTCTACCCTCAACCCAATACCCTAAACCCTCAACCCTATACCCTCAACCCGTAAACTCTCTACCCTAAACCCTAAACCCTCAATCCTTAATCCCTTAACCCTAATCCCTCAACCCTTAAACCCTACACCCTCAACCATCAACCCTTAATCCCTCAACCCTCAATCCCTAAACCCTCAATTGTCAACCCTTAATCCCTCAATCCTCAACCCTTAAGCCCTAATCCCTCAACCCTCAACCTTTAAACCCAATCCTCAACCTAAAACCCTAAAACCCTCAACCCTCTACAATACACATTAAACCTTGAACCCTCAATTCTCAACCATCTACCCTATACATTGGATCCTCAACCATAATCCCTCAACCATATACCCTAAAACCTATATACTCAACCCTATACCCTCAAAAATCAACCCTAAATGTCATCCCTCAACTCTTAAACCCTTAAACCCTCAACCCTTAACCTCTCAACCCTTAAACACTTAAACCCTCAACCCTCTACCCTATACATAATACCCTCTACCCTATACATTGGAACCTCAACCCTATATACTCAATCCCTATCCCTTTCTCTCTCTATCCATCTCACCTCTCTCTCCCTCCCTCTCCCCTACCCTCTCTAATTCTCTCTATCTACCCTCTCCCTCTTTCTAAATACCTCTCACTCAATCAATCCCTACCACTCTCTCTCTCACTCCCTCTATCTCTCTCTCTCTTTATCTCCTCCCTCCCACTCCCTCTCTATCACTCCCTCTCTCCCACTCCCTCTCTCTCCCTATCTCTCAGGTCTCTCCCTCTCACCACCTCTCTCTCAGGCCTCTCCCTCTGGCATCCTACCTAGGAAATTCTCTCTCTCTCTCTCTCCCCCCTCTCTCTATCTATCCCTCCCACCCTACCTAGATAAGTCCCTCTCACTCCACCCCCTCTCTCACATTCCCTCTCTCTCCCTCTCTCTCAGGTTACTCCCTCCCATACCCTCTCCCTCTCTCACACTCCCTCTCTCTCCCACTCCCTCTCTCTACCTATCTCTCAAGTCTCTCCCTCTCTCTCTCCCCCCCCTCTCTCTCTCCAGGCTGTCTCTCCTCCCACCTGGCCTCTTTTTTATCTCTCTCTCTCTATCACTCCCACCTACCCAGCCAAGTCCCTCTATTCCCAACCCTCTCCCACCCCTTAGGCTCCCTCCTCCTCAGTCTCTCTCACTACCTCTCTACCTCTCTCTCTCTCTCAAGTCTCCTCCCTCTCTCCCACCCTACCAGACAACTCTCTCTCTCTCTCTTAAAATTCTCCCTCCCTCTAAAGACATACATACATACATACATACATACATACATACATACACACATACATATAAGCAAACATACATACATACATACATACATGCATACTTACATACATACAAGCATACATACATATGTACATACATATAAGCATACATGTACATATGTACATACAATCTTACATACATACATACACTGATACACACATACATACACATAGGCATACATACATTCATACATACATACATACATACATACATATAGGCATACACACATACATACACACATACATACAAGAATGCATACACACATACATACAAGCATACGTACATACAAATATATATACATACATTCAATAGAGTAGCATTTAACACAAAGCAATACATAATGTGAGTGCATTATAATGCACTCGCATTATGTCTTGCTAGACATGTCTTGGGAACAAATACAAAAACCATGTCAAAACTAAGAAATAATGTGGCGATTTTATAATGCACTCGCATTATTTCTTGCTTTGGGAATCCCCAAGCCTTGGGCTTGGTGTTTTCCTTGGAATACCAACCCAAAGGCTTGGAGTGTCTTCCCAACATCCAAAGACATGTTTTTGCAAATTCTACAATATTTCACCTAAGCACATTTGTGCTAAGAATTAGGTTTGCATGTGTTTCAATGTTGAACAAATTAAACACCTAGGTAATATTAGGCTCTCTCTTAACTATCCAACGATGTAATTTTTTTCACATTTTGATAATGTTAAGCCTTTGATTTATAATTTATTTTGTTTGTGTGTCTATTTTTTGGCAAAAACCAGTGTTTGGTGTTTTTTTCATTATAAATTAACCGTTCATCAAAATTTCAAATAAATTACATTTTTAGAAATTAGACTCCATTCTATGCATATTAGAAAAATTATTTTCAATTAGTTTCTAAAATTTATAGGGGTAGCATGGCCAAAATTCTATTTTTTAGCAAGTGTCCACTTTGAAAATTAGTAAAACAACACCAATTTTTGTGGTCCCCTCTTTTGAACCCCTTAATCTCAACCATTTTTTTTAAAAATTAATAGTTTAGAAAGTAGACTCGAAGCACTACTGAAAAAACCGACAATATTTATCTGACCGAATTGATGAAAGTATATTAACAGGGTAGTCTTAAAACTAGGTCATAGACAACTGGAAATTTTCCATGACTTAGAAAACCTTTAAAATCACAACCTTTAAAATTTTCCATGTCTTTGTAAACCTATAAAATCAAAACCCTAAAGTAGAAAATCCTCTTTCATTTTTGTAGAGCTGTAAATCACAAATAAATTAGTAAATCACAACTTCAAAAATTTTCATGACTTAGTAAACCTATAAAATTAAAATCCTAAAATAGAAAACCCTCTTTCATTTCTACATAACCGTATATCACAACTAAATTAGTAAATAACAACCTTTCAAACCCAATTTCACCATAAAATGCCTGAAAAAATTGTAAACCCATTATGTGAATGACAATGATGCTTGAACAAAAGATTTAATTTCCTCTAAACATGTAGTGTGTTTATGAACACATATTTTATAGTGTTCATAAACACCCTATAAGTTCTTACAAAAGCACCCTTGAAGCATCATAACCTTCTATATGAATAGAAAACTTCAAAAACCATACAACTCGTATTAGACAACCACCCATAGAATTATAGAACCTCACATTTATGTTTAATAGATAACCAAAAAAAAAGATAAAAAAATAAAAAATGAAACACGAGATTGGTAGGGCCTTAGTGAGGTTAGAACCTCACCTGAGTTGAAGGGGTGTCATCGAGGGGTATTTGCTGCAAGAGGTGGTCATCTATTGAAGCTTCCAGCTAACACTTGTGCATGTGTTAGATGAGGCAACATATCAAGAATACAGTGTATCATCAAAAAACCTAGTAAGCTTAACGTGCATGCAAACCAAAAAAAATGAATGGCCTCATGTTTACCTACGAAAATGGGAACCCAACAATGGCATTGAAGAACCAGAGTGGAAGCATCACCAATCTTGAAGGGATACTGCTATCAGAGCGTAACATGTATTGGTGGTTGTTGGAAGGGAGACTGGTATTAGAGTGTAACTTGTAATGGTGGCAGGATTGAAGTTGTAGAGAGCACAAACAAACACCTTCTGGTCTATTTACAAAGAAGAGTCAAGAAGATGGTAGAACCAAAGGTGCGAAAGATAGAGTGTTGTGTGAGGTAGCAAGAGCATTCAATGAAGGATTGCTTGAAATTTACGCAACATGTTGTGGAGGTAATGGGAAGGGACACACATTAAACATAGTTGTACATAAGTAATGGTAGGGGCGGCAAACAATTAATACAAATAACTAGATTGAAAAGGTGGCAAACTATTCGATGGCAATGTGGTGACAACATCCACTTTGAATGTCATGCCACACAACTTATGGGGGTGGGCCCATGCCATGATGGGTCACATAGCCAAATAGGAAATTTTTTGACACCTTGACCAAATCAAATTTTGACAGGTGACATATGATTTAAAAATCAAATAAAAAATATATTTTTGTTTCTAAATTAATTTTCTTGTATAACAAAAATATTAAATTTTATTAGAGATCCACATGACACTCCGCTAAACTTTGAAAAATAGAGTGTGCACGTATCACTCCCTCCCCCCTACATCATCTTTGCTTGGAATATCTTATTTCTAATTATCTATATTTAACTCGAAAATGAGTGATTTATTTTCTTTGATCTTAGAATAGGTTTGTCTTTGCCACTACTAATCCTCCTAAACCTTCCAGACCTGATCAAACACCTCCTAGAAGGAGGGTTTTTATTGAGGTACCAGTGCAAACTGAGACTACAGAGAAGAAGCAAAGACCTAAGTAGCATACAAAAAGGGAAAAGATTAATCCAATGAATGTGGATGACAATGAAGAGGATGATGAAGAAGAAAATGAATCTTTTATATTGAAGAGAAGAGAGAAGAGAACAAGACAAGGAGAAGAAGAAGGAACATTGAAAGGAAAAGGAAAGGAAAAAAACAAAGAAAACAAAGAAGTCTCCTTTGGAAGCACCTGAACATGATCCTCTATAGCTTGAGGCTACTATAAATGCAAGTTCACAACATGGTGCACTAAAAGTGATTGCATATATTTATGATGATATGCCTCCTATTGAAAAGGCCACAATTGAGAAAGATATAGTTATGTATATGACGAGCTTTAATGTGGCTCTGAATGAGATCATTGATCAAATTCCAAAACGTATTGCAGATACACTCAGTAATAAGAGGAATGAAGTCATAGAAGAAGAAGCTAAAATGAGGCAACAAGCATTAAAGAAGGTTGGTTCACCTATTTCTAATAAAGAAAGGGTTAAATTATCTCAAAAATAGGCACAAGTGTTCAGAACCAAATAAAGGATAAATACTCTAATTGGGAAAGATTAAAAAGTGATAGAAAGGATGGAGAAAGAGACAAAAGAAGAGACAACCAATATTCTTGAAGAAATGAAGAAGGCTGAGGTGACTATTGAGAAACAAGTTCCTCTGGATGATACTAACCTGCAGGATACACCTTATGTGTCTACCCAAGACATAGATCTATCAATTTTTGAGGGTAATGTTATAGGTGGTGATGTGATAGGGAAAAATGGTAAGAAGAATGAGGAAATTTCTCCTTCAGAGAATACAGGTGTAGGAGATCAAGGTGAAGTGGGTGTCTCCCCTTCGGGGAACACTAATTCTGGTAAGAACATAACATTCCTCTTCTGGAGAATCTAGGAAATGATGAGTAGAAGAAAGAGGGTAATCTTGAAAAAAATTAGGATGCAATAGTAAAAATACTTGAGAAGAAAGATGCTTCTATGGATATAGGCCAGGATTCTTCATCTTCAGATTCCTTTAAAGACCTATTGACCTTATAGATGCAGTTTGAACCTATAGTGACACCCCAACTTCTACAAATTCCTACTCACGAGGGACAAGTTGACTTGTCAAATATTTCTCTCCTTCATAAGTTACAACTTGGTGATATTATGCATGCTTCTACAAGGAAGGATATTTTGCAAGAACATTTGAAGAAGGTTGGATTAATTGATGATGTAATGAAGACTGTTCAAGAGGGTTTACCTAAGGTAAACATTGATTCTTCTTTGCCTTTGAAAAAAAAATGAAGCTTTTGATGGATTCCTTCAAAGATCATTCCTCTGATATTGAACAAAAGACAAAAAATGAGACATTAAGGAAGTTAAATGATAAGAGGGTGGCATAAGCATCTAATACGTGTGCTAATGCACACAATAAATTTTAGGAGAACTTGAAGATCTTTAAGGAATGCATAAATGAAGTCATTGCTTTATATATTTTTTTGCTTGAAATGGCCAAATTCCACTAAGAACATAAAGGATTAGATTGACTCCATTGAGTCACATATTACTTAAATGGTCGGGATATATGATCTATCAAAGTATAAGGATGGATCAACTAGAGCTCAAATAGAGAATCTTCATTTGTAGTTGTCATTACTTTAGGATCAAAGAGAACAAATAAAGAAATAGTTTGATCAGCTAAGGGAAGCAGTCAACTTAAGTCTTGTTTCATTTTTTGGGGTGCTAGCTAAAGTAGAAAAGATTGTTTAGGAGATGAAGGCCCCAAGTAGTATTAATGAGGCTGAGGATTTATACATGCAGTTTGAATGTTAGAATCACATTCTTTCCTCAACAAAAGAAAATTAGGTATTTACTTCTTGTACCCAAACCAAGTTTTTTTTCTTCATTAAGGCATTTTGCTTAAAAGAGTCTAAAACTTGCTAAAATGAAGTCAAAATACAATTTTTGGGCAATTCAAATATGGACTTAGTCAGTGTCATGTCAGTCATCAACAATAGTTGAGCAACACTTGGAGGTCAGAACTTGAACCTAGGACTCAAAGCAGGACATGTGATGATAGAGAAGTGCCTCACGATGAGATTATACTCCTACAAGGTCAAATCAATGGCTAAGAACAGTGTTTATGGAGGTAAAATAGATGAAGATTTCAAGCAAAAAGCAAATCTACGCTCCTGTAGCCCAATGGTGCCCTTATTTTTGAAGGCCTAGATCTTGTTGCATGTGCTTGCAAATATGTTCAATCTCTTCAGAATTAGTCTGGCTATCCGATGAGCTATCAAACGAGGGTACCCAAAGTGCAAAACTCCAACAATTGACATTAGAAGTTGAAGGTACGAGGAGGTTGTAAGTCACAAAGAACTGTCAAGTTGCAGTTTTTGCGCCCCTATAGCCCAGAGGCGCCCTTGAATTTGACTCCTCAGATGATTAAATCTGTAGATGTTGTCTTCCTAAGATCTTTTCTAATCTAGTCTAGCTTCACAATGCATCAATCCGCAAGATGATTTGAAAAGTTGAGTGATCGTGGTAGAGGATCTACCGAGCACGTAAATCAAAGGGTGGATAAATGTTGAAATACACACCTGCACCTCTATAGGCTAGGGACGCCTAGCCTTTAGGATTTCTAGATGGGGATTTTAGCTACCAGAGTCTTCACAAGACTTATGCGCAATTACTCCAGCTATCCAACAAATCCAGCCATTAGTCTCTAGGATTTTTCAAATGTTCGTATGTGAGAGGTCAGTGTAGAGTGCTGAAGAAATCAAACAGCCAAAATAATGACTATGGAAAATGCACATCCCCTTGAAAAAGGCACCCTTCTTTTTGAGGTCTTAGAAGCAGTTTTCTTGCTTCGTTACCTCCAAAGACATCTCTTGTAAGTTGATCTAGCTACACAGAGAGTCTGACGATGCGCGAATCAGAGCACTCTAGCTCCCGGTGTCAGGGGTCAAAGTAGGGTATCTAGATGAAAGTTACACTGTTGTCAAAATGGTGATTGCACCTTCACAGGCTAGGGTCGCCCTTGCTTTTGGGGTCCTTAATGCAGCTTTCAGATGCCTTACATACAGTCATTGGATACAAAATTCTTCCAGTCATGCAATGAACCTATCATCCAGTTAGCAGGGTTCATCATTCATCGGTAATGGCAGTTCAAAGTGTCAGATGGAATTTAATTGAGAAATGGCTGTTTGGAAACCTTGCATCAATTTAATCAAAGGCGCCTAATTTTTTGAGGTGTCAAACATTGATTTTAGCATTTGTAGCTCCCAACAAAAATTTCATCCTTGCTTTATAGGCTTCGCAATGAATATCTTGGCTCAATCACAACTTCACTCAGTCACCTAGAAATCCGAGCTTAACAGGGGCAACTGTAACTTTGCAGTCAGCTATAAAGTAGGAAGTTAGCAAAAAATCTCATAACTTGTGCAAATGGACGCTTGGAGAGTTAATTTTTGACTTTTTGGAATCAATATGCTGAGATTATTGCTAATTTACCAAAAAGAGTATTAAATTTGACTTTTTGCATGCAAGCTTCAAAATGGGCGATTTTCTTCAATAATTTATTATTGGCGCCCTTTTGTAATATTTAATTACAAAATTGCATGTGAGGAGAATTGAATATTTTATTATTATTTTATAATTTGGGACTCTGATTCAATCTCAATTGAACTGGAGGGGGTCCAATCAAATAATTCTTTTCAAAGTTAGGGTTTTAAATCTTGCAGTCATGCTTTTGTGGGGTGATTTTGCTCTATTTGTTCAAGTATGGCACCATTTCTCATTCATCCAACTTGAGAAAAGGAGAATTTCCTTCAAAGTTGGGTGAATTTTCATCAGCAATCAAGTTCGAAGACATCAAAATTATTTTTTTGCAGGTACAAATCCAAATTTATCAACGAATTTCAAGATCAAGTGGTGATTTTGGCAGAAGAAAACATAAAAAACAAATGTCTTTCTTCTTCTCAATTTCTTCCATTTTCTCATCTTAAATTCATTCACACATTCAAGAAACAAGCAAATTTTGGCAAAACAAATCATCTGGGTTGATTCAGCATAGCTTCCTCGAGAAAACCCATGTGCTAGAATTTTTCAGAAAAATTTACTCTAGAGCATCAGTTCTCGAGGCTTTGATTTTCTTAATTGAAAATTCCTTGAATGGCAGAGTAGAGGTCAACTTTTCACATTTCTTACATTCTAGGTTGTCTTATAATCATTTTCTGGAAAAAACCCATATCTCATAATTTTTTCGTGAAAATTGCCCTTTGATTGGCTATTTTTAGCTTTCTAGAAAAGTTGTCAGAATATAGCCGTGTTCATAGTCAATAGGTGAAATTTTCGTAATGCAATACACTCAGCTCAAATTCAAGACCAAAACGGTCTTGACTCATGACTTCATTGGGACAGTTGATACGAATCTACATAATGTGCTTCCAGAAGCAATCTTGGATCCAATCAAGATTAAAGGTTCGATACTTCAAAACATTCAACATTTTGGGTTGCTTGAGGCCGCTTCTATACCTATCTCAGTCCATTACATAGAATTTGTAATGTCTTGTGTTAAACATTACAATTCTACTACTCACGAGATACAGTCAGTAGATGGATGAGTTATATGCAATCTCAAACCCTTGGATGTCAAAAGATGTTTTAGTATTCCTCAACACCCAAACAACCTAGTCATTTCCATGGAGCAGTGTGAGTGATCATTCAATGATGATATGGAAAAGTGTCAAAGTAAGATGGCAGAGCGTTGGTTAAAATAGAAAAAGAACAAGTTGCCGAGCAATGTGAGTCGTGGTGAATACAAGGATGAGTATGCAATTTTGATAACACTTCTCAATCGCGTCTCAAGTCATGCAAATGCAAATAGTTTCCAGCCCTGGATGTATTATATCATTGGTCAGATCATCTCTAGGAAAGAGCATTATGACTGGGCATCCTTCATAAACGATGTTCTCCATGAGCAAATCACCGATTTTCTAGTTGCACACCAGTTTCACATGTGTTCCTACCTCGTATACTTGATCGCATATCACAGTCAGTTTAGAGGGTTGAACACGGTGGGCATACTCAGTGTACAAAAAGTCTACCATTACTATGACCAACTTGAGTTCGCGAAGGCTGAACGACATTTCAATCATGTGCAGGAGGCTTTCTTGACGTACACAGTGATGAATTTGGGGCAGGAGTTGCATGTTCATATCTCAGTGGTTGGTAGAGCAACGATGGTTGATTGGGCGGACTGGTTCATTTAGTTCCCTACATACACCTACATCCACGTCTATAGATACACGAGAAATCCAGCCATGCTTCCATGCTATCCTTCAGATAGGATAGTTTTCATGGAGTTCCTGAGGCAATTGTACGATGTTCATCAACATTTGTGCCACAAGCGTAAACAAGTTGCCAACTTTCCAATGCAGTTCAGAATATATTGGTGTAGGACAGTAGTTGATGCTAAAGCTGTAGGACAGGAGTTGGAGAATTGCAAACTCAAGTACCTTGTCGACACTTGTACCTATGATCCGTGGGGTCATTATACAACATGCCTTGGCAATCGCCCATACCATAAGCCTACAATGGAGGATTATTGGGTGAACTACGAGGATGATTTTGAGGTGTGCAGACGTAGCTATAACAAGTTCTCTCTCCCACATATTTTTGTCTTCTTGGAAGAAGATGTGCGAGGTTTGTCAAAGGATGAGGGAGATACACTTAGTTTTTTAGAGTAGGTTGATACACAACCATTATTGACTATTGATTGGTTCGCCAAAGAATATTCATCAGTGAAGGAGAGGTTGAGTAGAGTTATTCAAAACAATATACTTTACCTTGAGAGCAAGAGGACCAGGAGGGTAGTTGTGCCTAGAACAGAGCCGCCATCGATGGATGCTTCACTACCTTCCTCATCTAAACCCAAACAAAAGAAAAGGAGTAACCCTCCTAAGAAAAGTCAAGCACCTAACAACTCAAAAGGGAAGGAACTTGCTATTGAGACACACGTGGAGCCTATCAGAGAGCCAATTTAGAGTTTTCCAAAGCTTGAGGTTTAGCCACGCATACCATCACCAACACCAGAGCATTCTCTTGTTCCGATTCACATTGATTTGAACTTGGACTCGCCACTTCGTAGGAGCACCTCTACACATTCACTCTCGTCAGAGCCTCTCATTGCTAGTACAAATCCTTCCAGTGGGATTAGTCAAGACTCATCTTGGATTGAGAGTCAACTAGGTAGGAAGGGGAGGTAACCATCATAGGTACTTGATCATTCAGATTTTGATCATGTCTACCAAGATGCGTCCGACAAGAGGATCAAGAAACAAGTCCATGTGGAGAGGAATGCTTATATGGAGATTGTCATAGAGACCACCATACCTCCAAAGGGGAAGAGTCTGAATGAGATTGAAGCTTAGGACTTTCGAGGTGATCACAATTAACCTTGGTCGTAGTACCCGCCAAACACAGGTTGATCTCCTATAGGTTGTAACAGATAGCGCAAGGGATAGAATACTGAAAGACAAAGAAGACAAGGCAACCCTCAAGGCTAAAATCCAATAGCTTTGTCAATACATTTCTAGCCTTGTACATAGAATGAAAGATGTCACCTTCACATTCCCACCAATGCTAGAGCCACCGGTAGAACAGGGTCAACTTGATCACTTGGTTGCTTACGACAAGCATTTGGAGGATTGGGAGGAGTTCATTACTAAAGGCCACGTTGTGCTTGCAAAGTTATACCAGTTGAGCTACAATGCACACGAACTCCGTATACATCTCCAAGATGAGGAGCAGGACTTGGTGATGGATAGACCTAGGGATGAGATTATGATTGCTCACTTGAGGATGGCATATGAATTAGTCATAGATGTAGAAGACAAAGAGGCTATCTACACTTGGAGGACATAGTTGATCTTCAAGGCGAAGATAGAGGAGACGATGGCATTAGAGTTGGATGAGACTAGAGAGCATGTTACTAGTGCACTTTGGTATGTGAGAACTCTCGTATCCCGCATACCATGCCAGTATCAGATTGAGGGTGGTGCGTATGTTGAGCTTACTGACGTACAGTCAGCTCCATGCACTCATTCATAGTATTTTCAGTGGGGAGACCGTCGACTGTAAGACGAATCAACTTACAGTCATGTCAGCGTTGTTTGATGAAGCAACCAAGAGCAGAGGTGAACTTCAGTGCTAGATCACAGGCGGTGAGGACATGCTGCACAGACACAGTATACTTTGGCAGAGTATTACTGCCCCAGATGGTGACGTAGTGAACAACCTCGCGGAGGGGTTGGTTGCTCGAGATCACAGCTAGTAGACTTTAGTTCCCACCTTTCAGGATATATATCAGATACAACAGTTAACTCGACGCTTCTTTTTGAGTTAACTCGTTGTTACACATCTCATGCATGTCTATCTTGGAATTATCTATGTACACTTGGAGTTACATTTAGGTTTTTCGTTAACTGATGGTAGTGTTTCAGTTAACTTGCTTTCAATAAGGACATGCATGCTTGCACATTGTCCATTTTTAGATTAAATGTACTGGTTAACTGATGGTAGCTTTCCAATTAACTGTATAGTTTGCTTTATTAGGGTTTAGCAATAAATCTTGCATGCATTGTAAGACTGTAGTTGACTCAAGGTGATTTTAGGGTTCCCTACACCTTTTGATGTCTATAAATAAGAGATTTTTCTCATTTGTAAATAAGTATTGCACGAGAGAGTAATATCTATTGTGCCCACCTTGCCTTTAATATTGCTTATTCTGTATCTGTCCGCGAGTATTTATTATGATGATGAATTGTTATGCCACTTGGGTTTCATGCAATTATTATGGTGAATGCTTATCTTAGTTAGATATAGTGGCTAGTTGAATTGTAAATTGTATGCGTGTTTTGTCTATGCAATTTACTATCCTAGTTGACTATCCTTCGTGTTGTGTTTCTAATAAGCCTATTCAGATTGAGCAAATAGTTGTGCCCACCGTGCCTTCATGTTGAGAAACTATTCTTAAAGCTTATTGTATGATGTGTGTGATAATAAACCTATTCAAACAAGGAAATAGTTGTGCCCACCTTGCCTTCACGTTGTGAATTTGTACCTAGTTTATCGTGTAAAATCATTCCCTCTCTGTTTCCTCATGCTCTGTTTTCTTGAGGGGATTGGATAGTTTAAGCTAGTTAGTTTTGAGTTGTAGTTAGGACTTGCAAAACCAGAAAATACTTGACTGCAACACTCAAAGTTTCTCACAAACCTTGTGCCTCTTTTAGTTGAGACAAAAATATAGGAATTAGTTTAGTTTAATTTTCAAACATTTTGTCCACACAACGAGGGAGCTTCCCCTCCTAATTTGAAGACCACTCATTGCGTAGTGTGCATATATATCCATACCAACTTGCACTCCAGAGGTGTTAGTTGTTACACCAACACTACTCTTACCCAACTTAAGGTAATCTACAAAAGCATTCTACCTTCTAAGTCAGTTGTAAGAGTATTGAAGATAATACATTTTTGGCTTTGTATAGACTTATGGAGGCTTGCAACATCATTTTTGGTTAAAGTACTGTGCATAGCACTAGTTTTGGGGCATCTCCATCTCAGGGGGAGTGTTGTTAGTAGAGATCATATAGTTAGGGGGAGTTCTTGCATAATTTTAGTTGTCATAAGTAGGAAACTATTATTCCCTTTTCCCTTGATGTCAAAGGGGGAGAAAAGACTCAAAGATAAATGTGTGTTGCCATCAATGGAAAAGGGGGAGATTGTTGGCAATAAAATAGGCCATCCTTGCAAACTTCTATAGAGAGTGTATTCACTGTGGAACCTTGAGAAAATGTTGTGATATCATTAGCCAAAAATATCCATGTCACCATTAACCACTATGCTAAAGATTTCAACATATTATTGTACATAGGGATTTAAAATATTTGCAATTGCAACTCCCCCTAAGTCAATAATTTCTTCTAGTTATAGGAGGATCCATCTACACCATGAAAAGGTGCAGATTCATTCTTTACTTCACTATCTTCATTCTTCTTCCATGTATTTTTCATTTCCTTCTCTTGTTGATCAATGTCGATCTTCTTTTAAGTAGCAAGAGATCTTACATTCTTTCCCTTGCAAAACCTTGCAATGTGTCTTGGTTTATGGCAATTGTAGCAGGTGATACTAGGTTGCGGGGTATAATCACTTCTTCTCACATTAGATCTATAATCAACAACTCTATGAATAATTTTTTTATGTGTAGCAGTAATTATAGAATGAATGAGAAGTCATAGCATTATTCTTATCCATGAAACTATTCCTCGTCACTTTACTTCTACATTCATTAGCCTTATGACCAAACTTGTATTTATCACGCTTCTCATTCTTCTTTCCTTTTTCCTTAGGTCTTCCATAAACATTTAGGGTCTCCTTGGCACTAATGGATACCTTCCTCCTCATCTCTTTAGAAAGCAAAGAACCCACCACATATTCAGTCTTCATTATAACAAAAATACTCCCAATAGCCATAATAAGAGAATCCCATGAATCAAGCAAAGAACAAAGCAAGATCTAAAATTTCTCCTTCTCATCCATTTTGACACCAACTAATACCAATTGATCCACCAACATATTGAATGCTTTTAGGTGGTTTGTAATTCATCCACCCTCTTCCATCCTCAAGGAATATAGTTCCTTCCTCAAGAAAATCTTGTTCACTAAAGATTTGGCTTGATACATCTCACCAAGTTTCTTCCATAGTTTTTGTGCAGAGGTATCTTCATGGACATTAATCAAAATAGAGTTTTCTGAGCACAATTTGATTAGCCCCTTGGCTTTATGGTCCATAACATCATATTGAGTAGCCAAAGTAGGATTTGTAGACCTTGAAACATTCTCATCAATAGCATCCCACATATCTCGATCTATCAACAAATCCTCCATCTTCAGCTTCCACATTTCAAAATTATTTCCAAAAAAATTATCCACCTCTATTCTCTTTCAAATTCCTATAAAAAGACCACAAAGTATCTTCTACACAAACTCCCACTCAAATCTAGATTAGTTCAAAAAACCCAACAACCCACAAATGAAACCAAAGGTGATTAGGCTTTGATACCACTTGTAAGGAAGCTAAGTAAGGTAGTAGAACAACTTCCTACACTAACCTTGAGAGGAGGATAGTGCAAAACTTTATAGATCTTTTCAACAGTTAGAAAAATTTAAACATAAATATCATGCATACCACAATGCAGTGATTTACACGGGGAAATCCCTTTTAGGAGAAAAACCCCACACTCCAAAAGCCACCCAATGTATTATTCATAAATCATGAAGATTACAATATACTTGCAAAGCAAGCTTCTCACGGGAGTATCACCAACCAGAGACCTAGAGGCAACACGACCGCTATTAGACTCTCAAAATACATCACAATACATAATCATAATACAAAACCCTCATAAAATAGGGTTGCCTTCTTGGGCAAGTCAAACCAACAAAATATCGACTTCCAAATTTGAGACCTAATGATGAATGGTCTAGATTTACAATAATAAAATATACATAAAATTTGGCTTTTGGGGTTGCTATCCTCGAGCCCCCACTAAGGCATGTGGTTCTCAGACCCCCTACCAAGGGGATGATCCCCTCGGTCCCCTCATGAGCGGGTATCCCCCCTCACCCCCTCGCATTTACCTATCAACAATTCCTTATGCAATTGCAAGGTTGAGACAAATTTTCCCAACAAATCTCTATTTAATTTCAAAATACTTTGATTGGTACTTTGTAAAGGATGCACCCATAACTCTCAAAAGGTTACTTTTCCTTGAATCATGGCTAAAATCATGACTCAGATGTGTCTAGATGTACCATATGTACTTGCAAAGCATGGGAAAACTTTCCTTTTCTTTGTAAATACCCTTTTCATTGATGGTCATTGGGCTTTGAAGTGCATGAAAAATCCTTTGGAGATCATGCACCATTATTATTGTAAGGAAAAAATATCTTGAAGAGTGAGTAGGTGAAATAGTGCAATATTAGGGATTTTGAGTTGAGATGAGATTGTGGTGGGGCTTTCTTTTATCTTTTATCTATGTTGACAATTTATCAAAATTTTGGTGCAATGTTTCTTTTTTTTCTTTTGCTCATCAAACTTCCAAGGAGTTCACAAACTTGCAAAAATATTGACATATTGAACCTAGTTACTTTACACATATTTTTGTTATTGTTTCAATATTTTGAGGAATGTACGAAACTTGTTAGCATTTTGATAAGTTTGTGAACTAGTGAACTTACTAGCATCATGAACTTGGTACTTTTTTTTATCACACTTTCACACTTTTGGAAAACTTGAGAATTACGTTGCACTTTTTCCAAGTTTGTAAACCTTTGAACTTTATGAAGCATTAAACTACTTCCCTTCATCTTTACTTAGCCACTTTTACATGAGAAATAAATTACAAAAACAAAGCAATGACTTAAATGGATTTCACATCATTAAATATTCATTAATGGAGGTATGAGTCATATAGGAGGTAGGTAAGGGTGAAGAGTGTAAAATGTAAGAGTTTTAAAGTTTCAAGGATTGACCCTCTCATAATCAATACTATTGTTGGGGGTTGGGGATTAGGTTTATGGAATATTTCATGCTCAAATAAAATAGATAAGGGAATTCTCACATCTCCAACATCAAAAGGACATATGGAAGAAGTTATTGAAAGATTCAGGGATCAAAGGTACCTAGGAATTCATCCCTTAAGGTATGTAAATTGGGGTAAGTTCAAACTCATGATCCTGATGAGATAACATAATGAAAGTGTCGAGAATTGGGGATCAAGGATACCAAGGAAAAGGGATGGCCAAAACTTTGGCTCTAAAAGGTAACATAGCGTAAGGGATTTGGGAGTCAAGGTTTTGAGGAAAGACATATTGGTAATATAAAGCTTTACACTTGAATAAAGTTAAAAGAAAAGGTGGGGAATTGATGAAAGGTATGTTAGGATGGGAAAGTCCAATATCTTGATAGGGACAAAGTAGTAAGGTAAACTTGAAAGGAAAGGCTTACTAGGAAGGGAAACTTCTAAAATTTGACAAAAGCATAGTCCTTATTATTTTAAACATAAAACCTCCATACTTAGAATTTTTTGAGACATCGGAAACCTTTAACATGTGATAGGAAGATGAGGGATGAAAATGGGAAACACTTATACAAACCTTGGCCAAAGGTGGACCCTTAGGAATTATCTCACATTAGTTATAAGTGATGGGTCAAATGCTCAACCTGGGATTACAATGAAGAGAAATGAGACACATCAAAATATGGTACTGAAACTTACAAAAGAATGATTAACTTATGCAACAATGGACATGACAATTTTTTTATTGCTATAATTTATGATCAAGCTTGAACACAACTTAAAATATCTACATGACTAACCTTATGATTAAGGATCACAAACATATAATAGATTTAGATTAGATACATTTATGGTTATGTAATGATAACGCACTCTCCAATGTAATTTTCTAATGTAGGTATTTTTGGCTTCTAAAATCACATACAACTTCAATATTTGACCATCAACATGAATTTCTATTCCATCATTCTTCTTCTATTTGCCACCAAAATTGAGTCTTACTTTAGTCTTAAGAATCTCATTCCATCCACCTATTCTACTACATGTTTGTGTTCCATTAGACATTCTTTGTAACATAGAGGATATACAACCACTATTATTAAACACCTTGAATCTCAAGTAGCTAATGATCTATCCTACTATTTAGTACAAAAATGATGAACACGCACTAAATATTATTGTGACACTTTATATCACATTCACAAAATATCATCATATTTCAAGCATTTCTCTAACATTGTACAATACTCATTAGGTTCAACTGGTTCAATGCTTCACTTGTATGAAGAATATCCTTCTAAAAATTAAATAAGACATACATCAATTGAAATTTCAAAATTTCAAACTTCATCTTAGACAAGATTTGATATTCTACCTTTGAACTCCTTTCTCTCAACAATGTATAATCTATTAATTTCTATTTTTAAAAGTAAATATTTGAGATGTAATTATATCCCTAATCGATAGAAGTAACATATTGAACAAGTAGCACATTGCATCAAGTTCCTACCAATGTTGTGGTGAGTGTGGTGAATTTTTTTGTGTGTAATTAATGTAAATATGTAATTAATTTGATGATCTAATTAGTCAAAGAACAATTTTATATTGTTGAATGTTTCAATTTTTTACAACTAATGGTCAGATCTAGAATTGCTTGATTGTTGAAGATTGATGGTTGAAAATGTGTTTCTTGTAAACAAAAGGCATCAAATGACATTATATCATGATTTTTTAAGTATGTATTCTATATGTAGAGGTAGGTTGAGTATTCATGTAGATAATAATAAATAAGCATTAAATTAATTTTTTGCAATTGTTCATTTTTAAATTGTCAATTTGTTGTTGTTTGGAGGTGTAGCATTTCTATAAGTAATTTTTTCTTTACTTTGAAATGGTTTTGTGTAAGAAGTTTTTACAAAATCAATGTGTCAATTATTCTTGTGCATGAAAGTGCTATATGCTAATCCATGTTTTTTTATGCTAGAAGGATCAAATGCCAACCCTTGTATTGTAAGTCCTTTAGATCTATAAATAGTACGGGCACATGCAAGTTATATTCAAAATTATTTTCTAATAGTTAATTTATTTTGATTGTATTGCTTTTAATAGGCTTTGCAATATGAAGTATGGGTGTCCAACTTTTGTCTATGCAATTGCTATAACATTGTTCTAATATTTTAGCTTGTTGATGTCCAATTTGTGGATCATTAAATTTGATCTCTAAGACAATATCAAAGCTACTAACTTTCATGTATTCTTTAAATTCTCCTTCTAATCCAAAGACGAGAGAATCTTTTGTGTCATAATTAACATAAACATTTCAACTAACATATTTGGTTTTAGGAGTATTTGAGATATTTTCCCTTCATATATCAATGTCTAGGGTTTCACTATAGAAACTATTAAATATACACCCATTGGATAATTTTTGTCAATATTGTGTCTATTGGGGTTACTATCTAGTAGAAAATTAATACGAATGAATCCGCTTTGATAATAGGCCTCACAAGAACCTATTTTAGTTATGAGAGATTGTGATAGGACATATATGACAAAAGGTATGGTCATGACTTCATCAAATGACAAGCTTTTGTATCCATCATATTCTACTTTGAGGTCTATTGGATCAAACTCAATGAAGCATTATGAAGGAATTTCTCATTTGAAACTTGGGAAAGTGAACAAAAAACTAGTGAAGTACGTATTAGTTAAATGCCACTAAAATTAAAAGAAATCCCTTAAGCTTTATAGTCATTGTCATTGTTGTGAAGTTTCAATTGTCACCAATGTGTAGAATTTTGAATTGTAAAACTTTATGATCATTCATGGCTCCAAATTTCTTACTAAAGATGGAAGTTCTGGTTTACATGGTTGCTAAAGAAAGGAATATGCCTTTATAATTTTTGATCAAACCGAACTTTTGCATCATATTTAAACCTTTGGAATTTTTAGATTTTTTTAACAAAGAGTGAGAAACTATCGTTTAGTGTTCCTTATCAATTATTGAATTAGGTTTGAGGCACTTGGCATATTGTGATGGAATACTTTAGATAACAGTTCGTTTTGGAAATAAAATTAAATTAGGTTGTATATGGTTCTATGCTTGTTTGGTAATGAATTCTAAGTGAAAACTATGATTTCTTTCATTTATGGAAATTAGGGTTTAGATAATAAAACTTAAGAAAGTTAGTATGATCAATCTAAGTTGGATTGGATGTGAAATTGAGTAAATTATAAATCATTGTATTTTTTTTTTCAATAGTAATATGAAAGTTATAAATTGGATTAAAACAATAGAAATCATGATATAGATGAATGAATACAAAAACCTTATTGGACTTATGAACATATGGTTTGGGAAATGATCAAATTGAATTGCAAAAGTGAATCTACAAGAAATTTATGAATGTAGATTGTATATTGCTATTCCTGGAAAGGGTGTGTAAGATTTGTTGTATAATTAAATGAAATCGAGAATTTTAGGAAAGTAATAAAGCTAGTTTGCTAAGGAAATCAATCAAAGCTTTTTCTTTGATCAAATGGTCAAATTTAATATTGTTGATTATAAGGTCTAGTAAAAGTATAAGTATGAATTAGTTCTTGGGATTTGTAATTTTGATGGGGTTAGCTCACTCACCATTGATTAAACAAGACATCTATGTATAATTTGGTTTGGAAAATGAGGATCACACTTATACATGACTGTTTAATCTAGGTTTCTGCCATTGCTGATGGGTCTATATATCCCTAGGCTTTCATATCTTGTGTCCTCTATTGTTTAGGTGTTTAGAGTTTTCAATATTATATATTGTTGCAATGAACTAGCATTGATGGGTATAATCTTATCTGGAAAATGAAGATCATACTTGGGTATGATTGTGTAATTTGGTTCGTTGCCATCACTAATAGGGTCTATATATCCCTAGTCATTTGATATCTTGTGCCCTCTATTGTTTGTGTTTAGAGTTTTCAATATTATATATTGTTGCTATAAACTAGCATTTATAATTGTCGTGCCCTACTTGGCATTCAAGTTAATGTGTTAAGGATTTGGCAATATTTAATGGGGTGTTAGGGATCATTGTATAGTTGAAATAAGCTATCAAAGAATTCATCTAAATTATGTTCTCATTTGAATTTTGATTCTAGTTTGTCATTGACTATTAAAAGTTAGCATCTCTTATATAATTTGTATCAGATAATAGAATTAATTTTTTTCAAAAAAAACAAAATGTTGTCCAAACTCAATGAATAGATATACATCTTACCATAGAAAAAAAATTGTTTTCTATTTCTCTCTTTGTTCCTTGACTCAAGTACCTTAGAACATTTAATCCCAAAACTACTGAAGTTCTTAATTACTACCTCCACAACTTCCTTACTTTTGTACCCTGGACATCTATGGCATTCAAAAATGACAAACAAAACAGAAACAACCCATACAAATACATGAAATGGATGCACAATTCATTCCATGGTTTATATTATGGAAAAAAAGACTTTGCAGGACTCTGTACCAAAAACGAGACAATCAACCTCTATCTCTATAAAAAATAACTTTTTAATTCAAACCAAATACCTACATGCTCTCCACCATCAGTGTTACATAAAAAATAAAAGATAAACAAAACGGGCCAAGCCAAATACATCTGCATTAAAAGGATATAATAGTTCTAAAACTCACATAATTCATGAGCCAGAAGTGACTAGCGAGTGTTCACCTAGTTTTCTCAGCTATTTATGGAATTTCTAGTGAGCAATCACAAGTCTGTACCCATTTCATTCAACTTGTTCATGATTCCACACTCCGTCTACATGCTCCCATGAGACCACATTTCTTTGAGAAGTTCTCTCAAACAGTTCACATGCCTTATCTATGACTCCACATTTTGCATAAATATCTAATGGCAGTAATGAATATAATATCTTCTGAAAAAATGAAATACTAACAAATTAGCAAGATTAGGTTTTAAATCTGACATTAAAATTTCTCCCAAATGTTTCTAAGATGGAATTCACTTTACATATATACTCTAGCTTTTCGATTTCCCACTGCAGAATGTCATTTCGGTGTTGTGGATGAAAAATGCTCTTTACAAATTGAGGCCAAAGTCTGGTTTGTAGGGATTAGGATAGCATGACATGGAATTGAAATTGATTTGGTTAAATGTTTACAATATTTTTTCTATCGTTATAATTTCTAGTCCAGCCTATATTTGAACTTATATTTATTTTGCTAACATTTAATGTGAACTTGAGATGCAGGGAGGGTGAATTTGATTGGTGAGCACATAGATTATAAAGGTACTTTGTGCTGCCCATGGCCATATGCCAAGACACTATCGTGGTAAATTATAAATAGAAAATATAATATCGGAGAAACATTTGTAACAGTAAGGCATTCTGTATGCATTTATTCATCAAACAATATTTACATATTTATAGTTTCAAATTTCTTCAACAACATCTTATAATTCTGCTAATTAAGATGACAACTAGCTAAAACAATTGACATCACATTACGACTATTAATATCAAACTATGACTATTGACAATAAGTTAGATCTAGCGACAAAAAACTGAGACTCTTGACAGCTACACATAATTCTGTTATTGACTTATTCATTTATGTTGGAGCATCAATGTTAAAACCCCCTCTTAATGCTACAACACTAAACTGATTGACTACAAAATAATAAGAAATACATTTAAATTTTTTTTTTTTGAACTAGTAGGACATCTTCAAGCTGCTCCAAACTACAGGAATAGTCATCTAGCTATTATCCAAGTTCCCAACATCATTGGACACCATTTGCACATGAAGTGTCTCATCACCCTGGTAAAGGTATGATGCTGAAATTCTAGATATTAGCTCTCCCTTGAACTATTGGACACCAATCCTCACATGTATGTCTCATAACCCCAATGAGGTATATAGTTTTTTCGATCCGCAAACACCTCAGACCATTGAGTGTCTGACTATTCTCTATTGCATCCCTCTATGTTGGCTTCTTCAAAATAGAACAATTGCCTCATCTTCAATGAAGTCATAAACACTATCATTTGGTGGTTCTTCAATAATGGCTGACATTCCCTTAGTTCTTATAGCTCAACAACAATAAAATCCATCGCAACATCAACAACAAACTCACACTCTCACACAAACTGGCAATAGCTTTATGTAATTAACAAGGACGAAAACTGCAAAAACATTCTCATGCCGACCACGTCAAAAAATTTACTATGCTATGATACCAAATAGAAAATATAACAACAAAGAAACATCTGAAGAACAACAAAAATACCCATTTATTTATGTTGGAGCATTAATTCTAACAATTATAAGCATAACTCTAATGAAGAAATAACGATTTTGCAAATTGCAAATGTGTAGTAAAAAAAACATGAGCTTCACATTTATTTTGCACATCTTGATCATGTCAGTTAGGGAGATTGTAATTAGCCTAAGGTTTTCTTATTCTTACAAGTAAATGTACAAAACTATGTCACACTTTTATAAAGGAACCGACCAACATTAATCTAAATTTTAAACTTAAATCACTAAAAAGTGGCATATATGTTTTGAATTTTGAAATGATGTAAACTAATAAAATGTTTATTTTTTAGTATATTTTATATTTGTTTTTTTTTACAAAATTAAAAAATTATTTGAATATAATTTTTTATAAATTAACGCTATAATTAAGTTGCTGATAAAATGCTGAAAAATGATGGTACATGAGACACCAAGGTTTATATAGTAAATTTTCTTTTTTTTCCTTCAAATTTTTTGTGTATATTTATAACTTGAAACTTTAGCGCATGAATATTTTTTTTGAAACTTTAATAAATATATATATATTTTTAAATAAATATTTAAATGTGTGTGTATTAAAACATGGTTGTTTACACTCAACACCAACTTTTATATTAAATATTTATCTAAAATAGAAAAAAACTATACTATCTTAATCTAGATTCTTTTATCTAAGGCATCATATTTTTAAATTTTTTTTTAATAAGTTTTAGTATTTTTCTTAACATGGTAATCAATCTAAGTGTTGATAACCTACTTTTAGTAAAAAATAAAAATAAAATATAAATAATAGTGAACTATTAAAATAAATATATATTTGAAAACTACACTTGTGGATCTACAAAATGGTATTTTTACATACTTTAAAAATGTTATTTATATGAGTAGTTGTTGAAACATTAATTTTTTCAAATAATTTTATTTTTTTAATAAATTGGTCTCAAAATGGTGCTACATATGCATTTAGCCAACAATTTTAGTTGGAAAAGTTGTGGACATATTTAACTTATCTAGAATGAATCTTACTAGATCGTATGTTTGACCAAAATTGATTTTTAGTTATAAATACTAAAATTCACTTGTGCTGATATGTTGGCTGAAAGTGTGACATAATTTTGTACTTTTACCCTTACCTGCTTTTGATTAAATCCAATTCATCATGTCCAAAGAAAACAATAAATAAAACCACATAACCAATGTCGTCTTCATTTGAAAAATAACAACAAAATTATTTTAGAATGAAATAAAACATAAAAAAAGATCAAGTAGTGTACAAATTCTCTAAAAAAGCTTTTAATTGAAACTAAGACAAGTGGCTTACCTCAAGATTTTGTACAAATTATGTTGTGTTGCCAAAGATGTCGATGAGAAAATATGGGCAGAGTTTGCAAGAAAAATATTATGAAAGCCTACTAAAGCACTTTTTTTTTTAAATGAGACAAACCAAAACCAATCTCTATACAAATGCCACTTCAATCTATTCAAAGTAAACTAAAACTAGATATACAAATATTAGGGTTTTAGAGCTACTAGATTCTTAAGCTTAAGACAAGATTTTTACAATCTTTTCAACGAAAATATTTGTTGTGTTCAATCCATCTTTTCCAAAGAATACAACCATATTCATTTAACAGATAACAACATAATTGTTTTAAAATCAAACAAAACACAACAAAAAATGATTTGGCCACACATAGATTCCCAAAAAATTCTTAGTGAAACTATGTCAAGTGACTTACCTCAAGATTTTGCACAAATAGTGTCATGTTATCAAAGATGCCGATAAGAAAAAATGGCCAGAGTTTATAAGAAAAATATTAGAAAACCCTACCCAAATAGATATTCTTAAAAAAATGAGATGAACCAAAACCAATCTCCTTACTGATTCTACTTCTATCTATTCACAGTAAACAAAAAGTAGATCTAAAAATATCCGAGCTTTAGAGTTACAAGATTCTCAAGATCAAGACAAGATTTTTATAGCCTTTTAAATAGAGATATTGATTTTGAGTTAAAATTTATTTTCAGGCATGAGGCTAAAGAATGTTTCAACAAATTGAAAGTTAACTTTTTCAATGTGAAACAAGTTTCCAATGAAAAGTTGTTACAAATTATAGCTATCATATTAATTTTTGTTTGTGCATATCTAATGTCTAGATTTCATTGACATTAAAAATGTCATTCAAGGAGACAAAAATATTTCAAAGTCATCAATGCAATTTTATTATGATGTATGGATAGTGCTTATGTCATTCAAGTCATTAATATGTTTAAAATTTGATTCAATGAATTAAATGCAATAGATATTTGGACATGTTATTTACATACAAAAAAAAGAGAAAATTTTGATTTTGTTTCCAACATGAACCAGTGGAAAAAACAATAAATGATATTTTTACAATTATTTAAAATAGAAAACTAAATGTAGACTATAGGATGTTTGGTTAATTTTTTTAATTCTATATGTTCATTCGTTAAATTAAAAAAGAAATTGGATGCATTAGTACCCATAAAAACTAATAAAATTATCATAATGCACTCCTACCTTCCCATTATAAAAAAATTCAAACTTGATAGTTGATATGTAAAATTACTTTCCCTTCCTACAAACTTAAAAAATATTTTTTATACATAAAAATCTCTTTAATAGGTTCTACAATCACATCCTCATATTGCTTGACATATCTTCTTAATACAAACTTAAAAACCATTTTTTATTCGTAAAAATCTCTTAAATATGTTCTACAATTCACATCCTCATACTTTTTTTTGGTAAGGAATCAAAGCAAAAATAATACATAAAGAATGACAATTAAAACACTGTGTAGAAGGAGAAATTAAGTAACACTAATCCAACAACCCAAAATAAATTAGACTAACATCCTCATATTGCTTTGCATATCTTCTTAATACAAACTTAAAAAATAATTTTTATTCGTAAAATTCTCTTAAATATGTTCTACAATTCACATCCTCATACTTTTTTTGGTATTGAATCAAAGCAAAAATAATACATAAAGAATGGCAATTAAAATGCTGCCTATAAGGAGAAATTAAATAACACTAATCCAACAACCCAAAATAAACTAGACTAACAAATCAAAAAGAACAAAACCTAACATGGTTGCATAGAACAATTTACATCAGCAATTACATCTTCAAAATTAACCATTAACCATATCATACTCTAAATATAACATATGTTGTAGCTGTTTAGAACATATTGCATCATCTTTGCTTGGCATATCTTCTTAATACATCTTTATTTGTGTTGGTATTTATAATTATCATAGTTGCATAGAGACACATCTATGATCCCTAGGACATGTCTAGGGTACCGAGACACGTTACCGGGACATGTTTCCCTGTATCAAAAACTCATTGGAGATGTCTCCTTAATTTTTCATTAAAAAAACAAAAAACCTATATTTAGACAAGTCTCTATATGAAAAGAAAAATAACAAATCAATATTTCTAAATTTCAATGTGTAATATCAAATATGTAGTATGAACTCTTTAACATTTTGTGTTTAAACTTTATTAGTGTTGATATTTTAAAAGTTCAATATCATGATATTTTCAATTTTAATGAAGCAAATTTAAAAATAATATTAAAAATAATATGACGTCTCTAAGTCCCTCATCTCCTATTTTTCAAAAATTGACGTACCAATACAATATCAATCTCTCCTAGTACGAGTCTATTGACAACTATGCTAATTATTATCTTTATGTACTTAACTGGAAAATGAGCGATTTCTTTTTCTTCGATCTGAAATGCTTAAGGTTTGCAGGGGGATATTCCCTCTTTTCAGATAATCACGATATCTTTAGAGACCCCTATAACAGGCATTCTCGTGTAATATTCATCTCTAATGGAGATACTATTAATTTATTTGTACATGCCCACCTACCACCATAAATCTTGATTGGATGGGAGCCCAACAAACTCACAGTACTAATAATGGCATGTCTTCTTCGTATACTAAAGCTCTTATGATCATGAAAAGGACACAAAAATAGTGATCAGAGGTCACCTCTTTGGAGTTAAAAAGGAAAAACAAAAAAGCAGAGCTTTAGAAGTGGAGGAAAAATATCACTAGGTACTTCCGAAAGAATTGTAAAGGAAATAAATAAGAAACAGATTTTATGGTTGGACAATGCTTTTCACAGGAACCTTTTATGATCCACAAGGAGGCAAGACGATGTTTTAGTTGTCGCTATTACTTTTGCCTCACAATTTGTAATTGAGATGTAACATTACAGCTCATTTGTAGCTGAATTGTTTATCAGTAACTGTTACAACCGTTTCCTGTAATTTTGCTTATACTTAGACCTAATCCAATTTTAAAAAAAAAACTTCTACTAAGGAGAGAAATAATCCTCAATAGAGAAGGCAGTCAAAAGAATGAATACCATAAATTTCATAAGAGTGTTCACAAGAGAAAATTAGGCTATTGCTTCATTTATTAAAAGACAGGTCTAGGCATTCAATAGGGGGACTTAAGGCAATATAGCTACTACGGAGACTGCATTTATTGTATCTGTCGGCTTATATAGCTTGAGGGCTCCTAAAGTCTATGTAGTCTGGCTGCCATCATTTTTTAGATTCTCTTGTTATAAGGGAAAAGATTGAGGTGAGAGAATCCATGGCCCCAGAACCTGCTAAATGGCCAACTCTGAGTTTGATAGTGTGTTTGATACTTCATATTCAGTTAGTTGCTGCAAACAAACGACTGGTACCAGCTCTTCTAGTTTTTGGGGACTCCACTTGTGACCCAGGCAATAACAACTATATTGACACAGCTCTCAAGAGTGACTTTCCTCCATATGGGAGGGACTTGGTTGATCATCGAGCTACAGGGCGCTTCTGTAATGGAAGGCTGGGTATAGATTTTATTGGTAGGAGCATACATATACTTAATATCTGGTATAGATTGTTTACATATAATTGGACTGGGTTTTACTTGCAGAACTAGTTTTTTCATTTTTTCATTTAGGGTTCTACTTAATATATGATTTTTTGCTGTTTATGTGTTACTAAAATGGCTTTTATTTGCAGAACTAAGACATGCGATGTGGTGTAATTGCTGTTTGTTTTAGGCCATTTTTATGTTATATGGAAATGGGTATCCTGCAAGTTTTCAAAAAATAATGTACTTATTGTTTAGTTTAGGCCAGTTAGGTATTGTTGAAATGGGTTTCTTTGCAGAATTGAGATATTCAATGTGGTGTACATTAGATATGCTCTTGATGGACTATTGAACTGGGTTTTAGCTTATGGAAATAATATATGACTTTTGTTACAAAGTGGTGTGCTCTGTATCTTGTTTATGCCTCTTTTATGTCACTGAAATGTGCTTTCTTTGCAGCTGAGGGACTTGGTCTCAAGAAGGCAATACCTCCATATCTGCATCCTCATCTCCGCCCTCGAGACTTGGTGACTGGTGTGAGCTTTGCATCTGCTGGGACTGGATATGACAATGAGACTACAAGTTCACTGAATATGCATTTAATAAAAGGTTCAACTGATACTCTATCATGAAAGACTGGGAATATTATGCTAAGTAATGATATTTACATGTTTTGCAGAATGTTATACCCCTGTGGAAAGAAATAGAGTATTTCAAGGAGTACCAATTCCGTTTGAAACAACTGTTTGGGGAACAGAGAGCATCAAGGGTTATAAACAAAGCCCTATATCTCGTCAGTATAGGGACAAATGATTTCATAGAGAATTACCTACAATTTCCCATGCGTAGGTTACAATTCAGTCCTCTAGAGTATGTGGACTTTATAGTTGGCATAGCAGGCAGCTTCTTTGAGGTATGGGAATTTGAATATCAGCTTCATGGTTGTTTTGAGCTTAAAATGGATTAAATGTCATTAAAGCTTGTTTTCTTATAATGTCATTGATTGATCAGGAGCTTTATAGACTTGGGGTTAGAAGGATTTCTGTGGCTGGCCTTTCACCCATGGGCTGCTTGCCTTTGTTAAGATCCATGAATTTATTTGGGATTGGCCAATGCATGGAGGATTACAATGATATTGCACTCCAGTATAATGCAAAACTCCAGACCACCATTGACAACCTGCAACATAAGCTTCCGGGGCTTGTAATTGTGTACAGTGATAGCTACAATGTTACTTACGAAGCTATACACAATCCTACTAAATATGGTATAAAAGAATTCAATCTTTTTTGTTTCTGTTTCTTATGTGGGTATTACAGTTTTGCACTTGTTTCTTATGTATTTTACATATGTGGGTATGAAGGATTTGAGGAAGTAGCAAGAGCTTGCTGCGGATCGGGGACAATCGAATTGGGATATCTGTGCAACAGAATAATACCGTCTTGCAGGAATGCATCGGCCTTTTTATTTTGGGATTCTGTTCATCCAACTGAAAGATTTTATGAGATTGTTGCATATAATCTGCTCCAAGATATCCACAGGCTACTTTAGTTACCCAATGGAAATTTCTGTTCTCGCTGCAGGAGATACTAATCTGGACAGACGTGAATTCCAACCAAGTTGAGCTGTAAATTGACACGTTCGTCATTTGGGAAGACACACTTCTTGAAGTGTTTATTTCCCTTCACGTACTTATGAAAGCTGATGGAAGGCCATTAAGTCGAATTCGTATGCGTAATTTATTAGTCTCTGCCACACAGGAGTCTATACCTAGTGATATTTTCTTAAAGTATCATAACTTTATTAAAGTGGTTCAAATTTTCTAACTACTATATTGTACAAGGCATGATCATGTATTTCGATTTATGGAGTGTGTCCTAAACTTTTTAGATAGAATTTACATTCAATATATTTAAATATCTTCTCTCATTCTTTTACTGTACTTCAACAAGAATTACTTCAATTTGTCAAAAAAAAATTGTTGGTTCTTGTGTACGATAATCCACATTGTGTAAAGTAATAATATTTCAATTAAATTTCATCATCTGGTTAGAAAAACCTTTAGTAGTAAAAAACACGAGTATATTTTAAGCCTAAAAAATAATTTGATATTATAGTAATCTAGAAACTCTAGTCTTGTATGAAAAATTATTAATGTTACATACCTTTTGTTATGAGAGGTGGAAATGACTAATGCTCATGATTTTATTATTTTATTACTTAATGTCAATTATCTCAAACCATTAGAAAAATCAATATGATCATATTGTAATAGATAAGGGGATGCTACACTACAAAACAAAAAGTAATTATCACTATAATAAAAAAAGTGATTATAACTATTACCACATTTACTATATTGGTAAGGTTAATGATGCTCAATTTTAACCAACCTTCCCTTAGAGGCATTTACATTTTAATTAAAGCCAACGTATGATGCATGTTACAACCCAGTTGGTGTACCAAAATATAGTTATAATTGTTTTTGTTATAATTTAATCATAGTTATAATTGTTTAGTCATATATATACTTAGTTACTTCTATCTATATGGGATAGGCTTTTGTCCATACGTAAAAACATCTATCCACACGAGATAGGTATTTGTCCATACATGACATGTATTCTTCTATTCATTTGAGACTGAGATTTATCCAAATAGGTTAGGCATCCATCTATATATGATAGGTACATGTTTTGGCCAAAGATTTAGATTCATCAAGACCAACTAGGTCCTAAGTCATTCATTGAAGACTACGCTTCCCTATAGGTCATTGTCTTTATATATTAATAATATAAATAATAATAATAGGCTTTTATCTAGCCTCAAAATTTGGTCTAAAATTTTAAGGAGTCAAACAATCCATTTGGAATGCTTCCAAGTATACAACGGTTTATTAAGTCTCTCATTTGCCTTAGTTATTTCATCTTTGAATCTATTTGAGTGATTCACTTGGTGTTTGATAATTTAATTAATTTGGATACTCCCCAACCTTGTACTAGAAAATATGTATATTCGAAACTTGTTTCATTCACTAAATTGCTAATATACTCACTTTTTTTTTATATTGAGGAAAATGCAAAATACAAATGAGAAATGCAAGTTAATAAGTACAAATGCACACTAGAGGGAAATGATTACAACAATACATCAGAGTAACAAGCTGAAACAACAAAATGTCATTTCGCAAGACAAGAAGAACAGCGAAAAAGAAGGCCAGAACTACAAAAGTACAAGAGCTGTAAGTTGGAGCAATAACAATGCAAACCTTGGAAACCATTAACACATGTACTAGCCAAATAGCCAACAAAAACAGGGTCATCCCACAATAATGGGTTACACTTTTTTGGCCAAACTTGACACTGAAATCAACATTTTCAAAAAAAACTTCACTTTCTGACACCTATAGTAGGTAAACTATTAGGAATTTGAAAATGATGTAAACTAGTGATTTGTGAGATTTTTTCTGTAGATTTTAAATATATATTTTTTAAAATTGGAATTAAATTGTTTTTTTTTTTGCGTCTCCTTTGATAACTAGTTTTTAATAGTAAACAACATTTTTTAAAAGTGATGTGTACTTCGACACGCATAACTTTTTTTCTACAAAGGATAAAATTTTGATTCTTTTTAATTTAGGTTGCTAACACTAGTATCTATTGGTTTCATTTTGTTTCATAACATTTTGTTGAATTTTTTTTTTTAATTAAGTTTTGAAGTCAAAACATTTACAATTTAGACATAGGTGCACTTCGGCACGCATAACTTTTTTGGTATGTATTGAAATTCAATTTTTTTTTTTGTTAGAATGAGGACACCAATACCTAGGGTGTATATATTTTTCAATTTTTTTTCTTCTCAAATTTAATATTTTTCCACATTGATTTTTCACTAAACTTGATGTTCAGTGAAAAACCTATGTTCAGTAAAACTAAAAAATAAAATATAATATAAAAACAAAATATATTAAATTTATAGTTGTTGGAAAGCACGTTTCAATCTCTACAATTATCCAACTTGGTTTATCAAGTTGACTCCATTTGTACCTCCTTCCCAAGTTTCGATAGTAAAAAAAATGCATAAATTTTGAAATGGTGGAGGGGAAGATGAAAAAAGGGGTTCATTAGAAGGGGGTTCATTCGAACCCCCCTTATATGGTGCAAAATGGGGTTCATTAGAAGGGAGGGGGGTTCATTAGAAGAGGGGTGGTTCATTCGAACCCCCTTCATTAGAAGGGGTAAACCATTTTAAATTTTTTGATGAGCATTTCGAATTTTTCTTCGTTTGAAAAATTGTAACCCACTATTGTGGGTTTACCCAACAACAAAAAGACAAGATCTATATGCTAGAACAACAACAATGAAGTCCTTGGAACCAATAATAAATGGATTAGCCGTAACATCTCCAATAGTGTTACAACAACAAAAAAGGCCTTTAACCTTTGAGAAATCTTCTGTTTTTTGAGCAAGAGATCCACTTGATGTTTGATGCGTTGGATTTGAGTGTCCATCTTTATGTTGTTCTTGGAGTAGGCCTGTAGAACACAAAAAAGAGAAGCAAGACAATACAATATGTTAGAGTAAAACTTTAGAACTACAAAATCCTGGTGATCATTATTGTTGAACACTGCTTTACATTTGCTTCTCCATAGATGCAACAAGATAACATGGCGAACTCCATCAGCAATAACATTATTATGTAAACCAACTCCAAGCAAAGCCTCTTTCTAATTAAGTTTATGTTCAAAAATAGTTGGCAGGGCATTAAAAACACAATTCCATTATTTTTTCACAAACTAACATCCTCAAAAAATGTGCCTCATATCCTCACGTTTTTGGCAAAAATGACAATTAAGGGGTTGGACCATTATACACTTCAGCCTGCCCCCAATGGGCAGTTTGAAATGTAGAATCTTCCAAGCCAATAATTGAGCCTCAGAACTGCCTTTTGATTTCCAAATTTGAGCTAAAAGTTTGGCCCAAATTTTTTCACTAAATCTGCAATTCCATTTCAAGTTTAAGCGAGACTTCATGGGCATATGAGGGAGCAATTGCAAATATATCTTTTTCAAAGGAAAAACTAAGAATGGGTAATTCGATAACCATAACCAGTCTTTGAAAAAGTTGCATTGGATGGGGGTGCATAACTTCATAAGAAGCTCCAATGGAGTCAATGACTGCACAAAGATCACAAATGACTTGTAGTTATTGCTCAACTTAAAATGAGATTGAACTATATGCCAACGTAACCAATTCAAGGTAGTGAAAACCCAAAGGTCTCCCACATTATTGATGCCTTTTTTGTATAGAAAATAAGACTGTTTCAAAAAACTTAAGGCTAGAGGCTTCCCATGATACATAATATGTTTGTTCCACTAGATAGACAAAGTGGAAAAACTAAACCCATGCTGAAGAGAAGAAGCTCTCCACTTTAAAAGATGACTGGTATATTTCCATGCCTTCCAAATAGATTGCAAGGGAAATGAAGCTTTAACAGAGAAAAAAGATGCATGAAGAATTTTGTCTAACTAATCCATAGCCTGCCATTTGCCCTTAGTAGAAGCAAGGTAAATTATGTTCTGTATAAGAAGTTTCCAAGGTTCATCACCTTTGAAAGCTCTTATAATCCATTTGGCTACTAAACATATCCCTTGTGTTTTAGGGTCTATTAAGCCCAAGCCTCCTTTATGTTTGGGTTGAATGCAATGATCCCAAGAAGTGGCAATAAAGCCAATACTGCCATCCCACTTCATCCATAAAAATCTTCAAATAATTTTAACCAAATCCTCATAACTTTTATTGGAGAGCATCCAACAAGATGAGTGTAAACATGAGTGGCCAAGAATATTTTGTTAGCCACTTGAATTCTGCCAACTGGAGAAAGAAATTTGTTTCCCCAATTAAACAACTTAGTTTTGACTCTATTAAGATACCAATTCCACATATCGGAGAGAGGAACCCCAAAACCAAAAGGAATTCCAAGATATCTCATGATTTCCCCATGTTTAATCTGCTTCCATTCCCGAGGTATCCAATGAGGGATAGGCCTGTCCTAAATCATCAAGAATTCTATTTTGTCATGAGTAATCTTAGATCCAGATACAACACAATACAATTCCACAATATCCATTGTGTTGGAGATATCTTTTTCAAAATTTTGTAAAAATAATAAGCTGTCATCAGCACAATGAGAATTGATAGCAACCTCATTTTGAGGGATGGATATTCCTAAAATCATTTTCATTTTGGATTCACTTTGAAGCATATAACCCAAGGCATCAACTGTAAGCACATAGAGATATGGGGCTAAAGGGAATCCTTGATGAATAGATCTCTGTAAGTAATCATATTATTAATAAGAATCCAAGCATTTGCATCCTGAAACAACATTCAAACATGAGCTCGAATGTTAGGACCAAATCCCAACCAATGAAGCATGGTAAGGATAAAATTCCATCGAATCTTGTCATAAGCTTTATCAAAATCAAGCTTGATGAGAATAACATTTTGACAAGTTTATTGAGCTCATTCGCAAGTTTCCTAAGCCAAAATTAGATTGTTGAGAATAATTCTGCCAGCAATAAAACCTGTTTGCTTAGCTCAAACAATTCCTTGCACCACAAGTTTAAGTCGAATTGTAAGGGCTTTTGCTATGATTTTATAGGAGGTGTTAAGAAGCGTGATAGGACACCAACCATGGATAGTATCCTCCTTTTTTCCTTTGGGGAGAAGTTTGATTATGTCACCATTAATTGTTGGGCCTAAAGATTCTTTTTCAAATGCCTCAAGGTACAAGTAATACAAATCTTCCTTAACGTGATGCCAGATAGCCTGATAAAATTCCATAGGGAGTCCATTGCTGCGCAGACTTTTATAAGGGGCCATAGAAAAAAGAGCATTTTTTCAGTTCTTCTAAAGAAAGAAGTCTATCAAGGTATCAACTATAATCAACATCCAATCGTTTAGGTATATAATCTCTAACCATATCCTCAAGGACATTTTGAATATCCTGCCATTGATCGTCTTTGAAGAGAGCTTCATAAAATTGCTTAAATAAATTATATATTTCAGCAGGTTCAAAATGAAGATTACCAAATTCATCCCTTATAGCACTAATCCTTTCTTTTTTGTGTTTATAATTGAGATAGTTAAAAAAAATTAGTGCTCTTGTTGCCTTCTTTTATCCAGTGTAACCTGGATCTAACTTTAGCTCTTATACCTTTATAATGATTGAATTTACGAAGGTGCATTTTAGAAACAACAATGGAAGTCTGCAGATTAGTGTTAGTAGGATCAACATTGAGAAGCTTTCTAGCATGAGTAAGTTTCCCTTAGAGAGATTTTTTCTTGCATTTTCATTGTCTAGCCATTTGTTTGCCAAAAGAGCAGAGAAACTCAGTGCACCATGTAATGGAAACACTCCACCAGTCAATCCAAGACTCTCCCTCACAAGGTTTGGGAAGAGAGTTCCAAATCCCTTCCAAGGCAACCAAGCAAGTGAGATTTTTTAAATGGGATTTTTTATGTTTCTCCTACTATTTCTTTTTTCTTCTACCCTTTTAGATCATTATCCCATTGTTTGCAACATTTTCCTAACCCAATATACTCACTTTTAAATGAGATCAAATTGTGATATATATGTAATTCTATTTTCTAATCTATGTTTGATGTGAATTTCTAGTGTAGATATGTAGAATTTTCTAAAGCCCTTTTCCCTAGTCAATTCCTCTTTAACTACTACCGACTAAGAGAAACATTAATTAAAAAGTATTTAATCATCTTGATCAATATTTTTTTACTAATTTGTTCTATTGCCTAATTTGATTTAATAAAACTCTCTTTGAACTATATAAATATAGATCTATTTCTTGTGAAACTATAAGACAATAATTTTGTTTCCTTATGAAACTAAGAGGTGATGATTATATTTCTCTTAAGAACTATATGAAAATGTTTATGCTTCTCTATGAATCTATATGATGGTGATGATTTTCTTACTATAATCTAATGATAGCTTATTATTTTGTCTAACCTTTCTTAGTTTTCTATTCGAGGAAGATTACATGTTCCTTATATTTATGTCAACATGATATTAGTTATTACTTCTAGCAATTTATAGGGACAAAGCCACATATGTTATTGTTATAGTTGTATTAGGTTACAAATGTAGTATTTCAAGTATGGTGACATTACCCATAAATCTGAACTAGAGGTACTAGTGATATTGAACACTGTGATGACTTATTTTTATGCCTTATTTAAGTTTGTTCAAACTGATAAAATATACTAGTATAACTAACATCTAATAATAATAATAATAGATACAAAATGAAATTACATTCCAAAAATTTAAAACAAAAATCAATTTAAATACTATAATTGAAACAATTAAAATTCATAAAATTAAACACTATCATTTAATACTATCAACTAATTAGATTTTTTAAAGTTAAAAATAATAGTAAAGTGCTAATTACTTTTTTTTAAAGATTACATTATTTACATAGTTTGATAAAATTTAGGAAGGTGATAAGAAATAAGATAGGTAACTACCAATTGATAAGCTTTTATAGTAAGTTGAGACATAAACGAACTTGCTTTAATGTCATCAATTGAATTTAATTAATAATGATTTGAATATTGAAATAAAATTATGCTATATTGTTCGCTACTATTAACTAATTAAATTGTATTAAAGCAAAAATACATATTAAACTAATTACATATTAAATTACAATTACAAGCATTTCTAATGAATTGCATGATGATATATTTAAGAAATAAATGACAAATAGCTAATTAATTACATTATTATTAAAATTCTATATTCAAGCAAAACTAATAATGAAATGAATATCTCATGAAATATTTTCACATTAATTGATAGTTGTATATTATTTATATCATAAAATTCTCTTAAAACATTAGTTATGAATTTGAAGTTATTTCAAAAATGATTAATTAGTTTTGACAAGTAAATTTAATTAAAAATTATAATAATCTATTGTCATGTTATTTTCTATTTAGTGTAAGTTCAATGAGACATTGATTGTATTTAATAATCCTACACCTATTTTATTTTATTTATCTTTTTATGGAAGTTCTAAGAACATTTTTAATCATTTAAATCATTCTATTTTATGCTACAAATTGGTTTAAAATTTCTATACTAGATGTATTTGTTAAATTCATAAATTGTTTCTCCAAATTGATTTGTATAATATATTGTGTTTACCTTATTATGGAATGCATGCACTATTACATTCATATATTATACTCATCTTATTCATATATTCACAATATTGAACATTTTTTATTAAATTATTATTTAAACACTATACATATATACATACATACATACATACATACATACATATACATATACATGCATACATATACATACATACATACATACATATATATTTGATCAATTTTTTTCACACTAGTTCTTATATCTATTATTAAAATACATATGTTAAATTATTATACATACATATTTTATTTATACATTGTTATATGTTATATATATAAATATTATTTTTATATATAAAATTCACATATACATAAATACATATTTTGTAATATATATATATATATACTGTATCAATTTTATTTAATTTTTTATATGTTATATTATATGTTTACTCAATTTATTATAAAAGAAAATATTAGCCTTTAACCCTTTTCTTTCTTTAAATGGTTGTAGTCTTTTTTTTTTTGATGAATAGACATATATCTATATTAATAATAAAGATAGAAATACACATTCACAAAAACTTTGTTTTAAAAAAAAACTTAAAAGATTTTAATAAAAATGATCATGAGCCCTTTAGATAGGGCTGAGGTCTATTAGGCTTACGATCTTGTGACCATGTTCAATTAAGATTAGATTTACATTTAATATTATATTTTGTTAATGCTTATAATATAATTAATATAATATTGCTAAAATATTTAATATTATATCTATAATAGTAATTATAATATATTTATATTCTTATATTTAATAATAAATAATAAATAATCATTATTATTATTATTATATTATAATTATATTAAAATATTAATAAAATAATTATTATTATAATCATATGTTATTATTATATGAAAAAAATTATTATAATATTAATGAGAATTCATTAATGTCTTAGATATTCTATTTGTGTTATTAGATAGTTATTTTTTAATCAATTTTCCATATTTAAGATGTTTATAAATGCCTCAAAAAGAATATATTGAACATATTTTATATAATTTTTTTAAAGACATATATGCTAATATATATAACTTTTATAGAATTATATATCCATATAATTTAAATCAAATTCATACATAATTTTTATAAATAATATACAAATAAATTTATTTTGAATTCATAAATTTTATCAAAATTTTACAAATAAATTTCAGAGAGACAATTTAGATCTTAATTTATATATAAATTTTTAATATTCAAATATCATAGATATATCTAATTGGATAAAACTTACTACAAAGTTTAAGAAATTTGAAAACAAAATTCATTAATATAGATATGATATAATTTTAATTTATTTTTTATCATTATTTCCTAAAAATTAAGTAGGCCAATATAAAAGTAATTTAAAGAGATAATGAAATTTTTGGTTTAAGAATAATGAAAATTAATTTAATATTTTAACTTATATTTAAAATTTAAAATTTATTTTATTTTGTTTTGATTATTTAATAAATTTATTTTTTATCATTATTTAAGAAATTTGATGTCTTTGTCAATAACAATTCACATTTATAAATACTTAATCAAAAATTTCAAATAGAAATTTTAAGATATAAAAAATAAAATTCATATTCAAATTTTAGTTGTTGTTCATTGGAATAATTGAAAATAAAAATATGATCAAATTTCCTCTTGCTAAGCTTGATCTTGTCCTCTATCTCAATTCCTCCTCTTGATAGCCTTCTCCTACCTTATTTATAACTTTATTTTTTCTTGTTTTCTCTATTTTTTAGAAATATCATTTTTATTAAAAATGCATTAAAATAAGGAATTATCTCCAACAATTAAGCTCATTAACTAATGGAGACCAAACTTAGTTTTTTGTAATTTTATGTGATGAGGTCTCATGAGACAGTCATCGTGTGAGCCCCTACGTCTCTTGTGTTTTCTGCCACACGTGCCCTTATGCCTCCTCCTACACCTGTTATAACACATGCCTTTGCACCCTCTCCCGAGACTCATGCATGAACTTATACTTTTGAGAGGAGTTATGTCTTACTTTGTCGCCATCAATGGAGGGTTTGTTGCATGAAATTTTAGACCTTCTTGTGTTTGGATGTGTGCCTCCTAATGAGGCCTCTTCAGCTCGAGCCCTCCCTATGGGTTCGTCCCTATTTGTTCATGTGCTTGTTTCTTATGCAAGGGATCGTACTTACTCTTTGGTGCCTAGATCTGGTCCTACTCACCCTCCTAGATTGTGCCATCTCCCTTGTGCCAAACCTTCCTTGATGGTGGTTTGTGGGGAGGATATTACTGAGAATAAGGTTTTCTAGTAGCGATAAGGTTTGGTTTATCGATTTTCCAACCTCTTGATCTCTCTTCTTGACTTGCATAGGTGAGTTTTAGATTCTTGGAGGACCTTAGTGGATGGTAAGATTGAGCTCTTCTCTTGTGCTATTTTTTTCATTGCTACCTTTGCTTCTATTGAGGATTGTTGCTCGATGTGGGTCAACTTTCGGCTTGGGGAGATCACTCTCTCTCACTCAAACCCTAGGCATCTTGCTTCAACCCACTTACCAAACCACTCAATGTGCGTCCGATGTGGGTTAGACTCTTGAATCTCCCCCTCTAGTTTTTAAAGGAGACTTGTTATGAGTTCATTGACAACTCTATTGGTCATATTTTGAAGGTTGATGATTCCACTTCTTTTATGGGCCATTCAATCTTTGCTCAGATTCTAGTGGATATTGATAACTCGTTGTCTCTTCACGAAGATGTGGTTTTATTGGTTGGGGATCGACCCTAGTCTCAATCGCTCAATTACGAAGGCCTTACTTTTAGGTGTCATTGTTGTTTCACTATTGGTCACTTAGCTTCAGGTTGCTCTCTCCTACATTGAAATAGTGTGGCCACATGGTGGAAATATGCAAATGATGATCTCCTAACTATTCTAGCTTCTTCTTCTCCCGAGGATGCCTCCTTTCAGGATTTTGATGAGCGTCTTGCTCTTAGTGAGGTTTTGGTTTGTCTAGTGTATCATGTTAGTGTTTCTCGTCCTCTGGTGCATCTCCTACTCCCCTGGTTGCTTCCACTCCACCCTAAGGATCTCTTTTGGATGGTGTTTTTTGTTCACCTTTGTGTCCTCCTGCTCCCCCCTCATGTGTTGATGGTCTTCCCATGGGGTGCCTCATGTCCCCCCTTGTGGTGGGTGTTCATATGATAGTATCATTTGGACTATTGTTTATAGGAGGCGTAAAGGTCTCCTCTCCACCCTTTCCTCTCATTCTCAAGGCTTGTTGGATAAATATGTTGTATAGGGTTGAGACCCTTGTTTCTTGTTTCTTTTTGGTTCTATGCTTTGGTCAAAAGCATTGTTGGCCTTTGTTTGGTTATTTTAAAGTCTCACATTTGGTGATATTTGTACTACTTGCTTTGATGGTTGTTTTGTATTGGGTTTGGGTCCTTCCTAATTTATCTTAATCAAAACTAATGAAGAACAAATGATTTATAAAGAATTAAAAAATATTTTCTTCATGGAAGATGACTTAGAATTTAAGTACTATAAAAGATGTATCTTCCTCTGGTTGAGGATGAATTTAATAAAAGAAAAGAAATTATTTCTTCATTTAACACATTTGTTAACATGAGACATTAAGTAATTTTAGAAAATTAATTATTGTACTACCCTTTAACAAAAAATAATAATCACATAATTAATCACTTAACTACTACTTAACTAATCACCTAACTATTATCTAATCGATTCCATATTCTTTGTAACTGTTATCACCTGAAATTGCACCCTGTTGAACCTGATGTTCAACACCTCAGTGTAACATGGGAAGACCTCTAAAGTTGTGGGTCACTTGTAAACAGAGGTCAACCTCCGGAGAAGGTCGGCTTCCTTTGGTGTCACCTAACTACTGATCTTGTAAGAAAAGGGAGAAGGAGAATACATAAAATAAAACTTAAATCCTACGGTGGTGCACCTAAACGTTACTTGGATTTGAAACTAGACTTCATACACTTGCTTGCAATGACTGAAGATAATTTTGCACAACTCACTTCTGAATACATTTTTGCAAAAGTGTTTCACAAACAGGTCCTGATGCTACGACTCCTAGAAGGAAAGTTAATTTCACATCTAAAATTCATTACATCTTTTGACACAATTTGTAACCTGCAAAAACATGCTTTCTGCATAAAGTTTCTAAAATCTAAGACAAAGGTTGAAAGAAATAAACATTTACCTCACTAAAATCTTGATCAATCAGTTGACTGAACACAAAAATGCAAAGAGAAAGTAGGCAAGAGCTTCAAATCAATAATAATCAAGCTCTTTACTGAATTTCATCTCCAAAATTGAGTTACAAAAGTTTGCTAATCTGATAAAGGACTGCAAAAGTCACAAAGCTTTAGAAAAAGCATAAGAAGAACTCATTTACAAAGAGGAAAAAATGCCATATATACAAGAAGATGTCGGCCCCTACCCTTAGGGCTTACAAAAATATCAGTCTTTTGAAAAATCTGCCTTTAGATATTTTCATGTAGCTAATGTTGTGTTCGATTGCATCCCTGTTGTCCTTCTTGGTGACAGATCACCCTCAGGGGAAGCCTTAAGATCTTTTGCAGCATTAACTTCTAGTCCTCGTGTCCCTCTTCGAATATCCTTTATCAACCGACATCCCAACTGTCCCTGTGACTCGCGGCCTCTCTGCACTCCTCTTGTTTTAGATCTTTCTTCAAGTTGGTTTTCTTCGAGAAGCAGCATCAGGCACTCCTTGAACTGAATTCACATGTCCTGATCGTCCACTGAAGTGAAGTGGATCCACTTCATTTATGCTCTGTTGATCCTCCTAGCACTAGTCAAGCTTCTAGCAGTTCTCCTGTAGCTCACTCTGATTGGTTGAATTCATGCCACATAGATTCCTAGACGGTCAAAGGTTGCTTCATCAAAATCACATGTCGATGAGACACTAGTCGTGTCTCCCCGATGCGATTATGCCCTTCAACGGTTATCGAAAAGCTCAAAACCGTCGGTAAGAGTTCATAGCAAGCCCAAAAGTCATATCGACATCCACAGTGGTTGTCATCCAGACCATCGGCAAGACCTATCGCCCTCGGGAAGACCTCACGGCAAGCCCTCAGGAGTCATATCGATATCTCTTTCCATCGTTGAGACCTCCAACCCTCGACGAGACCTTCCTCCGAGCGCATTTCACTCTCCCCAAGCTCCGATCATTCCTTTCAATGAGACTCCCATGGGTCAGCAAGACCTCTCGCCAAGCTCTTCCATTCTTCGGCGAGACACCATCGGGTCAGGGAGACCCTTTAGCGAACACAAAATATTATACCGAAGGAACCCTGTAGTCAGCAAGACCTCGCCCTATTGGTCAGACGTTATACCGATGTCAAACTCTCTCGGAGAGCTTGCTTTATCTCGACAAGACCCTACCTAGTCGGCGAGACCTCATATCGAGCTCAAAACTTTTGCCGAGACCTTTGCTTGATCACCGAGACATCACGACGAACTCCTTTCTTTCGCCGAGAGCATACTTCATTTCGGGGAGACGTCGCTTGGTCGGTGAGACCTCATAGCGAGGTCTTCATTTTTTTGGCGAAGGCTTTCTATTTCGGTGAAACATCATCGGTCGCTAAGACATCACAGCGAGACCCACCTTTTCTCCCTGCTGACATCCCTTTTCACCGAGACCACATTACTTCAGCGAGACCTCACTCTGACGGTGAGACCTTATAGCGAAGCCCCCCATACTGTCACCGAGACCAATGTTTGTCGGTAGGACATCTCTCCGAGATCACCATCCTACGCCGAAGGCACTCCGTTTCGGTGAGAAATCACGCCAACCTCAATCCCTCTTGGCGAGACTTTCGCTATTGGTGAAAGCTCATGGTGAATGTAAAACTTTATCTCCGATGATGGCCTGGTGAACAATTGTCAGCGTGACTCCCACCGGTCGGGAAGACTTCACAGCGGACGACAAGAGTCTTATTGATGGCCCCTTCTTTCTCGACAAGACGACCAGTGGTCGGCAAGACCTTTCATCGAAGCCACCTCATTACACCGAGATCTTACCCATTCGGTGGGACCTTACTGGGTCGGAAGGACCTCACCCCGACACCAGCCGTTTCAGCGAGACCAATTCTGCCGCCGGGACCTCTTGCCGAAGGTCTCATCTCTTGCCAAGCTTGGACCTCCCCAGCGGAGACCACCACTTGTCAGCGAGACATCTAGGTGGGCCCAAAACCTTCGACAAGCTCCCTTCTTTCTGCCAGACCTTTTTTGATCGGCAAGACCTCACGCCGATGAGTCTCCTTTCGCCGATACGTCCCCTCCTGTCGGTGAGATACTTCCCATGCGGAGGGAGATACAAAATCTCACAACGATTAAAATGTCTTGCCGACCAAGACATTTCAAAATGAATAGAACCCCTGCTAGCCGACAAGACATCTGGAAGGTCTTGTCGACTTTCTCCTCATAAGAATTTTATGCTAAACTTGACTGAGGCAGACTTTTCAAATGAGCTCCTTGAGAAATGCATCAGGGGTATGATTTAATCTTGCACAACAATGTCCCCATTTGGCCTTCATGAACATCTGAAACAGATGGCCCTGCCTGATTGAGCCCGCAGGTGAAAATCGGGTAACAGTAACATAGAGGGTATGTACAACCACTATTATTAAACACCTAGAACCTCAACTAGCTAGTGATCTTTCCTACTATTTAGTGCAAAAATGATGAATGCACACTAAATATTATTATGACACTTTATATCATGTTCACATAATATCATCATATTTCAAACACTACTCTAAAAACATAAAATAGACAAATTAGGTTCAATTGGTTCAATACTTCACTTGTGTGAAGAATGTCCTTCTAAAAAGTAAATATGATATACATCAATTGAAAGTTCAAAATTTCAAACTTCAAATGCAATGATTTATAATAAAAAATATCAACTTGAATTTTAAAACTTCATCTAGACAAGATTATATATTCTACCTCTGAACTCCTTCCTCTCAATAATATATACTTTATAAATTTCTACTTTTTACACTAAATTATTTGAGATGTGATTAAATCCCTAATCTAATGTAAAATTACTATTCCTAAAATAAAAAATTCTCTTTTTTTAAATGTAAAAAATACTTTCTATACTAATGGACCTGTAATCTATTGGTGAAGTTGAATGGTTCATAATGAACCCACCAAAGATCAAGTTTTGTTTAGTGCAAGACCTTGACATGATAAGGGATGAGACCAAGATTGTGTCGTTTGGTGAAAGAAAACCTTTCATACTTAACAACAGATCTCTTGAATAGGTTCTAGAATTACACACTCTCATATTGCATCTTCAATTGTGTTGGTATTTCTAATTAACTTTATAAACTTTGAAAATGATGTAACATTTATCTCTAATAGATTTGTACGTAATATATTTACTTTCAAAACATCAATTACTACCAAAAAAAATCTTGCACATCAATTTTAATGAGATACATAGCAGATCCCAACAATCCCAACAAACTTGCCACATAATAAGTGTTGATTGGATGGGAACCCAACAAACCCACAGTCCTAATAATGACATGTCTTCTTCATAAACTAAAGCTCTTATGATCATGTAAACAGAAAAATAGTGGTCAAGAGGTCACCTCTTTGGAGTTAAAAAGACAAAACGACGTAGCAGATCTTTATAATTAAAGGAAAAATGATCACAACTTTGGAAAGAATTGTGAAGGAAATAAATAGAGACCGATTTTATGGTTAGACTATGCATTTCACAGGAACCTTTTATGATCCACAAGGAAGTATGTGCCTGCATATTATTTGTCTGCAAACGTAAGGCTTAAATAGTCTGGACAGCGTGAACAGTGCTTCCAAAAAGTTGACACTTATTGAAGTATTTATTTCCTTTCACGTACTTATGGAAGCTGATGGACGGTCATTCAACTCCAAGTCGTGAAATTTTTTAGTCCTTGGCACGCAACGGCGAGCCCACAAGTCAATAATAAATTTCTCTTTCTAAATAGGTAGTTTTTAATTCTCTTATATTTTCTTAAAGTATCATAACTTCCTTGAATTGCATTAATTTAGATTATTTATTGTACTTTGTTTGTTGTATGTTATTATTATCAATAAATTTAAATAATTTTTTAAATTTGGTTCATACAAATTATTATAAAGATTTTTTTTAAATTTTTTTTGATTGAATTAAGAGCTGGAATACATCGTTACAGCATACTGTCACAGCAGAAAACAGTTACAAATACATAGAGAAGCTCGTTACAGCATATTATGATAATTACAGAAGGAAAAAGTCACAAATACAAGAAGTAGCAGCAGAATTAAACCATCGCAGATACAACAAAACTTAGTTTAACACAAGAATTGTTTGAAGTGGTTCAAATTATTATTATAAAGAATTGTTTGAAGTGGTTCAGATTTTCTAACAAGACATGATATATCTATTCATCTTTATGAAATGTACTCTACACTTTCTAGAATGAAGTTACATCTAACATATATAAATGTTTTCTCTCCTATCTTTATTATATTGAATAGAACAAGAATACAAAGAATAACAGCTAGCAACTAGTATCTTAGCCAACTAGTATCTTAGTCTGTCCCTATCAACAAATTTTTTTCTCCTACCTTTGCTATACTTCAACAAGAGTGACATCAATGACATCACAAGTATCTTTGTATGTCCCTATCAACAATAATCAACATTATGCAAAGCTATAATATTTCAATTAAGCTTTATCATCTATTAAAAAAAAACCTTTAGCCTTATAAATCACATGCGAGTATTCTTTTAACCCTAAAAAATTATTTGATACTACAATAATCTAAGTACTCTAGTCTTGAAAGATAAATTATTAATGTTAAACATATCTCTTGTTACTTAAGAGGGTGGAAAGAAGGACTAATTTAATAGTTATTAATTGTTTTTCCTTTTTACTTATTGATAACTAGCTCAAAAGTCATTAGAAAAATCAATATAATAATATTGTTAGTAAATAAGTGGATGATACACTACAATTTTTTTTATCATTATAAGAAAAATAACAATTAAAACTAATTAGCAAATTTAATATATTTGTAGGATTCATAACACCTTGATTTTCTTAGTAACCTCCCCTTAGAGACATTTTTATTTTGATAAAGACAAGGTAGAATGGAGATGTATAGTTGCTTGTTCATTGGTAGTTGTTTCCCATGGTCATATTGCCATACTCCTATACAACTGTAGGTCATTCTCAAGTCTACTCCTATGATTTCTCATTTAACCTTTGAAATGGATTTGGCCTTGACTGAAACCAACTTATGATCTTAAAACAAAATGAATTTAACTATAATGAATTTAAAAGGCATCACAATCATACAAAAAATGACCATTCTTAAAATGTAAGGTACACATGTATGTTGTCCAATTGATATCCAATTATTTCTTATAAGGATAAAAGTGACTAACGATTGATCATGCTTTTCATAATAATACAAAATATTCAAATGTTTTTTATACTACAATTTTTTTGATCAATTATTGCAACTCCTAAATAATGAGGTTGTAAAGAGTGGAACCTAGCAATAGCAATGCTAGAACAATTCCTTTCATGGTTCAATGTTATTAAGGGCATGTTTGAACTTTATATGACTCAAGTTAATAATTAAGAAGGGTTTTGTTGTGTATCCATAAGAAAACCACAAGTCTTAATTTATCTCAAGAGCTTAAATAAATTTCGGAAACATCACATCTACTTTACATTTTTTGAAAATATAAAACAACTATTAGTTGTTATATTAATTATTAATTATATTATTTTCAATTGTAAGAAGTTGTTAGCAATTTCATAAGGCATATTATTTATCCATTTTAAAAATATGCAAGCCCTTTCAAGCTTGAACAAGGATTTCTAATTTTGACATGGTTGGGGTATATGGGTAGAAAAGCCCATCAAAATTTGCCAAGTAAAACTTTCATAGAATCATCAATGAAAAGAGCAGGAGCCTTGCAATGTAAGTCCATTTAACACAGACTTAATGGGTAAATACAACTTGTGAGTACTTGTCAAATCACCAGTAAGACAATAGAGCCGTCAATTGAAGAAGTTAGGAAAAAATAGAAACCAAATAAAAAATAAGAGAACCATTGAAAACTAGGAGGAAGTAGGTAAGAAAAGTCATTTGGATACAGTAAGAAGGAGGATCTTGATAGCATAATAAAGAGGAAGGGAACAAATATGTAAGATGGTTTGAGCAAGAGGACTAAAGGATAAAACAAACACTATGGAAATATTGAAGAGAGTGTGGAGGAATATTTGGCTCTCAAAATATAAGCTCTTCAAGAATAAGTGGGATACTGATGTAATCCATATAGTTTGAGATGTTCAATAGGTCTAGAGCCTCTTGGTTTTTCATTTTGTTGATTATCAAGTAACTTCTAGTTGGGTTTTTGGTTAATGTCTCTTTATTTGTATTTGTCCCATATTGGTTTGAAGGCCAAGTCTTATGTTTGTTCTAGCTATATGTTTATTGCTATATCTTTGATACTTTGTTGAAGTTTATGTGGTCATTTCAAAACCCTTGATTTAATCCTTATAAAAAAGATAACAACCATTAAAAATAATTCTTATATATTATTTTTCTATTTCTAATTTTGAGTTTTTATTGATTTTTTTATTGAGTCCAAATATAAATTTTGCTTGTTTATACATGACACATTGAATGCTATATATTTTATTGCTAGTCATGTGATAGATAAAGATAGTCCACAAAATGTTGTACATTAATACGAAATAGATTTTTTGAAGTTGTTACTTGCTCATTCTCACCCAATAAACAACTCTCTTCATCAGGTAGTCACTACCACTATCACATCCCTAATAAAAATATATATTTTATGTTTAGCTTTTATCCCTATAAGAGTTGGTGTAAAATTATCTATACCCTACAAGATTTGGCTATACATTTAACCACCTAAAATCTAGGATTTTTAATGAAAGCATAAGAGAGACCAACTATGAAAGAATATAGTTATTCTATTAAAGGATACAAATATACAATAATGATTGATTCTAATGGATTAAGATTACAATGAGAACTCCTTTGGTTATATAGGCCAAGGTAAGACATAAGACTACATAATAGTATGGCATGTGTATTAATCTAATGAATTGAGACATAAAGTGATAAATATCCTATGTATTCCCTAAGTAAACTTAAGTAAACTAGTGTAAATAGGACCTAGGTGGTGAACCAGTTAGGTAAAACACCATGTTCACATTAACAATCCCATATACATAATGTTGTCAATTTACAAGTCTTCACATGGGATGCCACACATTTTTTAGGTGTAATGAAATTCACATATTTTATAACATGGCAATAATGTGCACTGTAAGAAGAAATTGGCTATTTTTATAATGAAATATTTACTTATATCTTTAGATTAGATGCATTCTTTTGTCATACATTTTTTGAAGTTAGCCAACAAGTTTGGGAAAAAAATAATTTCAAATGATAACTACCTATCTTCAAATTTTGGCCAAGCCTACCCTTTTTAGGCACCCTTTTTTTCATTTATTTGGGTTTAGTACAAGTTCTCTAAAATGGTTTCTTGATTCAAAGAGTAATATGAAAAACACATAACTTAGTTGGGAATATATGTAACAGGGGAAAAGGATGGCAAGGACCACTAATGGAAGTAAATATTATAGATCGTAGATGTTAAATTTGGCTTTCATTATGTTCCAATCGTTATGATTAAAAAAATTAATAAATAAAAACTTAATTTTTACGTTTATCAAGAACTTAGCTACTCTTCAAAGAATTTATTATTTTGTTTTATTTTAATCATTAAAAAATTAATGTTGATTATAATGGATTTTTTTTAACAATAATTGAGAGCTTTATTATAGTCTTAGTGGAGAGCCATATTTTATTCACTTTCATGTGTGGGTGATCTCACAATATTGTGTTCCAATTTTTGGCCTGAATAAGACATTGGAATCAATACTTTAAACTAAAATTTCACTTTTTGTCACTTATAGCAAGCAAACAATTAATAATTCAAGGATAATGTGAACTACTAATTAAAAAAAAAAAAGTTTGTAGATTCTATATATATTTAAAAATAAATAAAAATAATTTGTCTATTTTTTATTTTTTAAGAAAAAGGGATAAAAAATTATTTAATCAATAGAAGGCCAACAATACATACAAAAATAAGCCCCAACCACTAGGGGGCTCAAGAAGACCAAACAAAAAATAACAAAAAATCACAAAAAAAGAGCCAAATCCACAAGAACCCAACCATCACACCCCATTAGCCAGACATATCCTTAAGAATCAATTTCTCCAATCTTTGGGAGCAATTTGATGAAAGATACTCTTAGCTACAAATATTCTAGTCACCCATATACTTTGAGGCCTATTTAGTGAGGCAATCAATGGCATTGTTCCACTCCCTCAGGTTATGGGCAAAGGATACATATTCCAATAAATTTCCTAGTCAGTGAATTTGCTAAACCACCTAATCCAACTACTAATTTACACCACCAACTTTTTGCTTATTCAACATATTAACCAAGATTTGTGAGTCTGACTCAAGGATGTAGTTTCTATACCATCCTAATACCCACTATCATGGGTTATGCATTGTTCGTGACATAATTTATCTTCTATATCATTTCATTTACTGTGTTGTGTGAAATGATCCCAATATCATATGAATACTTTTTTTCTTCTTGCACTGTAGGTGTTCATTTGATTGTCTTCTACCCCATTCTATAGGTTCATGTGCATTCTAGTGCCCTTGGTGACAAAGAAACTATAGACTACTTGCTTATAGGGACTACCACTCTCTTACATGAAATCCTTTGTTTAGATGTTACATAACTATCGTTGATTTGGACACTCATGACTTATCCTTTGAGGACTTTGTCATATTCAAGTTTAGAAAAATCTAACCACTTCTCTTATTTTGAAACTATCACATTAGTTAGTGCCCATTACCATTTTCAAAGGAATGTCATGCTTCCTTCCCTTTGCATGTGACATTGATGCAGGAACATCTAGGTCTACATGTGCTCCTACATCGCCCAAAAAAAAATTTAGTTTCATTTTTAGTTTTGGTGTGTTTTGGTGGTTTCAAGCATCTCTCGACATTAGAAGTCTCTTGTGTGGTTAAAATTGCAAGAGTCAAGTTTTTTCCATATCACTCTTTTAAGACTCTGCAAATAGCTTTACAAAATTTTTAAATTTTTAAAATTTATAGAGGCTAGAGAAAAATCCTTTGGAGGGAAGCATCATAATGTTAGACTTCTTATCTTGGCTAATTTTAGGAAAAGTGGAGCTTCCAAGAAAAAAATACATTAAAAGTCACTTTTCGACATCCAACTACGCACTTCCAAAGCACCAATTTGAACAAATTAGTTTGCATGATATTATAGAGTTTGTGGCAATTAAATCATTGGTTTTTATTCCTCTATGTTTTATCTTTCCATTGCATAAAAAAAATTGAGGCATTTGAATTTAAAAATGGGAAAAAAATTGTGTGGGAGCCTGAAAAGGTGTTTAATCATGGTAATTTCCACTTTGTTTTCTTTTCTAAGCTAGAGGTTATTTATTTGATGGTTTAAATAGATGTTAGAGGTATATTTTCATAACATAAATTGAAGAAAAATGAAAAAGAAAAAAGAACCAAATTAAAGAGATTGTCCAAGTCCACATAGAAGGAAGAAGGAGAGAAGTCATGCAACCAGTGAGGATGAGTTTTATTGCTATGAAAACACAAAATACATAGCAAGTTTGAAGGGAGACTATTGCATCTCATATTGGAAGGGACAATAACAATAAATAAAGTTTTAAATGGGCTAGATTAAAAATTAGAGGAAGACAAAAATAACATGAGAGATGTTGGTTAAGTAAGGAATGGATTTGAATAGAGAGGATTGTTGAAGTTAGAGATAGTGAGTAGCCATGAGTGTAATGGTGATTGTGCAAAATTTGATTTGTATTGTAGAAATTTTATATCTAGATTAGAAAGTTGAGTAAAATCAGCATGTATATTGTTTTGTTGCAGTTACATGCAACCATTTTTATTTGATATTATGATTGTTAGTGAGTTGAGTGTCTTTACTTGTGTATGTGAGTTGTGTTAGAGAGAGCTTGTATTAATTGGTATCAGAGCCAGAGGTTTTGAGTGTATAAGTAGAGCGCTGAACATGAGGCAACCTATTCCAAGACCAATGGGTGGATAGAGGAAGCACGGTGAAGAAGAAGAGCTCGTGTGGACTATTGTAGGTGTGAGAGAGAAGTCCTGAGCAATGAGAGATGGAGCCGTGAAGAAAATTGAAATTGTAAATTGTGAAGAGGTGATACAAGTTGTGAAAGTTTGGAGCAAGTGAGATGAAGATATATGTGTGGAAGCTCATGATATGGGAGGGTTGTAGACAGTCTCAAAAGAGGAAAATTTTGAAGATTATGACAAGTATATCTATGAGAATGGATAGGTTGGAAGCTATGCATCATTGAGAGGTTGTGTGGAATGAGTTCACAACAAAGGCATGCCATGATGAGGGCATGGAAGGAAAGGATGAGGAATATGAAGAACTGTGTGCAACAATGATTGAGGAAGTGAAAGATGTGAGAAGTGAAGAGACTTGAATGTAGAAGAGGTTGTCGAAAATGAGAAGAATGAAGATGCAATTGTGGGAATTGAAGTTGTCGCGATGGAGCACGAGGAAAGTTTCAACCCATGGATAAAAAAGATGGAAGAAGAAAAATGTGAGAGCAACCCCTACAAATATAGACAAAGAGGAAAAGTGGAAGGGAAATAATAAAAATCATATTTTATTTAATGTTGGTTTGTTTGCAGGCAATGAAGAAATAAAATCAAATTTAGGAGTTGAAATTATGCACTTGGAGAGTCCTAAATTTGACAAACAGATTGGAAAATTTGAAGATGATTTCTTATTAAAAGAAGAGATGGAAAGAATCAACAAGTTGTTGGAAGGAGAATTGATGGACAAACATGAAGAGGGGTTTGCAAAACTTTTTGTTGGAGGTGAGAAGATGAATGTTGCAGCAAAGGATGAAAGAAAAGATGTTGGGGCAATGATAAAGAATGAGGTGAATTTTAATTTTGAATTTAGTTGTGATGATTTCTTACCTTCCTTTATGAGAGAAGAAGAGGATGTAGAACAAGAAGAGAGCATGTAGATGAAAATTTTCAATTTATATGTAGTAAATGAAAATTTGTATAGGGATGCAGTAGATTTTGGTGTGGTTACAAATTAGTGTATGGATAATACATATTTGTATATAGAAGTTGTAGAATATGTTGCAGGTGAGATTTGGTGGAGGTGGCCGATTCATGGTGGTTCAAATCCCATGAGATATTGGAAGAGAGATATATGCATTTGGTGGAGGAGGTCGAATAATGGTGGGTTGGATTCCATGAAGGAAGAGAAGAGAAGAGGAAGCCTTTGACAGAGGAGGATGGTTCATGGTGGACATGAGTCCACAAGAGGAAGAAATAAGAGGATGTAGAGTTGTTGGAAGATAATGGTAAATGTTCTGACAAGATGCTGGAAGAGAAGAAACAAAAAACATGTGCACCTATCACAGTGATGGAGTTCACTATAGATTGTTTGCAATCTGAAAGGATGGTTCTACCATTCAACTCCACTTTTGTGAGCCTATGCTAACAAACTTCCTACTTGATGTGTCTAATGTAGGAGCATTCGAGTCTACAAGAAATCCTACATCACCCAAAAATATTTTTAGTTTTGGCGTGTTTTGGTCCAGTTTCAAACATGTCTCAACATCAGAAGTCTCTTGTGGTCAAAATTGCAAGATTTAATTTTTCCAAATCATTGTTTTAAGTCTCTACATATAGCTTTATGAAAATTTTAAATTAAAATTTACAAAGGTTGGAGAAAAATACTTTGGAGGGAAGCATCATAATATTATACTTCTTATCTTGGCTAATTTTTAGGGAAAATGGAGTTTCTAGGTAAGAATTACATCAGAAGTCACTTTCCAGCATCCAACTGCACACTTCCAAAGCACCAATTTGAACAAATTATTTTGGCATGATAGTATATAGTTTTTGATAGTTAAATCATTGGTTTTTATTCCTTTATGTTTCATCTTTCCATTACATAAAAATTTGGGGCATCTGAATTTAAAAATGGGAAAAAAATAAATTGGGAGCCCAAAAAGGTGTTTAATCATGGTAATTTCCACTTTTTTTTCTTTGCTAAGCTAGAGGTTATTTATTTGTTGGTTTAAATAGATGTTAGAGGTATCTTTTCGTAACATAAATTTAAGAAAAATGAAAAAGAAAAAGAACAAAATTAAAGAGATTGGAGGCCACATAGAACGAAGAAGGAGAGAAGTCATGTAGCCAATGAGGATGAGTTTTATTGCTAGGAAAACACAAAATACAGAGCAATTTTGAAGGGAAACTGTTGCATCTCATATTTGAAGGGACAAGAATAGTAAATAAAGTTTAAAATGGGCTATATTGAAAATTAGAGGAAGACAAAAATGATATGAGAGATGTTGGTTAATTAAGGAATGGATTTGAATAGAGAGGAGTGTTGAAGTTAGAAAGATAGAGATCAGCCATGAGTGTAATGGTGATTGTGCAAATTTTGGTTTTTGTTGTAGAAATTTTGTATCTAGATTGGAAAATTGAATAAAATCAACATGTATGTTGTTTTTTTTTGTTGTATGCAACCATGTTTATTTGATTAAGATTGTTAGTGAGTTGAATGTCTTTGCTTGTGTATGTGAGTTGTGTTAGAGAGAGCTTGTATTAATTGGCATTAGAGCCAAAAGTTCTAAGTGTATAGGCAGAGTGCCAAATATGATGCAACCTATGCCAAGATCGGTGTGTGGATAGAGGAAGCACAATGAAGAAGAAGAGCTCGTGTGGACTATTGTAGGTGTGAGAGAGAAGTCCTAAGTAGCGAGAGTTGGAGCCACGAAGAAAAGTGAAATTATAGATTGTAGAGAGGTGATGCAAATTATGAAAGATTGGAGCAAGTAAGATGAAGATATATGTGTGGAAGCTCGTGCTATGGGATGGCTGGAGACAATATCAAAAGATAAAAATTTCTAAGACGGTGATAGATATAACTGTTGTCAAACAGATTGCACCTGAATGCTTGAATGGTTAAATTCAACAATTTGTTGAAACATGGGAACTATCTGAAGTCAGGCTGTGGGTATTCCTATGGTGAAGATAGACCTCCAAATTCTAGGCTGGTTCCTATTTGATGATCAATTATATACTTGAATGATTTTCTTTGAGAAAAGGGATAGAAGAACTATTGCTAAATGCATGAAACTGAAACTAAAACCTCGGTGATGCACCTAATTGATATTTATGAGCAGATTGATTCACAACTGATTATTACAGAATCTATTTTCACAACTCAAGTTGGGCAATCTAATTACATAAGTGTTTCATCAGAAGGCCTGACAATCCATTCTTAATGAAGGAAAACTATATTTTCACAACCTAAAGGAGAGGATAAATTAATAGCACAACTTATGATTTGTAATTAAAATTGCTTTTTCGTGTACATGTATTCATGAACGTGATAAGAATTTAAAGGATTTGAAATCAAACACATCAAATTCGCATTTTAAACATTTAATAAATACAAGACTCCTGAATCTGAGAAGGCTAATACTGAATAGCGATAATAAAAAGAAGGAAACTCTGCAAAAATGATAACCTGTAAAGCTGTAAAATTGTATTATATCTTAAAATGTTGAGCTACAAGATATTTCTCTTTGCAGAATGCAAAGGTTGAATAACAAGAACTAACTGAAAAAGATAAACTTTTTCAATATATACAATGAGAATGCACTTCAAAGTGCATGAACATGTAACTAAAAGTCAATTTCAGTGAGAAAGTGATAACTCCAAGGTGAAATCCGAGTAGTAGCAAAAAATCCCTAAAAATAAGGTTCAAACTCATGCAAAAATGAGTGAACTCAGTCTCGAACTTGCAGTCATAAAGCATGCAACTGATCTGTAACTCAAACTGAACTGGAAATCTCTGAATGTGAGCCAAAACATACAAAAATCATCCTTGCTTTAATCAATTCACTTGTGATAACTCAAAATCCATTCTTGCATGACAAATCTTCAGTTGAGGCTACTTGTATCTACAGTTGAACTCCGTAATATCTCAACTTCACATAACGTCCTTTATTTGCATTTAAATATACTGAATCAATTAAATGATTTATTTTGTATCATTTAATTAATTCGGTTACATTGAATAATATAAATAAAAGATAACTAATGTTAAATTGATTTAATCAAACGAAACCCCATCTCACAGCCTCATATACCCACTTTAGCATATACATTTGAATATGCATTCTCCATCAAATAAAACTAAGTTGACCATATCTTGGCATATAAAATGTAATAGAAGAAAGTCAACTACATCTTTATGATTAATATATAGGCATCGTGACTTAAAGTCAAGGCCACGGGAAATAAAAACATAATGATTTCTCCTAAAATCATTGAGATAGGCCTTTATCGAATTAGGACAGACAAAGTTAGTCGAACCCTAATGATTTTTTCATTTGAATTCTTCAATTTCGCTTAAGACTTCCTTGTTGCACCGCCATGGAGTGTTGGGAAGGGTTTGGAGCTCGACCTGCCACATTTGCATGCTATTTTCTGGCGGATTTCTAAGGATAGTCTACAAAAAGATACCTGGTAAGTGTTTCTCTATGACAAATCTGATATATCAAACTCCATTCTGTAAACATTCTATTGGGCTCTTAGGTTGTGGGTTCCACTATTTCTAATGCATTATTGTTATTATGCTTTGCCTTATTGATGAGACTTTGATGCTTGAGGCCGCAATGATGCTTCTTGTAATTCGAGTTTTTGATAGAATTCTCAGTGATTTTTCTGAAAGTATTTTGCTGTGAGTAATTTATATTACTCAAGCCTCCCTCTGTGAGATTCTTTTATACAACGGCCATGAAAGATCTTCATTTTTTGTTTGTAGACCACAAGTTTTGAGCCATATAGACATTCTTTCTTGTTATATAAGCTCGAGCAGGACTCCTTCCTTGGCACAACATGGCTATTATGCTCCATTTCTCACTTATTTATTTCCAAAGATGTAGAAAATAATGAAAACTGAATCTATTCATTGTATCTTGGCATATCATTTTCACCATTTGGATAATCTATCTGTACTCTTACTAGCCGCGACCTTCACAACATTCTGGGTACTTGGTATGTCACTTTACATTTTCTAAATAATGCATCTCTTTATTGCGGGCAGAAATTGAAGGGATTATTGCATTTTTCCTTTTTTTCCTACAAATGAGTGAGAGCTCTGGAACCCTAAGCCAAGGCTTATATTTAATCTTTGAATCTTCTTTTATATTCTATCAAAACATAAACATAAGGGTTTTTCTTCTATACTCAGTGAAAACATAATACATGCTTGCTACGAATCTCTTTTTTTCCTTTTTGAGTTCTTACTGAAATGTAAACCCTTTGTATGTTGTATTCACGACCTCATAAGAGTGAACTGGTTCTTTAATGAATGCTTGAAGCCACCTGTAGAAGACTGCTCACTGTAAATGCATTGACTATCCTGGGTAATGTAGTCCAAGATTCCTGTACATACTCATCACAATGTTATCCTTACAAGTATTTTCCTCTTGACCACATAATGCACCTCTTGTATGGACTATTTGAATCATTCTTATTTGTGATAGCCACTTGTTCTTTGTATGTGACAAAAACTCTCTTTCTGTTATGAATGGATCATGTGTATTACATACTTGGAAAGTATGATGCACCCTTAAACTGCTCATGGATGTTTCTTTTGATAATGATGAAGAGGAGGAAAATGATCATCTCTTTTGCTGCCTCCATAAAGGGTGAATACCTGCTACTATTCTTGATGCTCACCTTTGCACCTTGCTATCATGCACTGCTCATTGTCATACGTTCATAACTTTGACTATTAACATGGCTATAACCATCATATATTTGTAATGACTGAGTTGAACTTTTGATTGTTTTGGTTTACATAATGTAATGTTGAAACAAGGACTGTATTATGCCTTTGCTTGTTACCGTGCTTCAACATATGACTCTTGGGAGAAGATGAAAACTTTTGTATACTGTCCTATGACATCTTTTGAGTATCTTCTAATGTATAGCAATGTGTTGTTCATTTAATGATAACTGCTGCTCACTCTCCATGTAATCATACATGACTTCAAGTGCATTCATTTAGATATTAATGCATAGAAACTAGCCCTGACATCCCTTCATTTTGCATTTAAACTACTTTGGTATTTCATGACTACCATTCATTTTATATGACTATGAAGGCTTGCTGTTCATTGGAAGTGACTGTATCCTTTAATGCTGCTACAGATTGCATATCATGTCTCTTGATCTGAAACTGAAACAATATTGTCCAGCTATCTTGTTGACTACCCTTTTGATATTCTCATCTGGTACTTGAAACAAATATGCTTGTAGATACCTGTCTGTATTCTCCATACCTTTTAAATGCTGTCTAAGCCATAATTGCTACTTTCTGTTGAAGAACTTGTAGAGAATTGGATTATTGCAAATATGTTATACTCCATGATTATGTAAATACTTTGTACAACTTTTGGACTATCTTGTACGGTGATATACTTCTAAAGTTATAAAAACATTCCAATGCTCGAATATTCTGTTTCTCTTCAATGCAAAGAGGCTCTATACTTCATTTAGATGTAATGTGAAAATGTAAAGTAGAGCTGAACAAAATATGAAATTGATGAGTTCTTCACACTATTTTTTGAAATCTCTTTGAAATAAGGCTGCTTGCATGATTATATCATTTAGTTTCAGCAGCATTGATGCTTTCAATGACTGTTATCAATATTCATGATCTTATGTATGGAACTTGAGAGTGTATCCTCCTTGATATGCCGAGATCAACCCTTGTGGGAGCCCTTTTTGCTCCACATATCTGATAAATTGATCTCAAACGTGATGAACCTGTTCTTGCACATTGAAACAAACATGTTAGCAAAATAAAAGAAGCTGAAAGCTTCCATTGAGTTATGTTTTTCTTGATTGTCAGCCTTTCATCTGGTGAATGGTTGATTTAATGCAAATTACATTCCTGTTGGTAGCGTAGGCATAAGGCAGAATGTAATTCATCATTGCTTAGAGTACACCTCTAACACCATTCCTTTATAATTTTGCAGGTTCATGGAGCGAGGAAACGAGGCTATAGCAGCTTGGAGACGCGATGACTGAAGACATCAACGAAAGTGATTCATCATTATAGGAAATGATGAATTGCTCCTCTTCTTTGCACTTATTTTATTTTCAGTAGTGTAGTTTTTTCTTGAATTGTGTGTTCATCATTTGATTGTCATAATCAAATCCAGTTACTCTCGCAGCTTGTGCGAGATTCAGTTTTTTTACAAAATGAATAAAAGGCATTACTATGCAAAATTTTCAATTTTCGGTTTCAAATACTTGCACAATAAAACTGTGATTCAGATGTAAATTGATCTCTATGATGATCAATGAATACTTTAACAACAAAACATGAATTTGATTCAACTCTACCTATTTAAGCTCGTAGTGAAAAATAGGTAACAATAACTATGAGAATGGATAGGTTGGAAGCTACGTAACATGAAGAGGTTGCAAGGTATGAGTTCACAACAAAGGAATGCAATGATGAAGGCATGAAAGGAAAGAATGAGGAAGATGAACAATTGTGTGCAACATTGCTTAAGGAAGTGAAAGATGTGAGAAGTGAAGAGAAGAATGTAGAAGAGGTTGCCAAAAATGAGAAGAATGAAGATGTAATTGTTGGAATTGAAGTTGTATCCATGGAGTACAAGGAAAGTTGTAGCCTATGGATAAAAAAAGATGGAAGAAGAAAGATGTGAGAGCAACCCCTACAAATGTAGACAAAGAGGAAAAGCATAAGGGAAATGACAAACATCATATTTTATTTAATGCTAGTTTGCAAGAAATGAATAAATATAATTAGATTTGGGAGTTGAAACTATGCACTTGGAGAGTCCTAAATTTGACAAACATATTGGAAAATTTGAAGATGATTTCTAGTTGAAATAAGAGATGGAAAGAATCATCAAGTTGTTGGAAGGAGAAATGATAGACAAACATGAAGAGGGGTTTGTAAAGCTTGTCGTTGGAGGTGAGAAGATGAATGTTGCAGTAAAGGATGAAAAAAATGATGTTGGGACAACAAAAAGGAATGAGGTAAATTTTAATTTTGTATTTAGTTGTGATGATTATTTACCTTGGTGAGAGTAGAAGAGGATGTAGAACAAGAAGATAGCATGCAAATGGAAAATTTTAATTTCCATGGAGTATCAAATTCATATTTGCATAGGGATGTAGTAGATTTTTGTGTGGTTATATATTAGTGTATGGATAATACATATTTGTATATAGAAACTATAAAAGATGCTACAGGTGAGATTTGGTGGAGGTGGCCGATTTATGGTGAGTCAAATCCCACGAGAGATTGGAAGAGAGAGATACATTTGGTGGAAGAGGTTGGATAATGGTGGATTGGATCCCACAAAGGAAGAGAAGAGAAGAGGAAGCCTTTGATGGAGGAGAATGGTTCATGGTGGACATGAGTCCATAAGAGGAAGAAAGGAGAGGATGCATAGTTGTTGGAAGAGAATGGTAAATGTTCCAACAAGATGTTGGAAGAGGAGAAAAAAATTCATGTGCACCTATCATAGTGATCAAGTTCACTGCAGATTAGTTGCAATCTAAAAGGATGGTTCTACCATTCAAGTCCACTTTTGTGAAACTATGCTCCCAAGGATTTTTTAGTGGCGAATCTTCGCCAATTGGAAAATAGTACGTATCAACCAAGTCAAAATTGGCGAATAAATTACAACCAATAGGGTGGCCATATCGCCCAGATTTTATGAATTATCGGTCTAATGCATTTCCATTTACCATTAATTTATTTCATGATGCATATGTATAACAAACTATGTGTTTCAAATGGACCGATTAATATTTTTTCTTGGAATATCGGAAGCACGTATTAAATCACCTACATATTTCCCAATATTATTAAAACAACATTGTCTATCAAGATACGTTTTTCCAACATCATTAAATGTTGACTATGCATGAGGACCCATTTTTCCAATTAAAATTTATAAATAATTGCTATGAAAACCCATTTCACCAATAACATTAAAAATAATTACATTTGAGGACACATTTTACCAATTACCATGACACCTCCATGCTAATTAGAGGGCCCTAATCGCCTTGAAAATTACAATGTATGTGTTCCATTGAGGTTTGATTTTCCCAACTTACATGTATCGTTGTATAATCATGCGGGATTCACCAATTTTTTGTATAATACCATTTAAAAATCCTGTGGAATTCACCAAATATGGATTGATATAAATACAATTGAAACTCTAATTTATTCTTACACTTTTTGTTCGGTTCTAAACTTGTGAGCTTTTGATTCGAGGAAGTTGGACTTGGAACCTTGATCATAGGAAAGTTACAAACTTACAACATACAAATTCCTACATTAACATATAGTAAGTCAGTGAAAACCTAAAGGTAAGCGATCATTTCTTCATAGTGTTATAAGATTTTTTTATCTCTTTTCCATTCTTGCTTCAATCTTAAAGATGAAATTGAGTAGGGAATGGGATCTATATTCTATGTCCTTCTTAAACAAGAAATTTGTTTCCAAATTTTATTTGATGCGAGAGATCAAGATTTCGAGCAGCAAGTGCAACAAGGGTAAGAATCCTTAGGGTGGTGAAGGGACTAGGAGGCCATCAAAATGCCCAAAATGTAAAGTTATGATAAAGTCTTACTTTGGAATTTTCAATGTTTCTAATCCATCAGATCAAGATGGAGCTACATGATCAACTCTTGCACCAAATATTAGTGAAGAAGGCATTGAAAATACCTTACTGGAAGGTGGGATTGGGTTAATTGAGTTAGATGAGGATGGAAATGTCATAGAAGATGTTCTAAGGGATACCTTGGTTATCCAAAATGAGATAATTGACTTGGATGAAAATGCTGGAACTGTAGATGATGTTGGTAGCAAGAGAATAAAAACCAAATAAAAAATGGGGCATGAGTAGGAAATGACAAGGAATTTTTAGATTGATTGGGTGTCAAAGTACCCATTCATTGAACTAGTGGAGAATGCAAAAAAAGATGAACCTCCAATAGAATGCAAGTGTAATATTTGTAGTTGGAAATGTAAAAGAGACAAGAAGTTATCGCTCAAGCTTGAAACTATAGAAAAGCATATCGGTAAAGTTTATGAAAAATAAATCATAGACGGAAAGGAAAAATTAGTAGTAAGATGGAAATTAAAGGAAGAATGCCTTCATGTTAAGTATTCCCTGGAATATGATGAGCATATGTAAAGAATAGAAAAGCTTGTTGCACATGGAGGTTCATTTGAAGCTCAATTTGGAAAGGTAATGGTAGCAACACAACTAGAAAAAACTATTCAAATGAGTGTTATTTTCATATTTTGTCCAGAGGGTGTCCTATGACAAACTATCCACAATATAATAATTTATTATCTTTTTGGGGTGTTCCTCACTTTCCTAGCACACATCAGTTAATAAACGCTGGATGGGAATGGGAAATTTGTCTTGTTGAGGTGGAAAAACAAGATTTATAGGAGAATATAAAAGAATCAAACTTCATTGCATTATCTTTAGATGAAGTTACTATAGTAGATAATACTTCTTGGGTATGTATGCATGTGTATACTATACACCAACATGTCCGCCAACCTCATCTTATCTGTGTTCATAAAATCAAGGTTAGTTCAACATCACAAAATCTATTTGAACTAGGTAAGAAAATTTTGAATGAAATTGGAGGTATGGATGACTTGACAACTGCCAAAAAGTTGGTATGTGTAGGAGTTGATGGAGCTACAATAATACAAGGTCACAAGAGTGATCTTTGTGTAAAGTTACAAACTAATTGTTCACCATACATGATTGGCATTCACTGCATGGCCCACATAATGAATTTAGCATTTAGAATTGTAAGCAAGTTTCCTACAATATCAAAAGTTGAAAATATAGTCCCTGAGCTATACACATACTTCTTCCAAAAACCTAAATGTTTTGAGGAATTTTAATTTTTTTTAAGGGAACAACATGAGGAAACAAGCTTCTTAAGGATGTTGATACCAAATGGATATCCTTGCATAGACCAATGCAACAAGTTTCTTCAGAATATTGATCCTTGATTGGATTAATGTACGAACATCACAACATAGCAGACAAATATCATGACCTCTTACATAGGTTAAGCGATATAGAGACACTCTTAGCTTTAGTTGGTCTTCTCCCCATACTAGATGAAATGAACAATATTGTGGAATAAATCCCAAGACAGAACTATGTATATCTATGAATATACTAAACTACATAGAATGGCATGCATGACCCTCGATAATCTATATCTAGAGCTAATAGATTATCCATTTCAAAGTCTAAAATTTGTAAGCTGGTAGTTAATTATAGATTTGAATAATCTTAAAAATTATTTACAGTTTGATGTAAGTGGTCAGTTGTGTGTCTTTGTACGTGGATTTGAGATACCAATGCACTATTGTATGATGGTCAGGCGCTCTACCACAGAAGTACCTATTACAAAGGAATCTTTAACGACATTGTTAAATCTGTTAGTGTTAATTTAAAGGATATTGCAAGATGTATTTCCTCAAAGATTTATGAATGATTCCCTCACGAATAAATACTTGAAGCCATGTCTATTGTGTATCCTCAATTTTTGACTCCAGGCAACCAAGTGAGCCTAGACTTTTTTCATAAAAAAGTAATTACCTTGGTTGAACACTTTTCAAAAAGTACAGAATACAATGGACTGAAAATAGGAGGAATTATAAGTGAAATTAAGCTTAGACAACAAGCTAAGTGTTTTACAGTAAGTATGATTGACCAATATGAGTCCATGGAGAATCCCATGGAAGCAAGATCAATAACAAGGGTTTGGACAACCTTAGGTCAGACTGAAATATTGTGTGAATCAATATTAGAATGTTTCAAACTTGCTGATTTATGTCAAACAATGATATTGGGGTCGGTGGAGGATGATATATTTTCAGTGCATTAGGGTTTTTGAAATCAAAGATAAGAAACAAAATAGACAAGAATTTGGAAAATTGCTTGAGGGTGTTTGCAACTAGGTACAATGTTTGAATTTTTCATTTTGAAAGGGAACTCACAATATGGAAGTCCATATGTGAAAGAAGAGGGTTGTACAACACTCCAAACCTTGGTGGTAGTGGCACAAATGATAGTGACACAATGAATGTTGATCTTGAGATGTAGTTAAACAGACACATGTGAGGCGAAGAAAATGAAGACCGAAATTAGAGTCAAGATGGCTCTCAATCTCATCATCAAAGTGAGGACCAGGACTTGATTTGGCAAATGGAAGTGAATTAGCAGTTTTTAGGTATTTATACTGCACTTCATGAATCATATTCCAAACTGTAGCTAATGATATTTTATATTATATTACATGAAATTGTGAATCAAATTGAATACATTAACATATTATTAATAATTTCAATTTTAATTGTGTCATACTAATAATTTTTACATGTACTTAGTGATTTATCATTCAAATCAATGCTTAATTTTTTCTTCTAGCGTGGATTTTTACATAAAACATAAAATTTGTAGTAAAGAAAATTTGATTTTTGATTTGATATGTGATTTTGCATTAATCTTCAAATTTTATGAATTATTTTTATCAGTGTCTTATATGCAATAGAGTCAAAAAATGAAATATACTCCTACAACAAACCAACTCATGGATTCTTATAACCTCACCACCTTACAATGAGAAACCAAGCAAAGAGCAACACTTATCACACTACTTATAAACTCCTATTGCATTCACACAATCTTTGATGAATAACCGAAATCAATATTAATCCATTCCTTGAACAAAAGCTAACAGCTCAACATCCATAACACATGATGTGATAGGACAACTTATAAATAACCCTTGATTATTTTGAGTCAAAAGATAGTGAATACAATACTGGAGATCAAGATAGGTCAATATTCAAAATTAAAGAAATACACTGAGTGTTTGAGTCATCTATTGTTATTATAGAGAAAAATTACAACATTTTCTATCTGAGCTATCAAATAGGTTAGACTATGCAAAATGAGCTTACAAAGATGAAAGATCAAAAAATTAGAACCCTTTGAATAAGGCTCAAGATTCCCTTTTATAACATAAGGTAAGCAAAAAACAAAGAACCTCATCCTTGACCTTTCTAACAACCAAAATCTCATACAGGAACCCCTAAAATTCTTTGTGTTCCACTAATAAATTTTGCAAAATTTAGTTGCCTTCCATAGTTTGGAATTGGTCTTATGGCTTAGGGTCTGGTTTTGCCTTTGTTCTAGGGTTTTAGTATGCCTTAAACCCTTGAGAAACGCTAGGTACTTAACTCCTTTATAGGCATTCTAATTCGTTGTTGACCTTCTGTCGCCTATTCCCAGTCACATTAGTCATGACTTGAGTCATTTGGTCTGTTTCTTTACCAACTCCTTAAGCTAATGATCTCGGCTGTTACCTGTTGAATTATTCTAAATATTATTTTATGTCATATAGGTCATAAATCTTTTAAGTGTTCAATATTCTTCTAGGTCCGGGGTTTTAGTTTTTTGTCATTAATCTAAGGTCTTGGCCTAAGTTTTATGTCCCCACTTCTCATTACCCTATTCGACCCCCTTTTAAGTACTAAAAATGATGCACATGTATATATAATCCTTTTATGCAGGCCGTTGGATTTGTACAATTGAATCCTGATCGCTCCTCGCACCCCCGTCAAGTTTTATTTTTCATTAAAATATTCACACAGGTTGGTGGGTGAGAGCCACATGTCCCTTCTATCAGTAGAGCCCATTGTATTTCAAAGGAAACAAACGAAAGTATTTAAGTGATTGATGGTCAAGATAAGGTGACATGGTTCAATCTTGACTGTTCCCCACTAGCCTGTAGGGGACCCACCCTCAACAGGGAAGTGGGGAGATGCCACTTGGCATGATCAAAACTATCAAAAGAATTATAGCAAAGCATGAAGTATTAACAAAATATTTTGGCATAAGGTTGAGGGAACTAATGAACAAGCTACTAAAGGGATATTTTGAGCACGTAGTTTAAAGGAGAACAAGATTTTATAATTTGAGCCATCCATTAGATCTAAGGGTTACACACATAGGTGAATGGTCTTAAGCTAAAATGCAAGAGGTTGAGGGCGCTAGATTTAATTTGGGTTGCTCGTCACCTCCCCGCTACTGAAAGTTGCATGGGTTAAACCCAACGAGAGAGTGGGGAGGCCAACACGTGGATTTTCTCAGCACTGGTGAAGACGGTGGAGCCCATAGGTGAATTGGAGGCTTTCCACATGACCTATTATGATTGGTCGATGGTGATAGTTGTTTATAGTCATATTTTTCAAACTTCTTTGACTAAATATGGACCATTTTTTGGGCCATCTCACTGTACAATCAACGACTAACATTCAAAGTTGAGTTTAAGGGAAAATGAGTCATTCTAGTTCACACGAGAGAACAGTAATGGAAGATAGGATGAAAAAATACCAAATTAATCCACCATAAAGCCATAAAATCTTGCTTTAAAGCATAATTGCAGATTGTTAAAAGCATCCAACACATTCAAGGAGTTCTTGCTGTAATTTTTAGGCTCATTCAATGACAAGGATTAGGGATTTTCAAGCATCCGCAAAAACAATAAGTGAAATCATTACCTTGCTTCTCAATTGCTTAGAACCTGCTAAATTTTGCTTGCTTTTTCATTCTACTAGTAGGGTTTCAAGTTTGTATGCACTTCTTTTAAGGTTTGAAATTCAATTTGAACGACTAGCTTGTTCAATCTAGTTTTCTTGTGCATCAAACCCATACCCTAGTTGTGAACCTATATTCTGTTAAAAGGAAACCCTAGCTTGTCCAAACCCTAGAATCATGGCACCAAAGGTTAGAGCGTCTACATCCAAAGAACAACCCTCTGGGTCTAAACCTCTAGTCAGGCCTTTGGTCTAGGATTTAACTGACCAATTAAAACCCTCTACCTTATAGAAACCTAAGGCTCAATTTTTATTCTAAGGCACACAAATTTTTGAAGGGCTTATTGATAGACAATGCACTATTAAGGATGCCACACTACTATATACTGGATGGGCACAATTTAGCTGCTGGTTTGGTAATAGAAACTGTGGTATTCTTGTGGGAAACCCTTGGAATTTGGATATGGGGAAACTGATAGTACCAAATGTGTACATGGATGTAGACCTAATAAATGAAGCAACTACAAATTATGAACCAATCATAAGGACTGTACAAATATTTGATGGAATTGAAATGGTGAAGGTCGCGAGGGAAGAAATTGTTGAGGTCTTCAAATTGACTGAGTGGACTGAGGATATGGTGAAGATAGATGAGAAGACAATCAAGGCAGAGTATGACAGGGTGAGGCATACCTTCAAGATTTCAATTTCCCAACACTATTTGGCATCGGTTAATGATCAAAGGATTGTTCTAGGCTGATCTGATGAGGAGCCTTACCCCATCAACTATTTTGTTTCTTATTTCCAAAGAGAATTCTATTCTTTATGTCAAATCATATGTTATGACCCCACCACTTGCACATGCCAATGGAAAAAATGTATATGATTGACCACATCCAACACCCTACATGTTGTACACTCTATGATTATGGAGGGCACTTGGAAGAGAAGATTTATGAGGGCTTGGTTAAACTAAAAAATGGTCACTATGGGGTTATTATTTACTAGTACTCTATGTTCATGCATATGTTTTTGTTCAAGGGAGCTACATATTTTGGTAAAAATATGCTATTGGAGAAAAGGGAGGGTGATATAGATTTACCCATCCAATGTTGGACCAGAATCCTTGACAAGAATGATAGGAAATTCGATTATGTGGTGTTTGAAAAATATTTTTCCTCCAAGCTAAGGAGAATATTGATTTTGAATATGCCAAGAATTCTTGCTTCTCTGCATGACTTTTTGGGTCCCAAGGATAGGAGGCTAGATTTAAATATTGAGCATAATTGGAGGGATGTAATTGTTACTTTTTTTTTTTTGCTATAGCTCAAAACAGGTAGAGCTGATTTGCATTCTTCATTAAAAGGTACAATTTTTTTGCTAAAGTATTCATTCTAATCCAAAATATGATTACTTGTGAATTTCTAGTGTGATTATGCAAAATTTTGTAACAGAAGAAATCATTAAAATTGCATATTATTATTCATATTGTAAAAGCCAAAGTCCCACATAAGCCGTGGGAGTAACTTAATTTGATTTTGTTAATCAAATAATGAGTACAAAGTAGGATGTATACTACACTACTAAAGATAATATAAACATGAAGGAGGGGAATGATTCATCATTTCCTGTAATGATGAATTGTTTTTACTTGATGTCTTCAAGATTATTGTGTCTCCAATGCCTCGAGGTTCTTTTGACTCCAAGCTCCATGCATCTGCAAGATTGTAAAAGATGGTGTTAGAGCAATGATAAATCATATCCTACTTCATGCCTACACTACCAACAGGAATGTAATATATATCCGATGAGGCATTCACCAAATGATTAAGTCATAAAAAGGTTGATGTTCAAGGAGCATGAAGTTCAATGGAAGCTTTCAGCTTCAATTATTTTTGCTAACTTGTTTGTTTAAATGTGTAGGAAATAGGTATAATCAGATCATTTCAATCAATAGATATTGTTATGAGTGGTGAGAAATGTGGCTCCCACAAGGGTTGAGCCCAACTCATATACAATAACATAGGACAACAGTATGGAATAAGATATCATCATTCTCATGAATGAAGAAAATAGAGCCTTATCTCAACACTTGTGAAAACAGTTTGAGCATGCATCCTATTGCTTATCATTCAAAGAAGCAATCAAAAAAATGATGAATGAGCAGCAACTGCATTTATTTTTTCTCAGCTTTATCTCTACTTTATTTTCACATTGCATTTCAATAAAGTATGGAGCCCTTTACATTGAAGGGTAAAACAAAATATCAAAGGCACATCTGTTTCTGATAACTTAAAAAAAATAAAAATTCATGTTCTATAAGAGACTCAAGAGAAAAAAGTGTGCATTCAATGAAAACAGTTCATCTACAAGAGATGCATCAGGCAGTCGAAGGGTAAGAGTGAAGACCAAATCAAAATGATCACTTACATATAATCTAGCAAGCATATAAAAGTGTTCACCTACAAGAAGAGCCACAATAGATAAATGATGTTTGCACACAATAAATGGCTATAAGGGTGGAATGAAAGGTATTCACACAGAATGACAGCTACAAGTTATGGAATGAGATATACAAATTGGCAGAGTTTTGGTTCACCTTGTTTGTATTTACAAGAAAATGAGAAAACCAGGTGGGTTTTCATTCTAAATAGAGAATATAGAGTTATCAAAAGAATACAATACATAAACATATGGAGAGGTTTAAAATGTTTGCACAACAGAAGAATGGTATCGGGCTAGGGTTTCAAATCCTTTTAATTTTTGTGAAGATCAAAGAACAACAGAAGGCTGAGTCATTTCATTATTCATACATAGAATAAAGGAAACAATAAAGAGTTTCTCATAGGTGGCCTGTGATGGGAAAGTTTTCTCTCGCTATTTTGAGGAGATAAATGAATATCCTATTTTCTTCTTTGATCACATTCAGAAAATAAACCAAAATCTTATACAAGGTCGCAACCATTAATCAAAGGGGAAAACACGAATATGATCATCATTTTTTGCATGAATGAGGTAATAAACAACACTCTACCCACAGTATGCTGTGGAGTATAAGTTCTTATGCAAGAAATAGAGTTTGTCAAGCAACTTACCAACATACTCCCATAATATGACTGTAAATATAGATCTTCAAATTGCGTTGAGATGGCATCAAAAATCTCTTCAATTTTGGCCTCAAAATGATGAAACATCAATAGAGTCAACATAGATAATACCCAGATGGGGTTTTAGTGGGAAAAATGCATATGTACAATGGAAGCCACGACCATTCCATCCTTAGAGAAGAAAGAACACAAAATCCATAATATACAGAGAAATAAAGAAGTTTTTCTTTTCTTTTCTATTGCAAACACAAGGTCCAAGATGTGCAAAGATGAGCATACCACGTAATCTCCGGCAGAAAATCATTTCAAAGCTCAAGCCTAGTATAACCATGGCAGCCAGCAGTAGAGAAAGGGAATCAATAGAACAGTTCACAAACAAAAAATACATCATAAAATATCACATAGCCGCAAACTTGAAGGCTATTTTTGTCCTCAAAATGAATAGAAGAAACCATAATGCAATTTGGAGTTAACTTACCATTTTTTTTAGAGGTGAAATCAAGATATAAAAGCTCAAAACATGGCTCCAAAGTTTCATAATCGAAACTCTTTCTCTCCACCATGGTGGCACAACAGAGCTCCAAGAAAAGCAAAAGTCAAAATGCAAAATGATTAATACTTTTAGGGTTTGATGGTATTTTCCTACCCTAAGTCGATAAGACTTTGATTTTTGCTAATGATTTTAGAAAAAAACATTATGTTTTATTGATGCCCATGGTTTATGACTTTCATGTCAATGACCTAATATAAAGGGGTCATGAGTTAGATATAGCATGAAGCCAAAGACTATGCATGGAGAAGCCCATCGAAGACTGTAAAAAATGACATTGAATATCAAAGTGAGACTCAAATTTTTCCAAAGAGATTTATTTAATGATCTCTTTAATATTTATTATGTGCATAATGTCGGGTATTGGTTGAGGTTGTTTTTCTATTATCTCTAATGTTGTGTTTGCCTTATACTATGTAAAGTAAATTAATTAAATGATGAACTATAAATCATTTAATTAATTTAACTATTTTAAGGTGAAAAATTTGTAACTTCAAGTCAATGTTGCATGTAAAGTGCTAAGTTTAGATTGTGCATGGAGGAAGGATATATTGAAAATTCTAAAAAAAAAATCGCTTATGCACAAGTGGAGCTTCAAAGTTCAGTTATTCAGTTCATGCAGATAGTGAGACATTGCTTTTTGTTTCACATTAGTTCACAAGATATTTTGGTCATGCACATGGAGAGGTGGAGTTTTCTAGGCACAAAGAGCAGTTTTCTTCATTTTTGAGCTATTTTTATTAGGGTTTTCTCTTCTACTCGGATTTCACATTGGAAATGTTGTTTTCACTTCAATTCTCATTCAGTTCTATTATTGGCTTCCTTGTGCATGCCTTTTGTATATATTGGAAGAACTTAGTTTCTTTCACTAGTTCTTATTTTTCATCTCTTTTGGCATACCTTTTTGTAGAGAGAAAGATTTGTAACTCAACTTTTTACATTAATACAATTTTACACATTTACAGGTTACTTTAGTTTGTCATTTTGTAGAGTTTTTCCTTTGTATTGTTCATTGAGATAGAGTTCACCTTTGCAAATTTAGAAGTTTTGTATGTTTAAATAATCTGATGCAAGTCTAATGTGTTTCATTACCAAAACCTTCAGACTTTTGTCTTATTTTTGCATGCTTATACACAATTGTTGTTTGTCATAGGTCATTAATTGTGCTCAAAACTTGTTCCTTTTCCTATTTGTGAAAACTTAGTTTTCCTTAGAAGAAAGGAAATAAATACAACCTTTTAATGAATTAATAATGTGTTTAGAGAGCTCAAATTTCCCTATGTTAACAATTTCTTTGAAGATATAGGCTATGATTTTTCTGCAAGTTCTACCATCATTAGATGCATCACCATCGAATAGTTTAGTTTTTCCAGTTTTTGCATTAGATTAAGTATTTTTCCCTTTTCCCATCAAAGTTTCAAGTCCATAATTAGGAAACCATATAGGAACCAACCTAGAATCTGGAGGTCTATCTTTGTCATAGGAATACCCATAGCCTGAAGATAGTTCCCATGTTTCAACAAATTGATGAATTTAGACATTCAAGAATTCGGGTGCAATTTGTTTGACAACAGAATCACTTACCCAAGTTACATAATTTTGAGGGTGTATGGCATAGCTGTCTCACCTCATATGTTGCCAAGGGATGTGCCAAAAATAATTGGTTTTATAGAGGTAATGAGGCAACCGGGAAATGTGTAGAACAATCATTTGAAGGATCAGGGAAAGGGAACCTTTTTTCCCACATATACTTTCTTTTCTAATTTTGTTATGAAGGAAGGAGGATAAAATAAAATCAATGATATACTCAAACCTTTGGAAATGAAGAGGGTAGGAGAAAGAAACCATGATCCTGAGGGATTTATGACATGACTGAAAGTAAGGATTAGAAGTTCAAAGTTCATTCATAACTTCTACTTCCCAAAATATTTAATAAGAAACATTTTTGACTTGTTATCTATTGAAATTGCACCCTTATCAAGTTGCAGAACTTAATACTTCAAAGAAACATGGGAAAATTTCCAAGTTGTGGGTCTCCTAAAAAAATGGAAAAGAACCTCCAGAGAAGGCCGACTTCCTATGCTGGCAGTATCACCTAAACTACTGATTTTGTAAGGTAAAGGGAGAAGATTACTAAAGAAAAACAGAAATGGTAGGAACTAATCCCTATGGTGATACACTGAACTGATAGGAATCATGAAATAAAATAGATGAACATACCCCTAGAAAACTAATGATAGTTATTTCATTTACTGAACATAATTTTGTGAACTTATGCATAATTCATGAAAAGGCTTAATCTGCATATACATTTTAAGAAGGAAAGATGAATTTCACAACTTTAAAGTTCAAATGCAGATTTAGAAAAAACATAGTTCAAAACTTACATAATCTGAAAGAAAAATGAAAGTAGTATGAACACTAACACTGGTTTCCAAGGTAATCTCTGTATTTTATATTCCAAATTCCAAATGAGTTACAAAGCATACATCAGCTGAGAAAGGATTTGAGAAAAATCACTAACTCTCTAGAATGCATAATCCAAACTCCTTTACAAAGAGGCCAAAAAAATGCCATATATACAACAAAACTGTGCCAAAAAGAATGCCAACCCCTGGGATCTTTTTGGAATAAAGTTAATGTTGCATTCAATGTGCATCCCCGTGTCCATGTCGATGAAGGATCACTCTAGGGATGGCCTTTCAGATCTTTTGCAACCATCGCATTAACTTTTGGCCCTTGTGTCCACCCTCGAACCCCGTTAGAGCTGCCTTGAATGTTCTTGAGCGACATCATAAATGTCAATCTACCTTTGCTAGTAGACACCACAGCTATCATTGAGACTCACAGTTTCTTCCCTTTCAACTTTCTTCTTTCTCTAGATCCTTCTGTAAGCTGACCCCCCTGAGAGACAACATCCGACTTTCATGTTAGATCCGAACACCATTATTCACTGAGCCGATCCATTACCTTTGATCTCAGAGTAGATCCGTGTCATATATAGTCTGTTGATCTTCTTGACACCAGTCAAACTTCCACAATTCACCTTTAGCTTCCTTCGATTGGTTGAATAGACACCATGTAGGATCTTTAGGAGGTCAAAAGTTCTTCAGACAGAATTGAATGTCAGTGAGACACTAGCTGTGTCTCCCCGATGCGAATATACTTCACAACAACAATCAGCATAGCTTAGAATTATCGGCAAGACTTCACATCTAGCTGCAAGAGTTATATCGATATCCAACACTATCGCCCAAACCATCGCTATTGGAAATACATCATAGCGATCTCTCAAGTCCTACTGATGTCAAAACACCTAGTGGTGAGACTATAACATTCCTCGGCAAGAGTCTTAGTGGTCCTCCATGTCGCACTGAAGAGTTAAAAAACATTTGTTGAGACCTCACCTCGTCGGCAAGATATTATACCGAAGTCACAAACCTTCAGTGAGACCACCATGAGTCAGCAAGACATCATAGCGAACGAAAGGACATTATAGCGAGAGCACCCTCCGTCAGCGAGACCATTGGTCATCAGCAAGACATCACGCCAAAGCCACAAAATTTCCCTGAGTGCAACTTATTTCGGCAAGACTTCACTTGGTTGGCGAGATATCACCTCGAACTCAAAACACTACACTGAAGGCACAAACCTTCGGTGAGACTTCATTGGGTCGGAAAGACATCATGCCAAACTCAAAATCTTTCGGCGAGATCACCCCCTTTTGATGAGACGTTATAGTGAGCCCCAATCTTTTGGCAAGACCTCACCCTTTCGGTGAGACATCACATCGAACTAACCTCTCTGTCGGCGAGACCATGATCATTCGGCTAGACTTCTCCTCGAATACACCTCCTTTGGTGAGACTCCCCCGAGTCGGCCAAACTTCTCCCTAACACTAGCCGTTTCGGTGAGACTTCTATCAGTTGGAGAGACCTCTCCCCGAAGTAAGTCTTTTCGCTGAGACTTCCACCATTCAGCGAGACTTCTCCCTGATAGAGAGATATATAAAAACTCATGGTGACCAAAATATCTGGGCACCCAGGGTATGTCAAATGAATATAGCACAATGGCCAGTCGACAAGACATTCAGCTGGTCTCAGCGACTTCTACTTTGAGGAGTTTTATGCCAGATTTGAATGAGGCATACTTTCCAACATTCTTCCTTGTGAAATAGTATTAGATGTATGATTTAACCCTCAAAACAATGCCTCCATTAGTTCTCAAATGCATCAGATGAAGACCTTCCCAATGAAAACCGAATACCTGCATGCTGGGCTCAACCCTTATGGGAGCCACATTTAATCCACATGCTGAATTTAAAACATAATTTTCCCCTGATTGAGCCTGCGGGTGAAAATCAGGTAACATTTCTGGTGACCTCAGCTAGATGTTTGTCTGCTAAACATGCAAACTAGTAGCCTAGGCCTATCCATTGGGCATGGAGTCATGAAGGGGAAAACTCAGAAACATACCTAGAGTAGTTTTGTACATGACTATAACTCATTTGTAACTCATTAGAATAGGTTAGGACACCTGGAAACTTATTGAAAATAGGAAAAATTGAAGTGAAACTATTTACTGTGCTGAGGCAACACCTAGAGAATGAAATGACAACTAAACTAAAGTGCGGAAACACTTATTGAAAGCATGAAATCTAACCTAAAGCATGTACAATGACAAATCATACCTCAAAACAACGTTTGAGGTGAATCCCATTAAGTGGGATTGGTAACCTTTCTCCATCCATGTTTGATAACTGGAATGCATTATGCTCTTTGCATTCAGTAATAGTAAATAGACCTACCCAAAAATGATCAAACTTTGTGTGCTTTCCTAGTCCACTCTTTAGCACATCCCATTTGAGAACAATATCACCTTTAAAATTTTTGGCTGTAGCTTTCTTATCAAATGTTCTCTTTGTTTGGAGTTGATGATACTCCAAAGTTTTCATTGCTTTATGTCTTGATTCTTCAAGCTCCATGAGCTCTGCATATCTCACAGACATCGAGTCCTGTTCTTCATACATCTCCAACTGGTGAACAATGTCTAGAGCTGGAAGCTCCACATACAGAGGTAATCTGGCCTCTTTACCATAAATGAGTACATACGAAGAATTACCAACTGATCTCTTAGGGGTTATCCTATCTTCCCAAAGCACAAATTTCAATGTGGTATGCCAAACCCTTTGATTCTCCTCCATGGTCCTCTTAATAATTCTGATTAGATTTTTATTTGTACTTTCAGCTAAACCATTACACTGTGGGTAATAATTGGAGGAAGTATTCAGATGAATTCTATGTTTAACAACCCAACTTGTGACTCTTAACCCAACAAAAGCAAGAGCATTATCTAAAATGATGGAGTCAGGGACTCCAAATCTGGTGATTATATCTTCATAAAAACTCAAAACTGAAGATTCATTTGCTTCTTTCAAAGCTATTGCCTCTGTAAACTGTGTAAAATAGTTTGTGGCAGTGAGCACCCACTTGTGACCAGCACTGGAAGGTGGATTAATTGGTTCGATAAAGTCAATCCCCCATCTCATGAAGGGATGCTCTACTTGAAGTGGATGTAAAGGCATAGCAAGTAACTTTTCCTTTCCTACAAATAAAGCACACTTAATACACTTCCTTGACCATGCATATGCATCTTTAAACAAGCTAGGCCAGTAGTAACCAGCTCTCATGATTTTCCAAGCAGTTGTCCTTGGAATAAAATAATCTCCTAAAACTCCATCATGAAACTAATGAAGTACCTGCTTTGTTTGATCAGCATCAATACACCTTAATAAGACACCATTCAGATCTTTCCTAAAAAGAATACTATCAATGAGGACATAAGGAATTGATTGTAATCTTAAGTATCTTCGTTTTGATCTGTCTAGACCTGCTGGACATTCACCAGTATGAAGAAAGTGGGTCATTTCTTGAACCCAACCTGTAACTGATGCAGGTGCAACAACTTGAACATTTTGAGGCTCATCAGTATTAGCTAAAACAACACCAGTTTTTGATTTCTATACATCTTCAGGGGTTGAGGCAAGTTGCTCACAAAGTCCTCTAAACCTGACAAGTTTTGTGATGTTGATGTCAACATCAAATTCCATTACTTTTGTGATCCACCCTGCTCTTTTCTCACTCAGATCTTTGTTCAACAAAAATTCCTTTACACTTGGGTGTGCAACCAAAATAAGAATTTTATTGTTTGAAACTAAAGGTTTAAAATTCTGTAGAATTCTGATCACAACGAGAACATGTTTCTCAACAAATGTATATTTTTGTTCATAATTAGCAAGTCCTCGACTAAAGAAAGCTATTGGCTACTCTAAATTATTACTATTTTTTTTTAATAAGCATAGTAGAAATTGAACTAATGCTACCAAAAGCATACAAAAAGAAGCCTTTAGAGAAATATGGATTTACCAGTGTTGGGGTTGTTGCTAAAGCTTCCTTGATTTCTTCAAAGCTACGTTTTGCTTCTCTTGACCAACTAAAAACTGCATTCTTTTTAAGTATGGCAGTCAAAGGCTGTAGTAAATTTGCAACATCAGGAATGAATTTTCTCAAAAAGTTGATTCTCCCTAAAAAGCTCTGCAATCCTTTCTTGTGATTAGGTAATGGCAGTTCGAGTATAGCTTTAACTCTTTCAGGATCAATGGTAACTCTGTCTTTGATACAATGTGACCTAACAGTTTACTTTCATGAACTGTAAAAATACTCTTTTTCGGATTGAGAGATATTCCATATTCTCTGCATTTTTCAAAAACTTGTTTTAGATGTGACAAGTATTCATCTACATTCTTTGAATATACAGTTATGTCATCTAAGTAAACCAACAAAATTTTTTGAATTAAACTCTGAAATGCCATATCCATGCATGCTGAAAGGTGGCACCAGCGTTAGATAAACCAAAAGGAATTCTCTTGTAGGCCATAGTGCCCCATTTTGTTGTAAATTTTGTTTTATACTGATCCTCCTCTTTCACTAAAATTTGGTTATAACCAGAATATCCATCCAGAAGAGAAAATCTCTCTGAACCAGCAACAACTTGGAGAATTTGTTCCATAGATGGTAAGGGATAATGATCTTTCAGAGATGCTCTGTTAAGGTCTCTAAAATCTACACATAATCTTACCTCACCGTTCTTTTTTCTAACCGGAACAAGGTTAGAAACCCAAGATGTGTGTTTAATTGGAAACAAAATACCCCCCTCGACTAACTTGGTTAGTTCTTTGATCATTAAAGGTTCAAGCTTGGGGTTCAAGGGTCTCTATTTTTGTCTAACAGGCTTGGCTCTAGGTTCTAACTTAATTGTATGTTGTGCAATATGAGGATCTAACCCTTTCAAATCAGAATATTTCCAAGAAAAAACATCATGATACTCTTGGCATAAAGCAATGAAAGCTTTCTTATGTTCAGCTGAACAAAATTTACCTAATTTGAGAAGCTTACCTTTAAAAAATTCAAATTCCTCATAATGATCTTCTTTGACTTGAATGCCGACTTTGCTCTTCTTAAGCTGATCATCAAAATTGAATATGGATTCCAAGGTAACCAGCCCTTTGGGAAGTTTATTTGTCTTCAGTTGTATTACTTGATCATCATACTGTTGTTTAATCCTTTCCTGGTTCACTACAGAGAATTGATCTTCTTGGAGCAGAAAGGTTAATATCTGCTCATCACTTTCAAATACTTGCCAGTTAATGTTGTTATCAGGAATTGATGGCCTGATAACCACCTTGACATACTGATGTATTTTATCCTTTTTGATATCGCCTGGGATATCAAACTATGCTCCAATTGTTGCAAGTCTATCAACATACTTATTTTGATTTCTTGGAATAGAAATAAGATTTAAAGCGTTAAACTCTTCAATTATGTTCCAGACTTTGTTTTTGTATGACTTCAAAGCATCATTCTTGGCAACATTTAGTCCTCTAACCTGGTTAACTATCAATTCACTATCTCCATAGACTTTCGAATAGTCAATTCTTCTTTTCCTTTCCCACTCAAGGCCTTGAATGAGTCCTTCATACTCAACACTATGTTAGAACATGCAAAAACAAAACGAAAGGATGAAAAGTACTTATCACCCTGTGGAGAAACCAACATTGCACCTCCACCTGCTCCATTCTTGCTTCTGAAACCATCAAAAAACATTTCCCAAAGTTCACTTCGCTGTTGCAACAACTAATATGTACCCTTTTCAAGGTTTGGAACCTCTGCATCAGGTTCAAGCATCACATAATTACCCATACCAGCATTTTGAATAAAATCTACAAGTTTTTCCAACACATTTTCAGCTGCCCATTCATGTAGCAGCACATCAGGAATAACTTCTGCTTGAAGTTCTTGAGCAACAGCCAATTCACTGTCAGTAAAAATGACATAATTTGTGTCTGTAGCAATAGGAACAACATTGACAGGACTTGAGTTATATGGCTCAATGTGATCTTTAGCCAAATTTTCAGATTTAATGGTAACCTTAGTTCCATATCTTGTTCTAAACAACATATGTGACCAATCAGCTGACACATAACCACCTATCTTAGTTGTAAAGTATCTTGAGAAGCACAAAGAAAAGAAAGGTGGGAGATCTATGACACATATGTCCTGAGGAACTAAAAAATTCAGACAAGCATGAAGGGTAAGACTCAAGTCTTTAATAACACCCAATGTATTAACAAAAGTACCATCCAATTGAATCACTTCTTTCTCTAAAGGCTAATACTTTAGTCCAAGCTTGTCAGCAATTTGCTTTGGCATTACTGAGCTACTAGCCCCACTGTCTACCATATAGTTATGAACTAACTTATCACCTATGATTATAGATATGTAAAATGGAGGAGGTTTAACTTCTTTTCCGGCCTCTTTGCTAGGTTATTTATAATTTTCTTGAGGATTATTTGTCAAGACGGTTCTAACTTGACCTATTGGAGACTCAGATTCATCAGATATTTTTAAGTTTGACAAGGCTGACTGTAACATATCTTTTTGACCTGGAATAGCTAATGAATCCCACATAGACATCGTTATGTTCATCTTATTCATACTACCAATAATATTATAGGGTGCAACTGGGTTTACTTTTTGATGTACCTTTATGCCAGCATGATCAACTTGCAAGTGTGGCTACTCCTTGACTGGGAGTTGCTGATTTCTTTGCAAAACGCGAGTCACTTGAGATGTAGATGGTTTTGCAGCTATTGCTTTTCCTTTATCAGCTACTTGATCAAGCTTGGAATCTCTTTTCTTTGCCCTTGTGTTAGCTGCAATTGGAGAATTATCTACATTCAATCCACATAATTCTTCGCCTTGCTAGTTAAGTAAGGTAGTTTCATTGGTAAGTTGATCTTGGTGTTGTAGAGGTGCATCATTGAGTGCATTCTGTTGTGAACTTGAAGCATTTTGTACCATAAGTGCTTGATTAATAAGTCCATTTGAGCAAGTGGCTTGATTGTGAGGTTGGTTGCAAGGGTCGTACCACTCATAATATTTTACTAAGTTGTTTTGAATAGGGAAAAGATCCTTAATTGCACTAATAGGTGCTGGAGCATAAGCCTAAAAAGGTCTTGTGTTTACATTATGTCTTGGGCCCTGGTAGTTGCCTTGATAAGCCTGTCTATTACCTTGATATTGTTGTTGCTGACCCGAATCTTGCTATTGATAAGGTGTGTTATATGATTGTTGCTTTTCCAAGCTCACAAGCTTATTACAAAAAGTATGCAATAAACTTTTGATCTCCTGTAACTCATTTGAAGAACTTGAAACATCAGCTTCATTTGTTACAACAGCTGATACTGCTAAAACAGGTGGAAAAGGTGAAAAAGGTGGTATCTGCAGAGGGATATTTGAATGAATATATGGAAATATAGGCATTGGTGGCCTAGGAGCAAGTTTACCAACTTGTATTAGGCTATTTTCAGCTCTGATTACTACTTCATAAGCATCTGACAAAGACACTCCTCCCATTAACTATATTAAAACTAAAATATTACTATTTATAGCTCTAAGATAATACAAGAAGGAATATTCAGGTGAAGGCCTCACCATAGTAGGAATCCTATCCCATGTTCTCTGAAAAAGGAAATTGAAATCCATCATTTTCTCCCGAGGGGCTCTCTTTATAGTTGTAAGTTGTTCTACCAAAGACAAGTTATCTGACTTATCTTGAAACTATTTATGCAACTTGTCTCCAAATTCATCCCAAGTTGTGATTGAGCCTACTGCTAAACCCCTATTCCATTGCAAATCTCTTCCTTTCAGTGAAGCAACTAGAAATCTCACAACAACATCCTCTTGAGTTATGTGATGGACTTCGTATAACGAAGCCACATCTCGTATATGTTCAATCAAGGTAGTTTGATCTTCCCCAGTGAAAGTTGGAAATTTTTTCAAAGATGCCATTGGAATGTCATTGTGTTGTGCCAAATTTAATGGACTACCTCCATTAAAAGCAACAAATGGTTGATTCCTTGGCATCTATATAGCAAGAGGTGGGTTTACTTGCACTCTAGGTGAAACAAAAGATGGGACAAAAATATGGGATCTCATAGATGGAGGAGTAGATTTGGTTCTTCTAGAATAGACAAATGTTGTCCCTGACCTTTCTTTTGCCTTGCCTTTTCTCCTTGGTGGGGAAAGCTATAAATATTCAAAAGGAACCAACCTGCTCCTTGTCTGAACTCTTCTCATAAGCTGTAAAAGCATTGATTCTGAAGTTCTTTCTCTTCACGGAGTCGCCAAGTATGCTAAAATAACTTCTACAAAGTCTGAAACTTGTTGGTTGCATACCAAACCAACAATATAATGTGGAACTTGTCCCACTAGATGTGCCAGAAACTGTTATCTGCTAAAATTTCACCCTTATCAAGTTGCAGAACTTGATACTTCAGAGAAACATGGGAACTTTTCTAGGTTGTGGGTCACCTAAAAAATGGAAAAGAACCTCCAGAGAAGGTCGACTTCCTATGCTGGCAGTATGACCTAAACTATTGATTTTGTAAGGTAAAGGGAGAAGATTACTAAAGAAAAATAGAAATGGTAGGAACTAATCCCTATGGTGATACACCGAACTAACAAGAATTATGAAATAAAATAGATGAACATACCCTTGGAAAACTAATGATAGTTATTTCATTTACTCAACATAATTTTCATGAATTATGCATAAGTTCACAAAATTATGTTGAGTAAATGAAATAACTATCATTAGTTTTCCAAGGGTATGTTCATCTATTTTATTTCATGATTCCTGTCAGCTCGGTGTATCACCATAGGGATTAGTTCCTACCATTTCTATTTTTCTTTAGTAATCTTCTCCCTTTACCTTACAAAATCAGTAGTTTAGGTGATACTACTAGCATAGGAAGCTAGCCTTCTCTGGAGGTTCTTTTCCATTTTTTTAGGTGACCCACAACCTAGAAAAGTTCCCATGTTTCTCTAAAGTATCAAGTTTTGCAACTTGATAAGGGTGCAATTTCAACAGATAACATGAATTTCAAATTCAAAATGACAAAAAAATGAAATGGATTTTATTCAATAAATTGGAGAGGGATCTGCAATCTAAAGACCTCAATTATTGACTCTTGTAGATATTCCAAATGAAATGCAAAGAATTGATTATATTTTTCAAAATTTTGAGATAGTCATTGGGCATTTGAAGGGAGAAATATTGATTCAAGAATAGGGGAAGGCTATTGTAATGGAAGAACAAGGTGAGGGGGGTACCCTTGTGATGGAAGAAAGACCAACCCCCAGCCCCAAAAGAAAGTAATTGTCTTCAAAAGGAGGAAGGATAGGATGAAGGAGAAGAAACAATTAGTGTCAACCTCTTCTCAACAAGAGGAACAAAGAGCCCAATCACTAGTGCATCAAATGATACCACCATCTCCTCCTAGCCCAACTAGTCCAAAAATTGTTGATATTGATTCACCACCTATACATTCATCACCACCAAAGCAACCACATCAAAAGAAGCAAAAGGTTGAATCAATTGGTCTAGTGGATTATGAGGAAGATTCAAAAGATTAAATATTGGTGATTGAAGAAGAGATGCAACAAGGCATGCCTTATCCACATCGGGAGATGGTGGTACCTCAACAATTGGGCCTTAGATTAAGCAAAGCATACCTCACATGCATGAATAATAAAGATGATCTTAGAGAAGAGGCATGTTCAAAGTTCAAGGATGATGACTCATTTTTCAAGTCCCCAGATTTCATGGAGTTTGCTTAGAGAGCTAAAAAGGATGAGCATGTTAACAAAATTGCAAAGAGGGGCCTCCACCTTGAATTGCCTAATGTAGTCATACAAGCTCAGGTAATAAAAGAGATGAAAGAAAGTTTTCAAGAGATAACTGCACAAGAAGGAAAAGAGATAGTACGAAAAAGTGGTATTCTCCTATTACCAGAGTGGGACCTAGCTTTTGCAATTGCTTTTAAAACGGTGAAGAGGGATGATAGGCCTCTATATAATTCTAAGGAAGAAGTGACCATTTCACTACAAGGATGTGCATTTAGTGAGTAGTGGGATACATTAGCTATTTGGGGCCTAGCACCCAACACCAAAAAGCTAGAAGTTATAGAGCTGTGTACAAACTATAGAGGGGGCTTGATCATCAAGAGGGTGTTTGATACCTCAACTATTGAGGCTGCTACCATTTCAGTGAATGTTGCTTAGTTCACAAAGCAACATTTGAATCAATGACAACTGAGAAACAAAAATTCAGGAAAATGTATAATGATTTATTGATTCAATATACAAGGGCCAACAACAAATAATACAGTTGCAGACTGAAATGGAATTATTGAAAGAGAAGATGCATAATTTGCAACCTAGTGAGCCAATGCAGACATATAATGCTTCTCCTTATGTATCACAAGAGACAACATCATCTGCCGCCATCCCTCCCACAAGTTCTTCATGGGACATTGTGCCATACAATATGGGAAATGTGCCCATCTCAGTGGAGGAACCTAGCACATCAGAGGCACAATAGGGAGAGGAGATCAATAAAGAAGATTTGCTTGAGAAGCTGAAGGAATATAAAGAAAAGTGTGACCAACATGTTAGGGAGATTTTTGTTAGCAATTTGAAAATTTTAAATATAGTGCTGGAGCATTTGAATAGAGGAGTTGAGAAGAGATTAATTAGCATCCATGCTAATTATTCCTCCATGGTTGATGCAATAAATAATTTTGACATAGAAAAGGAGGTGGAAATTCCCCTCATGGAGAAATGGATCCCAAGACTCCAAGATTTGAGACTAATGGCTGTGGGATCCAAGCATGACATAAATAATCTTGATAAGATCCAACCCACCCTTAAAATTGTGAATGGAATTCAAGAATTTCAGGGAAAGATTGAGCCTTTGGAGGCTAAAGTAAGGAAGTTGGTTAAGAAATTTGATGAAATGAATCATGGTCTCCTTCCTGAAATATTAAAGGATAATGGTGAAATCAAATCTCTACAAGATTGGAGAACATAGGAAAATGAGGTGATTTCAAAGCAAGCAACCCTGATTTGTGATGGGAATGAGATGAGCATGCTAAAGAAAAACATGGACATGCTTGCTCAAGAAGGAATTGCTCTAGAAGAATTTGATAAGGAAGCAAATCAAGTTGTCACCAAATATGCTCCTTCCAGGTTAAAGGTTGATGGCATTATCACATTCGATTGACCCACAAAGGAATAATTTCAAGCATGGAAGGACAAGTACCTCAATATCTTGGAGGACTGAGCTACTAATATCAGAGGGTTACTACAATTTTGATCTTTTGGTTTGCAACATTGGTAAATAACAGATGAGAGAAAATCAATACATGGCCTGGAACCAATATAGACTAGGCCTTGGATAAAGTTGAATAAAATATTATTTTCTCTCTAATTTGAAATTGTTAACAAGGATGCAGACGTGGAGGTAACTTTTTCCTCTTTCTCTTTCTTCACTTTTTTCTTTTCTTTTATTCAACCTTAGTGTACATGGAACAAATTTTGAAAGCACATGGATATATTGCTACATCAAATGAAGTGTGAATTTTGGAAGGCGGGACATAATTTGCATCAACAAATATAAATGGTTTTTGTCCCATGTGACATTTCCCTCCATTAGAATTGCAAATATAATTGCAAAAGGGAACGTATGTTGTAACGGTCCAATAGAGATATGATGTGTACTTTTTGGCCCAAAGCTTGTTTGCTCCTTCATTTCTATAAGAAGGAATTCAAGGCTAGAAGTATAGGTAGGTTATTGATTGATCACAAAGAGTTTTTGTAATGAGAATACAGTGAATATTTTAGAGTTTTGTCTTAGGTTTTGAGTCTGTCAATATGCATATGTAATTTTTGATAACAATACTAGCAATTGAATGTAGAATGGTTTGAATTCAAATCCATTTCTCTCTTGTTGTACTTAGTTCATGAATTATGAATAAAATGATCAAGGGTTATTTTATTGGTCTCATTGTGTTTCAATAATGTATGGATTTCATCTTTGTTTTAATTCAAAGAATTAATAAGATTCATTAGGTGAAGCTATAGGTTCATATAATTCAAGTACAAGAATCTTTATAAGAAGTTATGGTCTAAGATATAATGAATGTGATGTTGTAATGTAGTATTATCAAGCTTAATGATGCTACGTATCAATATGTTATTAAATCATGTTTGTGTTGAGATTGACTCCATTTCCTTGGTTAAGGCACTAATCTATTTTGTATTTGTGGTATATCTTCTTGGTCATTTAGCAAAAAAATAAAATTTATAAACAAATTTTCAACATGAACTACAATTGTTACTATTTTGTGTTAAGTTTTTCCATTCTCATGCTCTAAATGTTGAGTGTTGTAAAGGAGTAGCCAACTTCTTGATATATTCCATTTATTGAGCTATTATATGAGAAGTCATCTATCATTTGCAATGTACTTGGTCAACAAGTACAAAGGTCTTTAATTGCATTTTGGGATCACCCTCCTGGGTCTTGCAGAGCCCAAAGTGTAGGAGGAAAGTATTGCTAGTTTCACTCATTCGTTGGCCGATCCCTTCAGGTTGCCAAGGATTGGAATTGACAATTCCATAGGCTACTTTGAAGACCAGCTTGGTTCTTAAAAAACAACCAACAAGGTCGATATTCAAAATTAAATAAATACATTGAGTATTTGAGTCATCTATTATTATTATAGAGAAAAATTACATCATTTCCTATCTGTGCTATCAAATAGATTAAATTGTGCAAAATGAGCTTATAGAGATGAAAGATCAAAAAATCAGAACCCTTTGAATGAGGCTCGATATTCCCTTTTATAACATAAGGTAAGCAACAAGCAAAGAACATCATCCTAGACCTTTCTAACAACCAAAATCTCATACAAGAAGCATAGGAATAAAAACATGGATCCACTTATAGGTTGGGTAAATAATTATACTTTTCATTCCATGCATTAAACATATCCCTAGAAGGCCAGTAATGAGCTAAGATCTTTTCCGCATTCTTCAAATTTTGATGATACTTGGCATCGAGTAAAGCATTGACCTCTCTACAAAAAAAATCCATCAATTGTTCTACATTAACCATCTTGTCTGAATAGGAATTAAGCTGATTTAAATCAACTTTGTTGTCTTTGCAAATTAGAGGGAGGAGTGTGGGGATTACAATATTGAAAGTATCCTTTTATTTCTCTATGGTATTCAACTCCCCATTATCTTCTAACAAGCAAGCTACAACCCTTTTTTCAACATTTATGAAAGAGTTCATTTTTGCTCATCCAACTTCAATTATACTTTCCATATACCCTTTATGATTCCATGCTATCTTGACAATATCAAAAGTAAGATGGATACCAAGTGGGGAATCATATGTGTTTGTAGATCCCTTATACATACCTTCCAAAGATGTAAATCTAGGATTCCATATTTCAATTATACATTTGAGCCACTCTTGATCCCCACTTATTCTGGTAATAGCATCTCTCATATTTAGATATGACACACGGGTATCTTCCAACCTTCTTAAGATTTTAGATAGCCTGTGCTCCAAGATGCATGTTGCAATGCACAAATTCTCCTTTTTCTGAGTCTGCTAAGCATTCTTCAAGTTCTCTTCCATCATTTGAATATTTTCTTTAAGCTCTTCGTTTGCAATCATCACGAGTAAGGGGAACTATAGAAGAGGAGATTTCTTCCTGCATACTTGCAAGAAGGGATTTTTTTGAGCCAATAATACCTGATACTAGTTGTAAGCTTCCACGAGATCATTATGTTCCTTCAACAATGTATTAAGTTTGTCTTGCAACCTTCAAATAATAGCTTCATTAAACTTGGAAACATCTACCACTAATGCAACAACTTCAGGGGCAGAGTTGTCAGACGCCCTCTTTACAATCAAGCTCCCTTTGATATCCTTTGACACTTCAACAATCATAGGCTTATTTGTAGTTGGGACAAGGGCCCAAATCGCAAGGGCTTCCCAAAGTGGATTGAACCTTGATCCGTATAATGCCATCTTTGCTTCCTCTTTTGTGGAGAAAACTTCTCCTTCTTGTTTCCTAATAGTTCAAAAGACAATTGTAGAAGCAATGTCCCATTCAGGGAGTAGTAGCTGTAGACACTAAAAAATGTCTTGGTCTGCGAATGCCAATTTTTGCATCAATCTCTCTTCTTCTCCACATAATTAAATAATTTTAATTATTTAATTATTTTCTTTGGTCACATTCTTCTATTAATTAAATAATTTTAATTATTTAATTAAATCATTGTCTTTTTTCTTCTTTGATTAATTAAATAAATTAAATATTTATTTAATTATGTCGCTAATATCCTTTTCTCTCTATAGTTAAATAAATTCTCATGTATTTAATTATTAACCTTTCACTTTTTGTCTACAGTTAAATAATTATTTTAATTATTTGGCTATTCATGTCTAACCTATTCTCTCCACTATTAATAATTAATCTAATTTAATTATTTAATATCTCTTATTCCATTTCCTCCATATTTAATTAAATGGTTGAATAATAATCATTTTAATTAAATGTCATTTTCCCTCTTTCTCCATAAATGAATAATCATTTTTTATTATTTATTTCTCCACATCCTCTCCCAAATTAAATAATAAGATGATTTAATTGCCAAGATTTCTTTCTCCAATTAAAAATTATTATTTGATGCCTCCACTTTCCATCCACTTCCTCTTTTGAATTTCAACTATTGATTCCCTTTGGTCTTCTTTCAATCTTGATTGTCTATCCTTAGCATGAAACCTCAACCATTGATCTTGGCATCTTCTAGACTTTTGATCTTGACTATCCATTCGAGAAGATTTTCTATAAAAGAAGGTTGCCTCTCTCATTCCAACCTTACAAACACATTCTCTGAAATTCTTAATATCAATCATTGTCACTTGTAGGTACTTGGACACATCAAAATATGAGGGAAAGCTTGTAACTTGAGAAGAATGGAGGAGAAGCAAAGAAGATGAACAAACTTTGTTATGGGAAGTTTAATATTGCTTTGATATTTGTTTGATTTCCTTTATCATCTTGTGCTTTCTTGCTTGGATTGGGATTTGGGCTTAGATTTTAGGTAGCTGTGGTTGCTATCATTGGTATTAGCCTTTTGTTTCATTTTTTAACCCTTCCTATATTGGTGAACCCGATGTGAATCTAACTAGTTTGCAAGAAATTTGTACTTTTTTTTCATTTTTTTGTTTGTAGGTTCGTGAGATGCATTTATTGGCAGAGTGACAAAAATTCAAATAATGATGCATTTGCAGTTTCCTGCAACACAACTAATAAAAGCTAGAATGATGCATTTGAAGCATAGTGAGCTGCATCTATGAAGTTGATCGCCATAGTCACAATTCCTTGAGCCACAGTCACCATAACTTGAACTGATCTGCTGTGATGCATACATTAACCAAAATGATGCATTTTTCTATTAAGGTAAAAAACTTCAATTTCATAATTTCTTTTAGTTTTTCCTTTTGGTTTGCATTAGGTTAGGATTTTTGGTGTTACTAATCTTTTGTTTCTAGTGTTTGGATTATGTTTTGGATAAGGCATGGTCCTCAAAACTACTAATTTGTTTGCTTGTAGGACATTAATTGAACACCTTCTTTTCAAAACTATTAACTTGTGGTTTTGCAAGGCTTTCTTTTTTAGTGTCTTCATTTTTGTTAAGTTAGGAACATTTCATTTTGGGATTAAAATTAACTAGTGTCTTTTGTGTTTGGTGAACTTGCACATTCTATGTTGTAGAAGCCAATAAGGGGTAGTAAGAGTATCCTCTCCCCTCAGCACTTTGTGGACCTTGGTTGTAAGAGAAATCACTTCATCATATTTTTCTTTTGTAGAAGGGCATGCCTTTGAGACACATCTTATTAGAGAACTCATTGGCAATCCAAAGAAATTTTTCCCTTAAGACACTATATAAAAGGGATAAGGTGAAAGCCAAGTCCTAACTAGCGTTAACCTTTGCAAGACAGTGCCAATCCAAAAGTGGCTTCTTGTACACTCACAAGGCATCAGTCCCCCGAGTTGTGACTAGACACCTTATTTAGTAGCCACCCTTTTTTATCGAGTTCTTGGTGTCACTTTCAGTAGTGCAGGGGTGTAGCATCCCACCCCGAAGTTACTCTCCATACGACTCCCTTGAGATGAGATAGAAATCATTAGCTTAGCATAAGCTACTTGTTTGCTTGTAGCTTTTTGGGGAGAGGTTGATTGGGTTGTCCTTCTAGTCCTAGAGGCCCCTTGCTATCCTCTCTCACAAAGAGTGAATACACCCCTTAAAGGTGTCCCTACACTTGCGTCGAAGGAGATTCCAAGTTATGGGCCTGAAAGTGCTGCCATTGGCCTTGAACTTAGGGATAGGAAGTGCTTGATGTGTTTTCAATATTGTGCTATACTAGTGGAAATTGGGGTGAATAACCCTCAAACATACACATATTCACATAGGGATTTGACAATTCAATGGAAAAAAATATATTTTTAGATTGTTTTTTGTGTTTGCAATCACATTTCAAAAATTTCCCAAAATAAAAATCATTTGAAAAGACAAAAATATGAAAAAAAAAACTATAAACTGCATCTTCTAAATACTGTGCTGCAAACGTTGAATAGTGAGTTGCAACTGTGAATTGCAACTATGAACCGCAACTACAAAAATCTACACCGCATCTGTGAGATAGTGAGCCACAATTGTAGAATAACAAGATTTTAGAGAAATCCTTGTCCAATCTCAGTTCTCATTACATTTTGACAATGACCTTACATTCTGTTTACATAATTTCTTAGTTTAACTAGTCCATTTTATCACATTCATTTAGGTTTTCTTAGCTAGATTGCATTACCTTCCTTATGTTGCCCAATTGGTCTTAGATCATTCTTAGCTATAGGAGCCCTTCAGATTTCAGATTAGGAGGCCTACCATACCTTTGATCAATCCATGGTTACATTTCTAGATTATTATTGACTTTACCTTTCTATCAATCAATTATCAATCATCATTGGGTCTCAAACTTATGTCTTAGTTTAGACTCACCTTTTCAAATCATCATCTTTTCAACATCCATCTTCTAAGGTCTTGAAATTCTATTTGGCTACCTTGGCCTACCATAGCTTGGTTAACATCCTTTTCCTTAGGTCCAATGGTGCATACCCTTAGTTTCATTTGGAATACTTTAATCTTAGTTGCATATCATAAACCTTAGTTATAATCTCATGTGGTCTCATTGCACATAATATCCTTTGGTCATAGGGTCATTATCATCATTGCATTTCAAACCCTTTGTCTTAGGTTCATTAACATTTTCCATCATTATTGTTGTTAATCAGATTGCACTCGAATGCTTGAATGATTAAATTCAGCAATCTGTTGAAACATGGGAACTATCTTAGGGCTATGGGTGTTCCTATGGCAAAGATAGACCTCTAGATTCTAGACCGGTTCCTATATGATAATCAATTAGGTACTTGAAACATTGATGGGAAAAGGGAAAAAACTTAATCTAATGCAAAAATGGAAAAGTTGAACTGTGGTGATGCACCTATTTGATTTAAAGAAAAGCAGATTAATTCACAACTGATTCCTTATGATCCTATTTTCACAACTTAGACTGAACAATTTAGCTGCATAAACGATTCATAGAAAGGCCTAATAATTCATTCTTTATGAAGGAAGAATTTATTTTCACAACTTAAAGATATGAATGTATTATAAGCACAATTTATGACTTGCAACTAAAGTTGTTTTTTTTGTACATGCATTCACAAATGTGACATAAATTTAAAGGTTTTGATGTAAAACACATTAAATTTTCATCCAAAACATTCATAAAACAATACAATTGAATCTAAGAAGGCTAATATCTAACTTGCAATGACAATAGAAGGAAAAACTCTACAAATGATACTCTAAGATAACCTGTAAAGTTGTAAAACTGTATTAATGTAAAAAACTGAGTTACAAATCTTTCTCTCTACAAAAAAGGTATGCCAGAGAAGATGAAAAATAAGAACTAGTGAAAAAATGACTGAGTCATTTCACTTTATACAATAAGCCTCTCAAAAGGCATGAAGATGAAACTGAAAGTGAAACTCAATGTAAAAATTGATATCTCCAAAGTAATTCACGAGCAAAGGCAAAAATCCCTGAAAAGAAGGCTCAAACTCATGCAAAAATGAGTGTATGATGATCCAAACTCAAGTTCAATTCATAACTGAACTATAGAGCACTAAGACTGCACTGAAAATCCCTTTAGAAATATGGGCCAAAACATGCAAAATCCACCTCGTTTTTATCAATTCGCCCATGTGTATCACACTCGAACAACTCCATCATTAACTCCTCCTTTAATATGCATAACCAACAGGACCTCAAAACCCACTGTAGTTTGACTAAAATTCAAAGAAAAAATTGAACTGACCTCCTCAGTTACACGCATGTGATCTCTAGTTCAACTTCAAAAGAAACTCAAGCTGATTTATGTTCTCAAAACTCTGCATGTCATAAGTGAAGGTGGACAATTTGAATGTTATCAAAGTAACCAATAAACAATTACTTTAATATTGATGATGTCCCTGCCTTATTATTTGTATTGGCATTATGAATATTAAAGAAATTATTATTTTATGCTTTAATACCATTTACAATATATAATATTCACTTGACATGGGAGACCCAAAAAATAAAATAAAAATGCTAAGTATAGCATTAGACACAATAATAAGGTGGCACAAATTCATGGCAAAGACATAATGCATGGGCATTATTTTTCTTGAAAATTATAAACAAAGAAACAAAATGCCCTATCATCAAATTAGGGTATTTGGTCAAAACTATTGAACCCTAAAATCATCATTCATTTTTCCATTTTGCACTTCACCCTCTATTGGAGCTACGCCGCCATGGTATGCTAGTTTTTTGAAAGCTTGCTTGAATTGGAGCTCGAAACTCCACCATACCTTACTATTTTTGGGCCAAGCCTTATTGATTTCACAGGGTAAGTTGATCTGGAGGTACCTTGACTCCATTACATTGCATTTTCTGAGATTTAGGCCATGGCCTCACCATGTTCTAATGCATTTTTTATATGTCTGTGTTGATGCAATCCTATTTGAGCCGCCATGATTATACTGTACTCAAGTTTTGAGAACACCTTTTTCCTTTAATCTGTAAACTTGGTAAGCATGAATCTTTTACTTTTCCTCTTAATTTTTTGATGAAAATAGCTCAATTCAAGCTCATTGAGGGAAAAAATGATAGAAATGCTTGTGAGTCTTTGTGCAAAATTTACAGGTTTCGCTATTTTTGCATTTTTATGGTTGTGAGTAAAAGCTTTTGAACTTTAGGTTGCCCTTCTTCCTTCTCTGTAGATCTCATAAAAATTAGTGGCGTGGGTTCACTTTAAGTTCTAGATATATCTTTTTCTATAGACTACCATAGTAATCTTTTGGGTATTTGCATATTCTCTGGCCAGTGGTAAATTTGTGCACAATTATAATATGAATGAGTTTTCCTGTTGAAACCCTACAATTCATTTTCATTCTTTCGCTTGCAGTGGTGTCTATTATAGAATTATATCTCCAATGTTCTTCACATTATCACTTTTTTTGTTATTTGGAAATGCCTGTGGTGCTCTTTTGACTTCGTGACTATGTGAATGGCACTGCCTCTATGTTTGATCCTTGTTAGTACTCTTGGAGAAAGATAGAAATGTTGGTAGGAAATAGTAAAGCTGCAACTAGGGTGTTTTCTTATGTGAATGGCTTGGCTGCTCCATTGAACATTGTCCATTTTACTTGTTCTCAGGGGTTGGCATACTAAACATTGCTTTGAATTTGAAACTCAAACACACTGCCATCTTTTTCCTTTCTATTGAACAAAATTTTCCTTTAGAAATCTGCCATTTGTATGTTGCCCCACTTCCTTTCAAATAAAGGGCCTTCATTATTTGTATAAGATCATTGACTCCCGCATTGTATCTTTACTATCTAGTGTCTACACTTTGATATGCATGATCAAAAGTAACTAAATGACAGTACTCTTCATGCTACTTGTTCACCTGGCCCTTAACTTCTTTAGAAAAGAAGTGAAGACACAATGAGATAAGTATAAACAATAGTTGCGAAAGGATAAGAAATTCATGTTAATTGTTACAAGGTCTCCCATTGTAAAAATGGAATTGGATCTGCCTTCTTTACATTTGCTCAGACTATTCATGAGATGAACTATTGTCTTACCCAATGATAGGCTATACTTGTATTCAAATATGTTGCCTCTCATAGCAGTTGATGAATGAATTATAGCTTGATCATCATATTTCTGTTACTACTACATTACATGCCTTACAGATTTTGTAGAAGCATACCTGAAAATCTCCTTGGTATGGACAACCAATGCAAACATAAGATAATGGATGGATGATTGAACTTTCCTTTCAAACTGTTAGGACTACCAACACTATTATTAATATGCCATGCACTTGTTTCCTTTGTAATTCCACTAACTCTTGCAAAATACACATTCCTTTGTTATTCATTGAGCTCAAACTTGAAAAACACTATTATAGATGTTACCACAGCAAGTTTGCATTTGGAAAATAATGCTGCTCTATTTATATCTGTGTGATATCATGACTGCATCCTTCTTGTTTGAGATCTCTATTATGCATGACTCATCTGGTTGTTTGATCAAAGTTTCTTGATCAATTATTTATTCATGAAGATGATCTGTGATAATATTTTCCTTGCATACGTGACTGTTCTTATGATGATGATGCTCCTTCTGTTCCTTTGATAAATAAATCAAAGGCTGCTCTTATAAATTTCTCTTATTACAACAATTTTTTATTGATGACTGTAATTAAATATCTGATAACTCTCATGTAATGATGTAAATGAGAGGTGTCCTTTGATATGCCGGTCTCAACCCTTGTGGGAGCTCATTTTTCTCCACATATCTGATGAAAATAATCATGAACATAATGAACTTGTTCCTGCACATTGAAACAAACAAGTTAGCAAAAATAGTCAAAGCTGAAAGCTTCCATTGAGTTTCGTGTTCCTTGATTATCAACCTTTGTAACTCAATCATCTGATGAATGCCTGATTGAATGTAAATTACATTCCTGTTGGTAGCGTAGGCATAAAATAGAATGTGATTCATCATTTCTTAGAGTACGTCTCTAACATCATCTTTTTAGAATTTTGTAGGTTCATGGAGCATGAAATTGAGGCTACAACTTGGAGACGTGACAACTGAAGACATGAAGCGAAAGTGATTCATCATCACAGGCAATGATAAATTGATTTCTCTTCTTTGTATTTACGTTATCTTCAGTAGTGTAGCTTTCATAAAATTTTGTATTCATCATTTGATTATCATAATCAAATTCAGTTACTCTCGCAACTTGTGTGAGATTTCAGTGTTTTTACAAAATGAATAAAAAGCATTATTATGCAAATTTCCAATTTTCTGTTTCAAATACTTGCACAATAAAACTATAATTCAGATGTAATCTGATCTTTATGATGAACAATGAATACTTTAGTAGAAAAACTTGAAAATTCTTGTACCTATCAATGATGAATTCGATTCAGCTCTACCTATTTGAGCTCATAGTGAAAAATAGGTAACGATTATATCTTTAAAAATACAAAAAAAAAAAATAGAATAGTCCCATATCCCTCTTTGCATTTCCACCTTTGCATTATCAATCCTTAGGTTGCAAGTCTTATATGGTTGAAACAAGGTCACAAAGGAAAATAAATGAAATGGATTCTTCAAGTGATCCCCTTTCAATACCACTAGTGAGATGAATCTTGGTTCAAATTCAAACCCACCTCAAACACCACAAAGGGAAACATCAAATTCATTTGCCAATCTCATGTTAGATGATGTCAATAGACCTTTAACCCCCAAAGAAATTGAACATGTGCCACTCAAGACCCAAGAATAATATGTATTTCAGATGAGCTTTTCAGTGCAAACCCTAATAAATTCTTTCTCGCACTTGCTAAGAAATGTGCCAAACTCCCCTTTGACTTCAAAAATTCCACAATTGTAGAGGGGGTAACACAATCACAAACCAAAGGTCCTAGTGAAAACACATTCACACAAGGTCAACCTATTCCACAAAAAAAAGTTCACTAGCCTACCCCTTGGGGCAACAACAAACATTGCAACAACCACACATATTTTGAATCCACCAATATTTGGAGCTAAGAGAACACATACCATGTCCCAAGGTTCAACATTCACATTTGATAGCTCATCTTCTAATCCCATGGGTGTGACATTTGCAAATCCATTTGGTACACAAAAAAATACACCCTTAATCAATGCAAGTCAAAATCCTCCAAACAAAAAAAGAAGAATTCAAATTGTTACATCTAGGGTGCAAACATAAAAAATCAATGCTATACCTAATACCAACACGACCTTTCAAACAAATTTGAACACCAATCCCCTTCCATCACAACAACATGTCACACCAAATTCCAATTTAGTGTGTCAAAATCAAATCAATACTAATACCAATACCATGTTTACCCTAGAATATCAATAAGGTAATATGAATCCTTTGCAACAAAATGTCAATCCAAATCACACATTGGTTCCAAACTTATCATACAACACTCTTAACACTAATGCTGATCCCCTTATGCAAAATCAACCTAACATGACACCATCCCCTATGGACACCTTAATGCAAAAAATTCAGGCAATACAATAGTAGATGGAAAACATACAATTTGGGACAAATAAGAAGATATATTCTATGGAGGAATTGTGTCCTTACCCTTTCAAAAAAAACTTATACATGCCACCTTTTCCCCCAAATTTTACCGCTCCAAACTTTAACAAGTACAAAGGGAAATGGGACCTAGTGGAGCATATATGATAATTTAATATGGCATGTATAGACATTGCTTATGAGCCCACATATTTGATGACACCATTTCCTTGAAGCCTTTCAGGGACAGATCTAGAATGGTTTGCACACCTTCCTCCTGAGATATGAACATGGGGTGAATTGGTTGATAGATTCATTAACCACTTTTACTACAACATAGAAAGTGACACGACCCTAGCAACATTGTGCACCACCAAATAGAAAGAGGGAGAGTCATTCACATCATTCTATCAAATATGGCACAACATGGCTAATAAATTTCCTTTCCACATACTTGAGAAACAATTGGTCACCATTTTCATAGAAATCCTCAACACAAAATTAATGATCCAGCTTCAAATTCAATGTTGCACTACCTTTGAAGATGTCATTGAAAAGATGGTCTTTATTGAGAAGGCTCTTGTGGCAAAAGGACTAGTCAAAATCTTTAAAGAAACCCCAAACACTCCTAATGAATAAGGAAAATTTTGGTCTCGAAAAAAGAATGTCACCAATGATAGGGTAGTTGATGCCAAAGTGGTAAATCAAGGTAATCCCACCCTTCATCTTAAAGTTCCATCCACATCAAACACACCAATACCGAACCACGATCAGACACTCAATGTAGTCCAAAATAATCAACAACGCAAAGGATCTCCTTGTACTAAAAGAACATACACACCCTTAGGGAAACCCATTGAGTCAGTTTTAAAGAAACTTTTATAGTTAAACATCATTCAACTTCCTAACATTAAGATACCTGAACTGACATTGGTTAAACAAAATTGGTGGAATGAAAATAAATTTTGTGAATATCATCATGGAAAAGGACACAAAACCTCATCATGTTGGACACTCAAGAGCCTCATTCAAGATCTTATTGAACAAGGAGACATATTAGTGGATAATTCACAAGGTAAAACAATGTTGATCACACCATATTCAAAACTCCCTTGCAAGACCATGGGAAAGGGAAGGCCTCCATTTTAGGAAATAGTAACAATGCTAATTATACATTCATTATGCATGAATATACCATTAGTCACATTTGAGTGCTTGATAATAATATTGCTACCATCACCATTAATAAAAGTTCAAAATGTGCAGTTACCACCCATAGACCTAAGGTGAACCTACAAGGGGTTGCCTCTAATATGCAGTCGAAAAGTTAGTACAACCTCCTAGATCATCTAAGAAAGATACCCACACAAATATCCATTCTTGAGTTGCTTCACATTTCCCCAGAGCATAGGGCCATTCTAGATAAATCCTTGCAAGATACATTTGTACCCTTTGACCTAAATGTCAACCAATTTCCATGATTGGATACCTAGCTATACCTCACCATGTCACCTTTTTCTAAACAAGATATTTCTACACAAAAGCCAAAACACAATGATCCCTTACACTTTAAAGTCTACATTAATAAACATAAAATCAATCAAGTCTTGGTAGACAGTGGATTAGGTCTGAACATATACAAACTAAAATTGGTCACAACATTGGGATTCTCTGAGGCTTGCATAGAGCAATCTAAGACAATTGTTATCAAGGCTTATGATGATGTTGATCACTCATCTAAAGGATTAATCACACTTCCCATGAGGGTTGGTCCCGCTATTTAGATCATAATGTTCCATATCTTGGATATGGACTTGACCTACAATCTTCTCTTAGGTTTCCCATGGATTCATGCCATGAGAGTTGTACCTTCCACTTACCATCAATGCTTGAATTTTCCCTACAATGGCCTTGAAATTACCATACCAAGTGATCTTGATCCTTTCCAATACTGCAATAATTTGAGAGGGACTACTGAATATCAAGTGTTTGTTAATCAAGAAACTTCATATTCCACCTCATCAAACTACATTGATCCATCTTCCCTTGAATCAAATCATCCACTTCATTCACCAAACCTTCCAAATCCAAGGTCCAAATCCATGACATGGGATGTGGAGAATATTGTATGGATAGTTCATTTTGTGCTAAGAAGTCATCCAAAGGTGAAAATATTAATGCTTCTAAGGATATCCAAAATCTTAAGAATGATGTTAAGTAAAATTTAGATCTTTGTGAGAATATGAAAACAAATGGTTGTACCTAGATTGGAACCTTTTGGGATCCTAATGATACCATTGTATTTACCATATATGCCCATGATATTAAGGAGGATGTTCAAGATCATCACCCTCCATCTCATGATTATTTTCCTTCCACTCCATCTTTTGAATCATCACCCTTCCATTTCAACCATATTGAGTTAGGATATGAATCCCCTATTGTTTCCTTGACTAAGTCTTCTTTCCAAGTCGTTAAGGATGTGCAAGCCTCCCATGATGTTAATAGTTCTGAAAAGGATAGTCATGAAGAATCCATTTAGGGAATTGTCAATATTTCTTATGAAATACACATTCCCATCACCTCATCTATCTCATCCATCTCATCCACTTCATTTGATTCATCCATATCACTCACATTCATCCACCTCATAGACATGGATCAACAAGTATCACCTCAAGAAAATAACAAGGATATAACTCAATAATCAAAGGTGAAAGTGCCTTTTTCAAATGGAGATCCAAAATCAAAATAAATAATACAAAGAAAGAAAGATCAAGAAAAGTCCTCTAGTCAAAATAAAAAGCTATTTGACAAGTCAAAGATAAAAACAAAATTCAAGAATGAAAGTAAGAAAAAGTTAATCTCCAATTATGTCTCTTCATCAACAATAACTGGGGATATCTACTAAAGTAGAAGGTCAAAAGAATAGTTTGTTGATGGAAAAAGACTCCATTTTCATTCTTTTCACCCAATCCATACACTCTTGAAAATTCATCCATACCCACACACCTGTCATATCACTCCATCCCCCTTGGGTGATGTTTCTCAATGGACCTTTGACAATGACCCCTTCATGCACTAAAAATCATTGGTTACCCAAATTCCTTTTCGTGTAAGGCCTAATGACCCATGTAGTTTGCACATTAGGAATCATACCCTATCTCCCTTTTCACCACATTAGTCATCCTCTGTATCCATCGTCCATACCCTTTGTTCAAACTAGATCCTTTCATTTGACATGGTCATCTAGATATGTGCCCAATTGGTTGGGTCCCTACATCATCACAACAACATATGGGTTTGATGCTTATCAGTTGTCTACTCCTAAAGGTGAACCATTACCTGAGCCTATAAACAACATGCACCTTCATAGATATTATACCTAGCTTCCAAAGAATCTCGTTAAAATTTCAAAAATACAAAAAAAAAAAAAGTCACCCTGATGAAAACCTGGCAAACAAGTGTCTTGGTCACAACAAAAAATTTAAAAAATAGAAAAAAAAATAGTGAAGAGAAATAATTTATCCAATAGTGAAAACCACTTCAGTGGTGCTTTGGATAAGTACTATGGTAAAAACCTGGCAAACAAGTGCCATGTGTAGTAAGTATTTTCTCTATCATCTACCATCATTCTATCTAGTTTTTCACCTCCATCCGCCCATCCTTCACTTATCATAATAAAGCTTTTTCATACTTCTCATAGCTTGAGAACCATTGGAATTTAGTGTTCTCTTCCTTTCATGACCATCCTTGGCATCCATTAATTCCCTCGCGCATAATAAGTTAGTCCTATACTTTACTAGGGGAAATTCCTTGACCTATGTCTTTATGGGATCATATTCAAGATATCAGCTTTTTAAGACATCAAAAATCCAAAAAATCATAAAACATCAAAAGTCCAAAAAAATATAAAACATCAAAAAAATCCAAAAATAGAGTCAACGTCTGTGTCAGCTCAAGTCCAGTCGAGCTACATTGTTTCTATGCATTGCTACGTATGCAAGGCCATCTTTCGATGAGCCCTCGAGGCACTAGGTCAATCCTTAGGGTTGTGTTGATTTGAATCAATCATGATTCACATCTTAATAATGAATCATTTTTGGTCCAAGTCGGTCGAACTACGATGTCTCTGTGTGTATAACATAGGCAAGGTCATCTTTTGATGAGCCCCTAAGGCACTAGGTCAGTCCTTTAGGGTTTTTCATCTATTGTCATTAGTCCTATAATAAGTTGTTCCTTGCCAAGGTCAACACTTCAGACACAAGAAAACAATTATCTAAACCAAATAACGAATTGATAGTTCAACCATCCAATTAGACTTCAATCTCAATTGGTCAATTTCCTAACCAAGACAATGGTATTATCTTTTTTTCTTATTCAGGATGCATCCTTCTTGAATTTGAACATTGTCATTTGTCAACCTTGTCATTTTCCTTATATAGGACATGTCTTTCCTGAAACCGGGCATGGTCAATCACTCTTGTCAATTGGTCAATCCTATCAATCAATCACTTTGGTCAATTAACCAATCAATCTTGTTAATAAATCAATTTGGTCAATGAATCAATTAATCTTATCAATTGGTCAATCCTATTAGTCAATCAATCCATCTGGTCAAACAACCAATCAATCGACCAACCTTATCAATCAATCAATCTGATGAATCAATTAGTCAAACTTGTCAATCAATCAATTAATCAATCATATCAAAAAATAAACTTTGGCAAATGATCTAAATGGTTTTTGACTCTGTTGGTCTAGTTGGTCTTCTCTTTTCGATTTATCTTTGGTCATGTTACTAGCCACCTCGAGGATGTCCCAAGAAGGATTTAGAGGAGCGATGATGGATCATGACCTCTTTTCTTTTGATTGTTACTTGTGGTTTGTCTTGACAAAAAGACTGGGGAAACTTTGTCCTTAGTACGAGTCAGGACACTCCTTGTCTGTTGAGAGTCTGTTTTCAGAAAGGGATAACATTGCATACCTTGGTCAATGTCATACCATGGTGTTTCTTGTCTAGTTGCTATAATTTTGTCGCCCAATGATGATAAAACATGCAAGTTGGCATCTATAAAGTAATCCACTTTTCATTTTACTAACTCCACACTAACATCCATCTTCTCTGCACTAACATCCATCTTCTTCATGCTCTCACTTCTTCCATTTTGAAATAATCCTAATGGAATCCTATGACACACAAAAATATCCTACATACATAATCATGTTAGAAGCATCATAGGCATCATCATGAACATGTTAGGACATCCATTTGCATTAGAAAATACAAAACATAGATAGCATCATCATACATACATGTGTACATGCATCCATATAAGAATTACATTACATAATCACATAATATCATCTTGCATCCATAAACCACCAGCATACATCTCATTGCATTTACATACATATCACATTTGTATATCAAAAAGGAAATTATACATAATCATTGCATTTCATATACATCATCCATAATCCATATCCATTATCCATACCATTGCATTTGCATACATCATACATATCCATATTGCATCATTTCATAATCATGAAGCATCCATAACATCATAAAGCATACATCACATGTGCATCCACCTAAGCATCATAACCATATAAAACCATCCCGCATATAGAAGGCGTAGGCATACATATATAGTCATGTGCATCATCCATACATCATAAGATAGAGAAGAATATATAAGCATAAACCATTAACCATCATCCATAATGCATCATAACATGTAGAATCATCTCATAAATGCATGAAATCAACATAGCATCATAATCCATCATATCATAGAAACATACAAAATAAATAACACATCAGATAATCATTTCCAAAATCATGCATCTCACATATGTATAAAAAAATCAAGTGTCAGAGTTTTAATGTCAGGATGATCTAAAAAATGGATCTCGCAGGCTCAGTCAAAATATACATATATATCAATGCTTAATGCATAAAAGAAAAGATCTAGCTGGTACTCCCCATATCTTCTGATGGAGATGCTCATGAGGGAGGCTATCTATCCTCTAGCTGGTGGGATCCCGAGGCTCTGTGCCCTAATGGACGATGACATGGTGACTATCGTGGCTACAACACACCCCCGCGGCTCTGTGATTTCCTCTAATGAGACCTCTGAGATCTTCTCATGACCACTAAAAAATTGGGCTCTCGACACTCAAGAAGCACCTATCACTTGTAGAGATCTCTATAGTACTGCTCAGCTTGGATATCCCTCTTGAGCTCTTGAGGAAAGTACATTGATGGGCCACTACACTTGTTGATAAAATTAATTGAACCCTGCTCAACTTGTTGTGCCCTGATGACAACCATATCTCTCTCCACCATTAGTTGTTGAATCTTGGCTTGTGTAGCTTATAATTGTGCCTATAGCTCAACTACTTGTGCATCCACTAGCTAATCCTTCCCCTCCACCTCCATCACCTCAATGATGGGGATCTCCTCCAACCCCTCCTCCATCACTACCCTCTCTCTCTCTCCTCTTGATCATGCATCTCCTCCTCCCTACCAACCTCCCCTACCTCGACGTCCATAGTGATATCCTATGCTCTGACCTCCTTCTCTTGTCTCGATCCCTCCTCTCTAACCCCCTCATCTTTTACTAGCTCCTCCTAACGAGGAGCCTTTTCCTATCTACCTCTTTGTCACCTCAATGGATGAGGTGGATAGGGTGGTCATCTGTCTTTGCCTTTGCCTCATCTTTCCTTTCCTCCTCCCCCATCTCCATCATCTTCTCCATCCTCCTGACCTCTATCCTCTCCTTGACCTTAGCCTTGAAGCCCTCTCCTCGGTCTCCTCCTACACCTCTCTATTGGTGCTGGCTAATCAGGATCTTTAAGTGGTATGGGCCTATGCTAGGCCCATCATGCATCGTACTTTAGGTTAGTACCTAGGTTTTCCACCTTTGGCCCTATCCCACACTACAATGGCTGTAATCCATCAATGTCTTGCTCTGTCATAGTAATAAGAGTCATCACCCCCATGGTTAGACCTCTTTGATAGACTGAAACAACTCTGCAGTGCCCACCAATAACCCCTACTGCTCGCAAAACTATTAGAAAACTTGCTTTGGAAAATATATCTCTATAATGTGTTGGCTCTATATAGTCTGGCCAATCAAGTACTAATTCCAATGGTAATAGGGAAAATGATCATCATAATCTGTGAATGGGGTCCCATCCCTGTATGGTCTCCAGGTGAATAAATCCAATATGTCTATGGCATCCCTCCAATAACCAATTTCGCCAACATGTGCCTATGTCACCGTGCCTCCATAAATGAAAATATATGGAAAGCTTGCTCCTAGTTGTTTACGTATTGTTGGTCAGAACACTGCAATGTGCTCCCAGGCCCACACCATTAGGAGAGTAGTCCCACGGATAATGCTCTATGCCCCTCGGTATGCCACATCGTGAAGCTGAAAGTATAGCATCACCAACATGCATGGCCCCCAAGCATACATCACAACTCAGGTGAGCATTCTGACCAACATCTCACCCTAATCGACTGGAAACCCATGTCCTTGTTGATCAAGGCACACAACTCCACCAATAACATTACACAAGACAACAATAAAGAGATCATATCTCTCTGTGAGCATATCCAAGTGGATCTCATACTCCTCTACTCCCAAGTCATCAATATCCCCATGATCAAAACAATCTTATTCATAGCATATCCCCACTCTAGGTCGTAAGAAACACGCTACCTGTGGATCAAAAGTATGAGGATCCGCCATACATCCTCCAAAGTCACTGTGGTCTCTCCTATTGGAAAATGAAATGAGCTAGTCTTCGAGTTCCATCGCTCAACCAATGCAATAAGTAAACCCCTGTTAGCCCAAATTGCAGGCATGAAAGTGACATAGTACAATCCCAAGGAAAGTAGTTGATCCCTCTGGTCATCCTCTAATCCTCTCGTAGCCTAAAAGTCAAAGGTTGGCTCTCTTTGGTGTAAATTGGGTCTAATTCCACCTATGATCACACGCAAGCACATTATGTCAATCATAAAGCCTAAGTCAACTTATTTGACCTTGGTCATAGAGAAATTTTACCTAAATTGGGGCAAAACTTTAAGTAGGAAAATGTGTTGCATTGTCCAACATATGTGTTTCATAAGTCAAATGTGTCACAAAATATACACATATGGTTCACTTTTGCAATTGCCTCAAATAACATATCAAATGTGATCTTCTAGTCAAATGTGGTGTTCAAGATCACAATTGTGTCTCAAAATCACACATGAGGCTCAAAACCTCACATGTGTCACTAAACCCTACAGTTGCATCACAAAATTCATTTGTGATGTGAAAAACCAATTGCAACTATATCCTATGCATTTGCATCGCACCAAGAAAATGTGGTGCAAAAAATTTACTTGTGGTGCACGTGATAACAAATGCAACGAACGGGGTTCACTGCATCTATTTGCCCCCTTTTGGAGCCCTAAATTTACCAAAAATTGAAAAAAATACAAAGCAAGGTTGGCATACTTACTGCATCCCCTGAGCCCTCTAGTCATCTATAGGTCCTGACTCGATATCCATAGTGTGCAGTGTGTGGTACTGGTGACATATTGGTAGCAGCTTTGCATTAGGTTTTCACTCACTCTCACTATTTACTCAAGGTTAAAATGAACCAATGACTATTTTTGGAAGCCAAATAACATTTATACCTTTCTAAAATGGGATTTTTACTTCTCCTTTTCACTGGTTGTGTCAAATGCTAAACCCAAACCCTAATATGAGCTTCCTGGGGGTCCAAAATTGAAACCTTTTGTTATTAGAGCACAAATTTTTCTCGTTAGAAAGCTTTTCACATTTTTCAAAAAAATTCAAAATTCACAAAAACTTTTTCGAGGGGACATGGGTCTATCTTGACTTTGCTGAGGCATGTTGGGGCATGATCTGAATCGATTTTTCTTAATTATTCTTTTGCACAACGCTCAAAATCACATTATGTCAAAGAGGGGCAAAATGTAGACATTGAAAAATGTCTTGGTCTACGAATGCCATTTTTCTTCATCAATCTCTCTTCTTCCTTGCATAATTAAATAATTTTAATTATTTAATTAAGTCATTTTATTTATTCTTCTTTGATTAATTAAATAAATTAAATATTTATTTAATTATGTCACTAATATCCTTTTCTCTCTATAGTTAAATAAATTCTCATTTATTTAATTATTCACCTTTCACTATTCGTCTATAGTTAAATAATTATTTTAATTATTTGGCTATTCATCTAACCTCTTCTCTCCACTATTAAATAATTAATCTAATTTAATTATTTAATATCTCTTATTCCATTTCCTCCATATTTTATTAAATGGTTGAATAATAATCATTTTAATTAAATATCATTTTCCCTCTTTCTCCATAAACGAATAATCATTTTTGATTATTTACTTCTCCACATCTTCTCCCAAATTAAATAATATTATGATTTAATTGCCAAGATCCTTTCTCCAATTAAAAATTATTATTTTATGCCTCCACTTTCCCTCCACTTCCTCTTTTGAATTTCAACCGTTGATTCTCTCTAGTCTTCTTTCAATCTTGACCGTCTATCCTTAGCCATCCTTAACCCTACCACTACATAGTGCATGAAACCTTAACCATTGATCTTGACATCTTCTGTACTTTCAATCTTGATCATTTGTTAGAGAAGCTTTACTATAAAAGAATGTTGTCTCCCTCATTCCAACCTTACAACCATATTCTCCAAAATTGTTGCTATCAATCACTATCACTTGTAGGTACTTGGACACATCAAAATCTAAGGGAAAGCTTGTAACTTGAGAAGAATGGAGGAGAAGCAAGGAAGATGAACCAACTTTGATATGATAATTTTAATATTGTTTTGATGTTTTTTTGATTTCCTTTATCATCTTGCGCTTTCTTACTTGGATTGGGATTTGGGCTTAGATTTTAGGTAGTTGTGGTTGCTATCATTGGTCTTAGCCTTTTGTGTTGAATTTTAACCCTTCCTACAGTAGAAATCCACTATCTTGCACGATTCTTCTCCCTTTTTCAAGCATATTATTTTTGGACTCAAAATTCATTTCTACCCTTACCTTTGTAACTACTTCATCATACTTTTCTCTAGGTACATCTGCTTGTGCCAATTAAACTCTTTTATGGTACTCCTCCCTATTTTCTCTTATAACAAAAGCTTTAAACTCTTGGGATTTTACAAACTCATCATTAGAAATGAATTGTGAACATGCAAATTCCCTTACAACATTGAGGTTATATCTTCCCATAGCCACATCCAACTCGAACCTTTGCTGAATAAGGCCAACAATATTTGGTCTTGGGTGGATGACATATATTATTTAATTACATCCATGGTGATATGAACATCTTCAATTTCATTTGGATTGGTGGGATTTTCAACCAACAATGATGATTTCTCAAATTTCATCCTCTTCTGTGGTTGCTCTCTTGGGGGAGAATCCACATTGATTATTTGAGGGGGAGGAGAGGGAGTGACTTGTGGTGGGTATGATTGCATATTTCCTCTAATAACAGGCCCCTAGGGCCTTCTAATAGAAGGGTCAGGTCTAAGCCGCTTTGCTAGTTTCTCTTCTAGGGTAGGTGCATTACCTACAACTCTGTCAAAATTCTTAAGCACCGCCTCAATCTTGGCAATTGGGTCATCAATATCAGAAGATGCTCCAAGATAATCCTTATCCTTCTTTTTCCTGGTAGTCTCTGCCTTGATGAATGCAAGCCATTTTTATTTTACATTTATTACCTCAGATTCATCCTTACAATTTCTTATAACATCTTTGTTTTCATCAACCCGATGGTGAAAATTGGACCTCGTGTATGAAACCTTCAGGGTCAAAATCCCTAACTTTTACTTGTAATAACTTGTATTCCCCAAGCATTTCATTTAGCCTACATAACATGTCTCTGGTTGAACTAAAATCTAAAAAGCCAGTAACATAAGGAAAAAAAGACCCTTTCTTTTGTTTCCTTAAATGAAATTGACTAGTCTGATTCAATTTCCATATAATTTCCATGAATGCCAACTTGGGTGACACATATCTAGGTAGCACATGGGGGGCTTGAGGGCACTCATAAATTATAATAACAACTGACCTATCATAGAGGTAATAATCTCCCTAGTTATTCTATACTCCTAACTTCGGCCTATTGAATATCCAAGATACTGAGAGAGGGGGTGAATCAGTATCTTCTTAAATTTTCTAAATAGATACCATCTAATTATTACAATACATACAAAAACAAAGATAAGTAAAAGAATTAACAGAGCATGAAATCACAAGACACATGAACACCAAGATTTTTACGTGGAAAACCCAAAATGGGAAAAACCACGGTGAGTGTTAGCTCACAATATAGTATAACTGGTTATAAGATATTAAAAAATGGGGTGGCTCACTGCTAGGACTCACTATCCAAATACAAAGGCTCACTGCCTACAAAATTACAATGACAAAATGGATTACAACCAGAAAATGAACTGATAAAGTACACCTAGTGAGTGTTGATTCAATTCCAATGAAGCTCAATAAACTGACTTGACACACTTCATCATATTTGCTCTTCTTCACATTCGCATTCACAATATAATCATCTCATGTTCAGTCTTCAAAAACTATCCAATATATATATTTGATCTCTCCACAAGCATCAATTAGGTCGACCTAATTAGATGCACTTCTTATTCATGAAAAATATCAACTATTGGCTATAATCTTTCACAAAATCTTCCCAAAAGCAATTCAAACACCCAACACGCTACATCATGTCGGCATGGACCTAAGGTTGCACATATATCCGCAAAGAAAAATTGATTCAACATTACATTGTTTATTCATTAGGTCAGCCAATGATAGACCTAATAGAAAAATTTTAATCAATAGAATAATTTTGATACACTATACGAGCATACAAAGATATGAGATATTGAATATATGTGCTTACAACATCCATGCACCATTTCCAAAAACTACAAGAAACAATAATCAACAACAAACAATTGCGGTTTAGAATATCGAAGGATGTAAGCATTATACCAGTTCAGATATCAGACTAGAATACCAAAAAAAATCAAACTTTATCTTGTAGTTGCAACTCTTATATCATGGTGACATCAATGACAACATAAAACAACAAAGTGAGATATTCTTCTTCATTTTTCCAACAATCTCCGCCTTTGTCATTGATGGTAACATGTGCCAAAATTTTCAAAACAAAACTTGCAAAAGCTTCGAAACTTCATTTACAACACTTCTCCTAACACCAACATTTCACCTTCTTCACTCCCCCTTTGACATCAAGGAAAAAGGGTGTCCCAAAAATTGAAATATGAAAACAAAGAAAAAAAAAACATGCATCAACCGAAGGATGGAGATCCTTGAAGCTCCTTAAGAATACCTTCCCATACTGATTTACCATTCTCACAACTATCCTTTACACCAATCAACATCCTATTCAGAGATTCCAACTCTACTAGAGTTTCTTCTGCACCATCCGAAGTATCAGGAGTCAAATTTATCTTCTCAAGTTTTTATGTGCCTACCAAGGCCTTTCCAACCAGAGTGTATTCCACTCTTATAATGTCACTTAGCTGATCAAATTTTTTGATAATCTCTTCCTTTTGCATCTGTAAGACAAAGAATTTTTCTTTATGCACAGTGATCGCATTCCAGGTTGATCTTTCTCTATCTTTGGATATACTATAAGTACCAGAGACAACAATCAACTAGGACTCAATGGAGTCCATAACAACCTTACTATTTTGGGTGGCATCCGACCACTTCAAGCAATAAGCAAGAACAACATTTGCTTCTGACTCAAAGATCTTCATAGCTTCCAGGTTTTCAACATTTTAGTGTGCTAGAGCACACTTTTCATGCAATGTCGGTAGCCTTTTCTCTGCCAGTTTTTCCTCAACTTCTTGTTTTGTCTTTTCTCCAATCCCGGAGGCATACTCCTTGAAAGAATCCAACAAAAATCCCAATTTTTCAATAGGAGCGAGCGATGCATCAATAGATGCACCAGGTGTGACCTCCTGCAATTCCTTAAGATCATCTTCTATAAGTTTTGTTCCTTTTTGATGTGTTTCAAGAATTTCCTTCCTTCTGAATGCCTGCAATGCATCTCCTAACACCACTTTATGAACTGAAGACATCTTATCCACATCTACAAACCCTTCAATCATAGGAAGTTGTAGAAGCTCCTAAGGAATTATTGGCTGGAATCTAATTTGCTTGGATAGCAAGCCTTTCAGTACATCATTTTTAGAGGATGATTCTCCAAGATGCTTAAGAGATTTTACAATATGATTTTGAATTTCTTCATTTTTCCCGACAGATTCCTCATTTTTCTTTTCTTCCTCTCCCTTTTCCTTCTCTTCTTCCTTCTTTTCTTCTTCCACTTCCTCTTCTTCTTTCTTTTCTTCCTTTTCATTTTCATTTTTATCTTTATCCCTTTTGTCTTCTTCATCATTTCCATCTTTTCCATTTTTATCTTTTTCTTCTTCTTCACTTCCTTTTTCACCTTCGTTGTGCTTCGAAGGAGCATCATCATGTTTTTCATGCTCAACTTCACCTTCATTTTGCTTCTCAAAATTTTAGAGGATAATTTTCACCACCGACATCATTTTCAACATCAATGTCTTCAGAAATACCTGCATCACCTATATCAAGAGGAGTATCTTCCTCAACATTTTCAGCAACAACATCCTCATTAGCCTTAAGCATGCCATATTTCTCTACTATATCCTAGATCACCTTTGTTGTTTCCTTCCTTATTTTCTTTATCTACTTTTTATTCCTAGTCATTAAAATATTTACCCTTTTCTTCATTTGAAACATATCTGCACAAATTCTTTCAAAGTCTCTAGATCATTCGAGGTCAGGGAAGACCCAATTTTATCAAATGCATTGTTCCTAATTTTCTCTTCAAGTGCAATAGCCTCTGATCTCCTTTTCATCAAAGTTTCCCACATATTCTCAGGTACATCTTTCTTTAGATTATCCCATTTGACTTCCAAGATGATTACATATTGAATGACAACTAAAATCAATGTTTTCTTATCCTCTTCTCCAACATCATCATAATATTTTGTTGTAGGCTTCATCATATTTTCAATATGTAACAAATAATTGAGATTTGTCTCTAATTTAAAATGGGGACCAGAACTTACCGGATTGTCTTGTCCTTCTCTTTGGTCCACAGAGGCTTCATCAGACACCTTAGTCTTCTTTGACTCTGGTTTGGGGTGCACATGAACACCAAATTTCTATTCTTCCTCATCATCAGAAGATGATACAACTATTGAAAGTGGATTCACTTTGAGGGGGGTGAATCAGAGTGAAGTAAATTTTAAAACTTGAATGCACAAAATTTAACTTTAGACTTTTAATACAATGGAAAATTTGAATGAATTATATGCAACTTTGTTTTGACAATTTATGAACATTCATAATTTGCAAATTTCAATTAACAGACTTTGAACCATTTAAGTATTGAACATAAAATGCATATGTCTATTGCATCAACTTTTCACAACTTGATTTAAATGACCAACTTGAACATTTTAAGAACCAGAGCATTGACAAACTAAATTTGACAAATGACATAATGAGAACTTAAATGAGATAAGCACAAACCACACAAGAAGAGAACACAAAATTTTTCCAAGTGGAAAACCCTTTCAGGGAAGAAAAACCACTCCAATATTGCCTTATTGGCTTAACTTCAAAAACCACTTCTTACAATGCCTTACAGGCTGATCTCTGAGCACCCACTCAAGGAGCACCAACCCCTCATTTAGAGACACCAATCTCAAGGAGTACCAACCCCTCTTTCAGTGTTTCTCAATAAACAATGTAAACTATCAAGGTCCTGTAATTGTAATTATCTTCTGCAATCACAACATCTCAGTAGTATACAATAGGATAGTCTACATTATAGCCCATTACAAAATATGTACTGTGAATGCCAGTACTTGATTACAAAAATATTCTGCAATAAAAATAATCTCTGTATAGAACCAGAGAGAATAATGGTCTCTCAAAACCCCTATTTTTGCACTATAAAGATGTTTCAATAAAACACCCTTACAAGTCTGCAAGCCCTGATGTTACTTCAACTCTCGTTTGTAGCCATGTAAATTATCTCTTCTGAGAAAATGGCTTGCAACCATATTTTTATACAAAAAAAAATAGTTAAAATGGATTCCAAAAGGAATAATTGAAGAGTCTTCGATTAAACATTTTTGAACAATGAAACTCTGTTTGTTAATCAACCAGCTTTCTTAAAAGTGATCCTCAAATCAATGAATGCAGTTAGGGTTTCTAAACAACCTCAGAAGCCATACATCAAATGCCATTAGGATTTCAAAACAACTTGAAAAATCCTGACTAGGAAACAATGCATTTCAGAATGAGCAGTTAATAACACCTGTTAATGAATGCATTTAAATAATACCTGTTAGCAAATGCAAAAACCAGAAATGAAATACCCGACTTTGAGCTTTTCTAAACTATCGATCAAATCTCTCTTCCATGTCGGCTCTAGGCGGCTAGGGTTTTTCCTTCAGCAAAATGTTAGTTTCAAAACTCATTTTTCCCTAATGAATACAAAACTCAAGTGAATACTATTGTCAAATTTGTGAAAGTAATGATATTCAATATCATTTGAAGTCCAAAAGAAACATCATAATGAAGTTTGAAGTCCACCAACAATCACTGCCAAGTCAACCCCATAATGATAATGTTACTGCCAAGTCATCCTTAATGATGTTATGTCGACAACATGATAAGGCCGGAAAATAATAAGTCTGATGTTTTGGTGTTAAGGCCAATAGTCATGTGTTACATGACTTTCAAACAATACAAAGGCCGATAGAAAATAAAGGTAAAAGAGCTATATGTCATATATGATATGGTAGATGCCTGATTACATTTGATTTCCTTTAAATTAAACACTTTCCATTAGAAACAATAGAGGCCCGATAACTATCAAGGGAAAATAAACTATAAACTGAAACCAAGTTGACTCCATGTAAAATGCAAGTGTCCATATTTAAATCATAAAATGTTACTTTGAAGAATCAAAATATTAACAATGCCAAGTCAAAGCCATGTGAACTGATCATAAACATGAATACCAAGACCTCTGAAAGATTATTTGAGATACCAAACAATACCAAAGACTTCTACACATGAATGCCTCTGCACTTTATACCAAAAGTAAACAATATGAAAGTGAAGCTTGAGCACAATATAATGTGTGCTAGTGAAACAATAACTTTCACCTTATCATGTAAGCACCAAGAAATGCATGAAAGTTGTGTGCATATAAATGCAGTTTGATAAAATGATTGAGCATAAAAATGTAGTCATGAAATCTAAAACACAAATATAAGTTCACTAAAATGTCCACTTGTATTTCTCATTTGTCGTCACTTGAAATGAATCTTCCCACTACAATGTCATCACCTTCACTAAAATTTCATCACCTGTATTTCTCATTTGTCATCACCTAAAATGAATCTTCTCACTACAATGTCATCAACTGTATGTGCCATGTCAAAACCAAGTAAAACTACTGTCTACATTAGTACCACAAGACATCAAATCTGAATATAAAAAAACATCACAATGTTGCAAATCTAACTATGAAACTGAATGCCAAAACCAAGAGTGCCAAAACAATAGTGCCAATGTCATATGACAATATCAATCATCAAGATACAAAACCAAATTACTATCCACAAAATACCGAATATGCCAAATATTGAATACAAATCAAATGCACCAAGTATCATAAACATGCCATGATGCCAATCATTACTGACTATGATCAAGACATGAATGAACACCAATTATGACGTATTACTCAAGCCAATCAATATATACAAAAAGCTAAATCTGAGAGCATGTACATCAATTGTCTATGAGGAAATCACACCATCAAAATCTATTTTGACATCAAGGAAAAACAACCACAATAAGCAACTGAAAGCCAACAACAACATGCACTTTCTTAGAACTAACAACTTCCTTAGAAGCACGTTCACTAGAGGATAAAATTCCTCTTCTTTTCTTCACTAATTTTGCAGTAGGATCCTCTTCCTCTTCATCCCGATCATCTGTGACGCTAAGATTTTTCTCCCTAAAAGCTTTCTCTTTCTTTCCTCTTTTTCTAGGGGCCACCAAAGGAATTTATTTCCTCTTCCTAGATCTAGTAGTAGGTCCGAAGGAAACTGGTCCTTTTCCTTTTTCAGCGGAATTGGGTTCAACTTTTATTGCATGGGCTACAGAGGATTTAGCAGGAGTAGTCATGCCGGATCTCCTAAGGCCAAATGATTTTACCTCCAACTCTTCTCCCTTAACCCTTACAAGAGCAATCTACTCATCAATGAATCAGACTTCTCTAAGCTTCTTTTCCACTCTCTTTCTAATTATGGGCTTTTGGTGCTCCATGTGGATCTCCATAGACTTTTTGATAGAAGTACCAATTCTAGGTTAATTGGGATCCTTTGGATTTTTCAGCAACATTTGTACATAACCCTCAACTTCATCTTCTATAATTTCATATCCCAATGGTTGAATCCATATGGTCTAGGATTCTATTGCTTCAATCATGCATTCATGAGAGGAAACATGGAATATGATGTCATCTTTATATTTCTCAACCATTTTCCTTGATATCCTATCTCTATCATTCATGTTGCTCTTAAATACAACAAAGAATGTTGTTAGAGCATTTTCTTGAGCTTTCAGATCGCCCAAATTATGCATATGATCAAAGATTTGATGTGCCACCCGTATGGATGAGTCCCAAAACACTTCATCATTCTTTCCAGGAAGTTTCTTCATGAAATAGAACAAAAGAAATACAATCAATGAACCAAATTTGAAAGCATACTTCCTTTCTTTTGTCGACTTCAAATTCTCAAGCAACTGTTGCTGAAGAAGCTCACATAAGTCATATTCTACACCATTGATTACCATATCAAAACCAGTATAAATGGTTGTGGCTGAAATAGAGTTCTCTCTATTGGTGAAGTATATTTTATGACCAATCATGATAGATGTATACTTCATAGTTGGATTAGTGATGAAATTTTTTGTTAAGGCTCTCTTGTCATATATGGCTCCTGTAAGTTTTGTTACCACTTCATTCTTCATGACTTTTAATATAGGTACTGGTACTTTATCCTAGAGGTCGGTAGCAACCCTAATCACTTCCTTAGTTATCAAGTGAGGTCGGTTAGTCCATAGGAATTTATCATGTATTTTGCTTAAGACTGGCTTCACAAAGTTATCATCAACCACGAAACAAAAGTTGGGAAAGTTGTTCCATCTATCTAACCTCTTCACAACCAGGTTCGAGTATTTAGGTTTTATCATGAAACTATCTGGACAGTGAGCTCATTCTACCAAATTTTGATCAATTTGGTGTGATTGAATTCCTTAGTCCTTACTCGAATATACATTCTTGTGTCCTCGGTTGGCATGACTGGCCCCATGAGGGATTGATGAGAATGTGCCCATAGGGTCATCTTTGAAAACCTTTGAGGAATATTTTCTATAGGATGGCCTGGGTCTCTCTGACACTTTAACAACTATAGGGGTTGCCATTCTTCCCAATGAAAAACTCAAAGATCACAAACCACAACTGCACAAAAAATTAAAATACCTCTTTCTTCACGATGAACCAAAACTAGGGTTTGTAAGGCTCGAACTCCAAATCACTTCAAGAATGCTCCAAAAATATCTTCAACTTCTTCAAATGCACGAGTGATTAAAATTCCTTAAACATTTTTCTTTATAAAACAATGATCTTCCCTAACTCACATTAAATGCAATAGATTTTTAAAAGCTGTTAAAAACTCTTCTCTGCTTAGAAAAACCCTAATTTTCTTTATAAATGATCATTCCTTCATATTTTCTTCCGGTTCCACTTGTATAACCTCTACCTTATCATTTCTCACAACATATCTTCATGCCAAAGACTGGCATGCTGAACATCAAGGGGGTTCAAGTGATTTTCTATTAAAGCTTCCCCTTAGACCTTGCTAGGTCTAATTCCTGGAGGGATTGTCTGTACCGGATGAGGGCACAAACGCATCAACTATTTCAGGCTCTTCTTTCTTCCTCCAAATCTTGTTCATTTATTGCTTCATTTCTTCTTTGTCAATTTTCTTGATAGGTTCATTCTTTTCTACCGGATTGGTCTCCTTACCCTTCTTGCTTCTGCAAACTCTTGAGATATGTCCTAGTTTGTTGTAGTTATAGCAGAAAATATTTCTCTGATTAGATTGACTTCCACTAACTATTGTTCTGTCCTAATTAGCTTTATGTCCATACTTGTTACAAGTATATCAATAGGCATTAAAGGATTGATTCACTCTTCCTCCATTAAACTGATTCATCATCAAGGTTCTGCATTCACTTGCCCTATGTCCAATTATTTTGCATGCAAAACATTGACCAGAGAAGGAAATAGGAAACTAATTCATCCTACTCCTACATTTTGTTGCCTTGTGACCAAATTTGTTGCATGAAAAACCAGTGTCATTAAAGGATGAATACCTTGTGCATTAGGCTGTCTCATAGATGGTCTCCTAGCAAAGTTCCTTGAATTTCCTTTCTGATTTCCTTTATTCTGAGTCTTCTAGTTGTCCTTAGAGATTTCACCTCCTTCTATTCCCAAGCTACCTTTGTCTTTACTTGTTTTCTATCCCGAGATCAATTCATCAAGCCTTTTTGAGCTATATTTTTTATTGTTTTCATAGAGTTTTTCCTTCTCCAGATCCAATTTCAGGTTCACCACTTCTTGTTCAAGCTTAGTGCACTCATCATAATTGCTTTGTACCAATTTGTTCGGACATTCTTCAATTCTTTTCTTCTACTCTACTTACACTTTTAAACTAGTAATTTCTTTATTAGCCTACTTCAATTGATCAGTTACTTCCCTATGCCTTTCTTTGAATTTTTCAATTGCCCTTTTAATTTCTAGACACATTCATTTGCATCTTCAAGATTCTCTTTTAGATCTTTGTTTTCTCTTTCAAAATTTTCAAGATCCTCAAGAGCATTTTGAAGCTCTTCTTTATCATTCATTTCTTCCATCTCCAGGATCTCCCTCAAGTTGTTAGGCTTATTTGGAGGAACCAAGCTCTGATACCAATTGTTGAATATCCAAGATACTGAGAGGGGGGGTGAATCAATATCTTCTTAATTTTTTTGAATAGATACCATCCAATTATTCCAATGCATACAACAACAAAGATAAGTAAAAGCATTAACAGAGCATGAAATCACAAAACACATGAACACCAATATTTTTACATGGAAAACCCAAAATGGGAAAAACCACGGTGAGTGTTAGCTCACAATATAGTATAACCGATTATAAGATATTACAAAATGGGGTGGATCACTACTAGGACTCACTTTCCAAAATACAAAGGCTCACTACCTACAGAATTACAATGACAAAATGGCTACAACCAAAAAATGAACTAAGAAAGTACACCTAGTGGGTGTTGATTTAGTTCCAATGAAGCTCAATAAATTGACTTGACACACTTCATCATATTCACTCTTCTTCACATTCACATTGACAATACAATCATCCCATGTTCAGTCTTCAAATTTTTTCCAATATATATATCTAATCTTTTCGCAAGTATCAATTAGGTCGGCCTAATTAGATGTACTTATTCATCAAAAATATGAACTATTGGCTATAATATTTCACAAATTCCTCCCATAAGAAATTCAAACACCAAACACACTACATCATGTCGGCACAGACCTAAGATAGGTCACACATATATCTGCAAAGAAAAATTAATTCACCATTACATTGTTTATTCATTAGGTTGGCCAACGATAGACCTAACAACAAAATTGCAATCAATAGAATAATGTTGATACAACATATGAGCATCTAAAGACGTGAGATATTGAATATATATGCTTACAACATCCATGCACCATTTCCAAAAACTGCAAGTAATAGTAATCAACAACAAACAACTGCGGACCAGAATATTGGAGGATGTAAGCATTATACCAGTTCAGATATCGGACCAGAATATCGGAAAAATTTCAGACTTGATCTTGCAATTGCAATTCATATATCATGGTAACATCAATGACAACATAAAACAACAAAATGAGATGTTCTTCATTTTTCCAACACGACCTCCTATCTTTAGGCCTAAGGAAATCCAAAATTTCCTTGTGCAATTTGATTCCAGGTAGACCCAACCTTTCCATGACTTGTCTTACAAATCAATTCTCAAAAGTAACATAGTTGGAATAACTACAATTTTTGTTGCAAATATAGGTCCAACATTGCACTGGGAGATCATTCCCCTCTTGAATTCACCTTCGGATCATTATCACTATTCCTTCTCTTAATGTCTACCAATTGATTATGAGTAGGCTCAGTTAAAAAGCTGGCATAGTCAAAGTCACTATTGACAAAAAGATGTATATCAATAGCCATATACATAAGATGTATCTTCATTTTTTATTCTACATCTTCTCCCAACACCTACCATAATTCCCAATAGGTTCTTCTGAAATAGTCTTCAAAATACTTGACATCAAAAGGCTCATGTTTGTTATTAAGGATTCTCAATGAATTTCTTGTGAAGCCTTTTTTGTCTAAACCTATGGATCCATTTCACTTTGAAGCTAATTTTGTCTTGTTGATATTTTGTCTAAAAGAAGCAAGGTTTATAACCTTACTTGCGACCACATTGAGCCTGATTACTTTGATATTTTTATCATACCCAAAAGTAAGGCATATGATGAGTTCCACATTTATAAAGACATTAGGAACAACCAGCTTCGCCAAATCATAGGTCCATGCATTGGAGATAGGGGAATGATAGTTTCTTTTTCCATACCAGTATAGGAACAATTCCCACCCAGTGATTGTGTCATCCTAGTTCTTCAACTCAACATCTTTGCAATTTCTAGCTATGTCTACCATCCCCTCTATTGCATTAGGGCTAAGGTTATGCATAGGCTGTTTTGAGGAACTTGACAACCAGGCCATAATATCCTCCTCAAAAAATCTTTTAGATGTAGAGCCAAGGGGTTGGGTGATTGAATGACTCATAATTCCAGAATTATTTTAAAATAGATTTCTATAGTATCTCGTTGGGACTTTACAATCTTATGCAACAAATTTTGAAAACTTGATTATGAGCTTCAAGACTTTAAAAATGGTGAATTTTTCCAAGAAGGACGTACCTATTTTTTAATTGTTCAGAGCTCAAGTTGACATGAAACAAATGCACCTCTACAAATTTTTCTACTATATCGTACCGAAAAAATTAACAAAGACCTTATGAAGGAAATTAATTAAAAAAGTGAGCCATCATCCATCACATCCACCATGACTTATTGTTCACATGAGGGAAGTTCATTCATCTACCCATTTATCAATTTTGAATGTGGACTGTCCATCTAGAAGGGAAGTACAATTCTCAATGATGAGTAAAGCCTTGATTTTCTTGAAAAGGATGCAACCGTCCCCTCTCTCCAATAGGATTCTCTCAAATCCCACATGAGAATATATTCACACGCTATCCTTCCATAGTTTTGCAACCAAGAAAAGGACATGCCACTATGGGCCCACAAACTTGCAAAATCCTTCAATCTTCTGCCACTTTCCAACATTTCATGGAGCCTTGATTTTCTTGAAAGGGATGCAATCGTCCTCTCTCTCCAATAGGATTCTCCCATGTCCCACGTGGGAATATCGTCACACAGTTTCCTTCCACAATTCCACAACCAAGAAAAGGACATGTCGCTATGGGTTTGCAGACTTTTAGAATTCTTTAATCTTCCACCATGTGCCAACATTCTGTGGAGCCTTCATTTTCTTGAAAAGGACACAACCATCCCCTCTCTCCAATAGGATTCTCCCATGTACCACGTGAGAATATCATCACATAGTTTCCTTCCATAGTTCCACAACTAAGAAAAGGACATGCCGCTATGGGCCCACATACTTGCGAAATCCTTTAATCTTTCACAACGTGCCAACATTTCATGGAGCCTTGATTTTCTTGAAAAGGATGCAACCATCCCCTCTCTCCAATAGGATTCTCCCACTTCCCACATGAGAATATCATCACATAGTTTCCTTCCGTGGTTCCACAACCAAGAAAAGGACATGCTGCTATGGGCCCACAAACTTGTAGAATCCTTTAATCTTCGGACACGTGCCAAAATTCTATGGAGCCTCGATTTTCTTGAGGACGCAACCATCCCCTCTCTCCAATAGGATTCTCCCATGTCACACATGAGAATATTATCACATAGTGTCCTTCCAAGTTCCACGGGAAAGAAAAGGGAATGTCGCTATGGGCATCCAGACTTGCGAAATCCTTTAATATTCCACCACATGCCAAAATTCCATGGAGTCTAACACAACACTCTCTGGAAGTTGTCTCATGCCCTAGAATTAATCATTGCTTGTGACACTTGCACACCTTCTGTAATTCCACAAGCCTCTTTCTATTCATCAAAAATCCTAATGCAAAAGCCTAGAAAGAGATAGGGACCACTTTTATAAGAGCAACTTAGATTACCATAATACCACATGCGCATAGTCCACTTCTCAATGCAGGACCATAAAATAAAATTCCACAATGACCGGACCTATTAGGTAATAGGGTATGTGGGTTTGATAAATACATGGGTCCATGTCATAACAACACAACTTAAGCAAAAGGCAACCCAAATAACCAATCAATAGAAAAATATAACAAGAACACAAGGGTTTCATGAATCATATTCCAAATTGTCGATGATATTTTATATTATATTTCATGAATTTATGAATCAGATTGAATAAATTAACGTACTACTATTTTCCACTATTTCAAATTTCAAATGTACAATCTAGATTTTGAATTTTAACTGTTATCCAAGGATTTAGCAATTTCTAGGTATTTAAATTATATATTGTATTTTAAATTTCAAACTGTAGTTGATGATATTTTATATTGTATTCCATGAAATTATGATCAACTTGAATAAATTAACATATTATTAATAATTTCATATTTTAATTGTGTTAAACATGTACTCAGTGATTCGTCACTCAACTCAATGCTTAATAACATATTAACAACAATAGCATATACAAAAATGAACATAAAAAATTGTTTAATGTGTATCTAGTAGTTGAAACCAAAGTTTTTCTTCAATTGAGAAAATAAATAATACATATAATTGAACACATTATTGAATTTGAGTTTTTTATTGATTTTCAAATGAAGGAATACATAGAGGCAATGCAAAATCTTGCTCAAAGACAACTCTACATAGAGCTGAGTTGGAACTTGGAAACTCATATTATGAAATCATTCTATTAGCTTTTCTAGCAAGTTCCACTGTTGAGTTGATGGAAGTTCCATTTTTCTAGCTAATGTTGTTTGACTTGAATTTTTTTTACAATTCATGATTAAAATTGGAACTTGATTTGAATGTTTCAATCAATGTTACATTCAAGGTTATCAGTGGTTTAATGGAATCCAAATGGTTTTCCTTATCTGGGTTATGAGGAAACCGATCCAAATAAATCTTCCTTGCATCCTCCATCTTCTTTCTGAAATCATGATTTCCAATGAATTGCTCAATTGTGTCAAAAGCCTTTGGAAAAGCAAGCTCTGTCAAGCTCCTTACCTTTTCATCTAACTTCTTCATATTTTTTGCAGCCAAATCCATAAATTCCTCTGTTTCACATATTCTTAAACACTTTTGAATTTTAGATGACAAATTCATTGAGGTATCAATTTGATTATTAATTCCTTTTGATTTCAATTCATTGTCACTAGCTTTGTAGACTATTTGTTGAATTTGACATGTAGTTTTCTCTATTGAAAATAGTTTTTTGTTGTCCATTAAATATTTCTTAAGCTTCCTATTATGTACTATTAGATCATCAATAAATTTAAACAATTCACACAAATGATCAATCCTTTGCATGATTTCCTCTGGGATCTTTTGTTTCATATGCCTCATTGTTTCTCTATAAAATGTAGTTAACTTATTTTAACAAGAGTTTATTTCATTTTTGCTTCCCTCAGCTCTGCCACCAATCTTTCAGTTTTTTCTTTCTTTCTCCAATTTTTGTTCTCACTATTGATTTTCTTTCGCCAGGTTTTGTTTTAATTTTTCTAAAGTGGATTTTTCTTCATAAAATTTATTTTTTCTCTCATCTAACCTTTTCTTCAATTCATTCAGTTCCACCTCAGTTTTTTTATCCTCTTTTCTTGTAGATGTAGAGGCATATTTTTTAATTCTTTTTTCTAATTCATTGCTCTTGTTATCTACTGCTTTCCTCTTTGCTTTCTCATTTTCTAGGTTTGTTTGTAACTTTTCTATTTGAATCTGTAATCTTCTCTCTCTCTCTCTCTCTCTTGCTTTAGAAATGATGTGTACACCAACTCATTGTTCTTCATTGATACATTAATTTTTCTAGAATTTTTGTATCCAAAAAAATCTAATTGGAAACTGCTTGCCTAAAATTTAGAGTGATCCATATGATTTTTTGGCTTATTTTGAAATGTGGAAACAACAAACATGTACTCCATGATTTCTTTATTTGGGTGGGTAATACCCTGATTGTTGCAAGCTCTAAAGTTATAGTAGACAAATTCTCTATCAGTTGCTTCCTTTCTTTTTAAACTCATGATTGTAATCAAACCCTGGGGACACAAAAATAATGGAAATCTTGAATGGCGAAGGAGTACTTGTAGTTGTTGTTATATCCACACTAACTAGAAGAGGGCCTAGAAATAACTCCTTTGGGGTGGAACTATAAATTAAGGTATTGGTACTAGAATTAGTAGTTGGAATTGGACTTGTCATAATCCTTTGCATCTTCAGTATGCATTGATCACTGGGTGTTTCTGTAGTGTCTTATATTTTTGGCCTCTTGTGTGTAATTTTTTGTTGTAGCACATGTTGACCAGGTTGTGCAGTTTTGCACACACGCCCCACTTGGAGTGGGGACCCTTTTTTTTTGGTGTCTTTGACCTTTGATTTTACTGGATTTATCTTTTTTTAGGGTCTTGACATGTTGGTCTTGCTTGCTTGGACCCTTCCTTAAGGTTGGAATTGATTTAAATTGAGTTTTGGGCCAAGTCCAGATTTTCACCCGGATCCGGGATTTTCCACCTCTGGCAGATTCTTCCGGCCCTGGTTCCTTGTCCGTTTCTGGCAGGATTCTCCGATTCCGGGTTTCTGCCTAACTTCGGGATTTTCCGGTCCTATCGGATTTTCCCGGAGTCTGTCAAAATCCCGATTTTCCTGACTTCCCCGGTTTCTGCATTTCCGCGGAATCCGTGTTTCCATGCATTTTGGGATTTTCCAAAATTCCGCTTGGGGCTTGGGTTTCCGGACTTGTCAGAAATGTCTTATCGCGCATTAATGGTTGAGGTACCTTTGCTCAGACGGGTATAAGGTTTGATTTAGGGCATTTACTGATTCATTCTAACTCCATTGCTTCCTTGCTGACTGCTCTGGCGATTGAGATTTTTCATTTGAGCTTTGAGGGATTGATCCTGTTTTATTTGCGTGAGGATTTATTGAGTGCTAGTGCCAGTATTTTTACCTCCTGAGCGTGTTCGTTGCGTGGTCGACTTTTTAAGCTCGAATTCTGCCCGCCTTGATCCATGGTATGTATCCATTGCCCTTCCATTTGCTCACGAGATGATTTGGGGTTTTCTTGCACTGGGTATTGTTAAATTTGGGTCAACCCTTGATTTGATTTTGATTTTGTATTTATAGAGTCGGGGTCCGTCCCGTTTCTATTATGGAACCCCATTATCCATGCTCTGTGAGCTCCATTTGTCTGTTGGATTGCATATTTATCCTTTAGGTGGCATTTTGGGTTGGATTGCTTGTTTGTTTCGGGCGCGAAATGTGTTATCATGCGAAATTAGGGTTTCCCTTGGTGGTTGGCCCAGAACGATGATTTTATTTTATGCTTGAGTGACTTTTGTCCCGTGTCATGTTGGCTTCCCGTCCCGTTAAGATTGGAGGGCTTTTAGGTAAATCCTGAACCGATATTTTGAGCCCTAAAGCTTGCTCTGGTTTTAATGGCGGAGAGTTGGTCATTCGATTTAGGGCACCATTATTTTAACACGGGGATCCATCCTTTGAGGGCTTTTGAGAGTTGGAATCCTTTGCATACTTGAGATTGTTAATTATTGCTAGTTCCGGGATCATTTGAGCTCAGGTAGTGGAGATCTCGCGGTCATTCGAGTCTTGGTGCACGTTTTGTCATTTTTCGGGTTTCGGGGACCGTCACGGAATTTCGTTGCTCTCGGATTTTCCCGGTTGGGGCATATTCCGCGGGTTGGGTTTATTCCCGGTACATTTAAGCTGTCCACGAAAATCCGTCCCATTTGGATTTTTCCGAATTTCCTGTCTGGCTCCATTCTTTTGACATTTCGATGATAGGATTGATGGAATGAGTGTCTAATGTTTATTTCTTGTTGCCAATAAATGCATTTAATGATCATCCTTTGATTTTCCATGCGCATTAATGATTATTCGAATAATGATGATTTGGTAGCAGGAATCCGTCTGGGTCGGATTTCTTCAAAATTCTGCCCCGACGGTATTTTCCCGGTTTGCGTGATTTTCCCGAATTGTCTGATTTCTCTGGATCTCGAAGGATTGGTAGTTAGCAACAGATTTTGAAGGATTTATATGATGTGTGCTAACCCTTAGGATTCATATGAGCTTAATAATTGGATTCTAATGACAATTCTTGAATGTACAAGCCGAATCAAGCAAGGCTACTGCTGGGAAGTCTAAACGTGGTGCAGGGGCATCTTCAATTTCTGAGACAGAACGGTTGAGATTAGACATGAAGAGCCAGGTACCTGAAAGTAAGATATCTTCCGTGTGGGCTGATGTATCTGATACCAACGTCGGTGCCTGGCGATATGAGGAGTTCAAGCAAAGAACGGCTGAGAAGGACCAGTCAGCCTTGAGACAAGGAATGATGAACTCGGGATTGGTGCATGTGGCAGGGTTCCCTCCAGCGGTTCAATGCTACGAATTGATTCTTGAATGTGCCCGACAATACACTTTTGATACACAGATGGTGGTCAGCACTGAGGGACGAGTCTTGGCCAACTTCAGTCCGGCCTCCATTGCCCGGGCCTTCAGCATGCCGGATCTCCCCTCGGTCTATGCTTTAAACATTGACACTGCCCGAACATACTATGAGAATGAGCTAGTTAAGGCTCAGCAGATCATCAACTCATGGCTGGAGAAGCAAAAATCTCACCATTCCAAATTGCCTAAACAGTTGCACAGGGTGAAATTCAGGCCGGATATCTACGATGCCATCACACTGTTGAGCAGGGTGGCCGGATTGAGAACTGCCGGAGTATTGGAGAATTGGATGGTCCATGTGATCACCAAGATGAGTTAGGGGACAAATTATCACTGGGCAGGACTCATTAGTGCAGAGATAGACAAACAACTGAGAAATGTCCTGGAGGCAAAGAAGTTCACAATGTCCTCCTACATCATGTATGTGCTGGCCATCTCCTATCCCTACAAAGGACTGACTCCGATGGGAACTATTAGGCAGGATATCATCTATGAAGTCTATCTAGAGCTGCATTTGGGACATAAAGATTACAGGAGGGCCAATGATGCATTCACAATGCACATTACCTAGACACTTCAAAATGCAGAGCACATCAGATTATCTGATGGGGCTAAGGGGCTGATCAAGAATTACGGAGCATGGTTTATCCAGTTCCCTACCTTCACATAACTCTGGATTGATGGATACCCAGCTGCTCCTTACAGGTTGCCCCGGTATCCTACTGACCATTTGGTGCTGCTAGAGGTTGTACGAGAAATTTGTGAGTTTGATGCAGTGGTGAAGAGGGAAAAGCATAAGACTGGTTTTGGAGGAGACTTCCCCCTTGGGATTGGAGTGGGAGAAGTGTGCCCATCTATCCAATCAGCTCACACTGCAGGAGAGGAGTTGGCAGCCTATGGATTCTCTTTCCATTCAAAGAGAATGAACTTTGACATAACCGGAGAGGCACAGAAGAAGGCTACTCGAGAATTTAGGCATAAGGAGGACCTGGAAGACTACTGGGTCAATATCAAGGATGACCTTGATGCGAGGAAGAGGAGGTATTCCCGGCTGCCTGTGGAGGCAATTAGATAATATAATGTGAAGCTGATCCCGGATCAGCTAGTTGATGATGGAAAGTTGGTTCAAGACCATGTTTACGAGCCCATAAAGGACAGGTCAGTTGCAGACATTGATTGGAGTGAGCCTGAGGTGACGGAGTTGGAGGACTTGATGACTCCTGTGTTGAGATTCACCTTTTCTTGGATTAAGCATAAAGTCTGGGTATTGGAGAATGCCAAGGTGCCCTGTACCTTCGATTTGATGGGGAATCTCAACCCCATGTCCACTTCTGAAGAATCCGGGGAGGAGGAGGACCCCAAAGGGAAAACGGCTAAAACCTCGCCATTCAAAATTAAAGTCAGAGGTCCTAAGGGAACTGAACCTGCAACGAAGAGGAAACCAATTGGCAAGCGCAGGTGGAAGACTCTGACAATCAGCGAGTCCTCGGATGAGGAAGAAGCAGAGAAAGCTGAAGAGGAGGATGCCCCTTCGCCGCCTAAGAAAGCTAGAACTGCAAGGGTGGCAAAGAAGAAGGATCAGGCCACTTCAGAGGATGATCCTCCAATTGTTGATGTAGAGAGCTCTGGAGGGGAAAAGACCAAAGTATATACCCGTAAATCAAGAACCCCTTCTCCCAAAGATGTTGCACAGCCAAAGGACTCCCCGCCAGCACAACCAGTTGGCGAGCAAGACAAGCCTGTTTCTCCTCCACAGAGCATACCAGAACTAGAGAATCCGGATGAGCAGGGAATTAGCGGGGAGGCTGAGCAGTTCAAAGAGGGAACACTATACAGTGAAGCGGCCGAGCTTGAGGCAGAAACAGAGGAAAGGCACACTTCTCCGCTGGTACAATACGATGATTCTCCAGAGAGTGATAAGGGTCGCGAATCACCGGAACTGGAGGAAAGCATCCCTACTAGGACTCCATCGCCGGTGCTTCCAGAATTGGGACTTGAGGAGGTTGATCAAGGTGAGCGGACTCCAGAGAAAGAAGATGACAAAGCCACAACTGAGGAGGAGGTCGAGGCGACAGCCGCAGAAGGGGAGAAAGTGACAGAAGATCCGGGAGAAACTCATACAAAAGGAATCCGGACTGACCCTGTAGCCCCGGACTGGCTAGAGAGAGAACTTGCAAAGAAGAAACAGGTGATTGTTGAAGACACTCCTCTAGACTAGGATGAAATGTTATCTCAAATCGGCAAAGGGAAGAAGAAGAAGGTTGCAAGGGTGATTTCCCGAGTGGAAAGGGATGAGGTGCATAACCGGGTAGTTCACATCGCCACCCCTGCTGCAGATAAAACAAGAGACGAGGTAACAGGCCAGGATTACAATGTTCAAACTATTAACCTTGGGCCGGCCTCCCTGGAGCAGGATATTAAGGAATTTGAAGGGTCGAGTGCTATAATTGTTTACAGACTAAAGGAGACCCAATCAAAACGAGAGCTGAAAAGAGAAAATGAAAGATTGAGGAAATGTCTGGAGGAGGTAATGAGGCCTCTACAGTCTCTCCATCCTTCCTCCTCTACTACTCCGGGTTTTCTGCCTAAGGAGACAATCTCTGGAATTGAAAAGATGAAGGCCTCCGCTCAGGCTGCCACAGACTGGTTAATGGGTTTCCAGAAAATAGGGGATGAAGCTATCAAAGAGATCCTGTCTGTGGGCAAGGATGCAGTCCGGGAAAAGGAGATGTTAGAGAGCATCTTGTCTCAGGATAAGAATGACATAGACCTCCTGCTGCAGAAATCAAGGACTATTCTAGAATATGGTAAGGATCAGTTGGGCAAAGATGGAATCCTTCCTTCTGCTAGATTGGATGAACCATGGGAGTGGTTCGAGGCATTGCAGATCAGGCAGGGAGGCCTGAAAAAGATACAAAAACAAAGGAAATCAATTGGTGCTGACCTCACTGCAATTTATGATGGTTGCATTGCCTTCTTTGAGGTGATGACAGGGAGGAAGAAAATAGCTCCCAAATATTTGAGCTTGGATCAACTGAAATAATGGTGGCATGAGGTTTATGCCCCGGAATCTGATGGAACTGTCACCTCCCATTTGCTTGATGATGCAGCTACATACCTGGCAGTAATAGATAGGTACATGGCCAACAGGGACGACTGGAAGAAAACTGTTGAGCGGTCCAGTGAGGGAATTGATTCAATTAAATGCCGACTCAGGGTTTTGCCATTGCCACCTATTGCTGAGCTGGATGGGATATTCTCGAGGGTCCAAGGGTCACCAGCGTAGAGGAAAGACAAAGGGAGTAGCAGTTAATGCTCTTTTCAAGATTTGTGCTTCCCTATTATTATAGGGCATGCATTGGACCAGACTTCCTTGGGGACTGTGTTTTGGCCGACTTGGATGATGGCATTAAATGTGTGCCTTAGTTTGTTTCCTTGGCCGACCTGTTTTTGGCGGTTTTGATTATTTTGTAAAATGTTTGGCTGGGCCGACATGTTTTGGGGGGAAATTTGATAAATAGGCATTCTTCCCTCATTGTAAGGGTTAGACATTGGTTATAGACATAGCAAGACAGTAATAGAGCAAGAGCTATAGTTAGAGTATTTGAAGTTTCTTGAAGCAAACACTATATTCAGAACAGTTGAATTGTTGCAGCATTTTCTGGTGATTAATACAATTGAAGACATTGTGGTTATTCCTGGTGAAATCCTTTGTGTTATCTCATCTTGCATGGTTCCTTTGTTCTATCTTTTAAATTGCTTGAAGATTTAAGGTTTAATATTCAGAAATAAATTAGTTTGGTTGGATAAATGATGTTTGTGATCTCATATTTGGAATGTTTGTAGCTATCTCTGGTCTATACTCCGAGTAACTATCTGATTGTAGTAGGCTGGTAAAGTCAACCTGGACCGTATATTCAAATGTGCTTAAGTTCGGTTGTAGATGCAAGTCTATGATTTGAAAATCTGTATTCCTCAGAAGATTGCACTGTTCTTGTAAGATTGCCTTGTGGGTCGAACAGGAATTGGTTATTCGAGATAGGTCCATTCCAGATATATGTCATTTGCATTGCTTGTCCTTGTAGTAGTTCAGATTTTATTACTTCCTTGCATCCCTATCTTTTGCGATTTCTTTGTTATTTGGTTAGATCTAGGATTTTAAGATCATCATATTTTCAGATTGATAAATTGAAAGGATACAGTTTGCTTGTAGTAAGGTCCGATTGTGATTACCAGCAATTTCACATTTTATCTGAGTTGTTTTATGCATTGTTATGACCTAACACCCGAGAGACCTTGGGGTGATTTTCAGTGATTCGTTATTGAAAATAACCTTTCAAGAGAGATAGGATATCATATTCTGTCTGAGTTGTTGCTCTGCAGAAAACACCATCAACAGATTGGCACTAGAAGGAGGGCCTGAATGAGCACACTGGATCGTTTCTTGAACGCTATCTCTCCAGAAAGATTTAGGAGAAATACCAAGTCCACCACCAGAGAGGAGGATTTAGAAGAGTTACAGTTCCCCAATAGGTCAAGGAGGACCAGAGTAAGGGGAGAATCATCATCACCCATCCCTTCACCCACATCGTCCATATCCTCACATCCTGAAGTTGAGGCCATACCCATCCCTGAAGCCGTTCCCATTCAGCAGCCTCAGCAGGTCAATAACCTACCACCACCTCCACCTCCGCTATTACCAATGGCTTTCCTTGCCAACAATCCATCACCTTTGTTCTTTCAAGCCTACAATGTTATGCCCAAGAACCCTGAACACTTCTGTTCAAAATTCCATGCTAACGACCCAAACAGGACTGCTGAAGAGCACCTGAGAATTTTTCAGACTTGCCTTAAGGACAGGGGGATAGTTTATGAGGATGTTGCTTGTAGATTGTTCCCTTATTCACTGGGAGAAGAAGCCTTTTATTAGTATAACCATCTCCCTGCCAGTTCAATTCTTAATTGGAATGACCTTGAGAAGGCCTTTTTACAGAAGTTCCGGATTCCCATCAGTGCCAATGAGTTATACCTGCAGTTCATCAAGGTTAAGAGAGAGGTTAACGAACCCATAGCCAGTTTCAATAATAGGTTTCACCGTGCATTCACCAGATTACAAGACCCATATGTTTTGGACGATGGTACTGCCTTGGGGGTGTATTATGAAGCTCTGGATAGCCTAACCGCAACGTTTTTGAAATGGAGACCCAACCCTCTGGGCACCCTGACTGATGCTTATACAGAGGCTGTCAAGCTCAGTACGGATCTGAGGCAACACTTGACTGGGCCATTGCCTTCTCTGGGACCAGCTGTACATCCTAACCAGATTCAGGCAGTAAACCAGGCCCTCACCAATCATACCCCAATTATGAACCCAGTTCCCCAATTACCCATAGTACCACACCCTGGTCATCCCATGGACCAAATCTCTCCTATGACAAACTTCCCTCAACAACAAGTGAATCAACCCATATATCAGCCACAGCAGAATAGCTTCCCTGCTTATCTGCAGAATTCTGAGGTGTTGCACCAGTCTTTGGGATCCGCCACAATGCCTATTCCCCCTCAGAGTAACCTGAACCAGATCCCTTACCAAGATCCTAATAGGGAGAGGATTGATGAAATGGCCGAACAAATAAAGAAGTTAAATCTAGAAGTGACTTACTTGAGAAATCAGAATAGCCAGCTACAAGCTGCTCAAAAGGGAATGCAATCTAATCAGAATAGAGAGTTCTCACAAGGACAAAACTTCGACAGGGGACAGCGTAATGACAGAGGGTTCTACAATGATAGGGGATATAACCAGGATAGGGGTTACAACAATGACAGAGGTTTCAATAATGAAAGGAGGCAGAATTTTGACAGAGGCCAAGGAAGTGGGTCAGGATTTGATAAAAGGTCACCACAAGGACAGAACAAAACTTGGAATACAGGGCCCAATAATGGGGGAGTTCCTACCCCGTTGGATCAGCCAGCTAATCAGATTGTTAATCAGTCTGCAAACCAACCAGTCAGTCAAGATAAGCCTCCTACTGGAGTATATCTGGCAGAAGCGGCCTTATCAGGGTGGTGTAGACTCCATAAGACAAGCCAGCATTCAGAATTGGAATGTCCGGAATTCCAAACTGCTGCTTCTATCTTTCAGTATGAGGTAGAGAACAATATGAATGCACAAGAGATTGTTACCTCTAACTCCTATGATTCTCCTGTGTTGGTATTGAATCATGCTCCTTTTCCAGCCAGCCAAGAAAATGTACCAGAAGAACCCGATTCCCAGAAAGATGAAATAGATCAGATTTGTAATGAAGATGAAGTAGCTCAGCTGTTTAATGAAGGAGAGATGAATGACAATGGCCCCTTAGATCAGGATGAAGCTTATGTTGAAGAAGTACAGATGTTCCAGAGACAAGGATTGAGGGATATGCCCCACAGGCGTCCACCACCCGGAGGACCTTTCACTACCTCCATTCCTCCCAACAATTTCAGTACTCCTCCAGATCCTAATGCGAGCAACAATCCGTCTTATCCACAGGTTTCCAAGCAATACCTTTCGAAAGATAGACAAGCTTAAGCAGAATCACAGAAGGAAAGGATTGTTCAAGAAAGCAAGGATAAGGCAGAGGAGCCATCTAAGGAGGTCTCTACTGATATGAGTGAGGAGCAGATGGCCTCATATGTTGCAGAGGAATTTAAGAAGCTAAAGGTAAACCTTTCTGCATTTGAGTTGTTAAGATTTCCTGCAATTAGGAAAGCCGTCTTAGGTACTTATGATGCAAATTCAAAGACATTGGACAAGCCTTCTGGTGAGCATGTCAGCCAGACTCCCAGTTTTCAGTCTGTGAACACACAAAGTCAGACACAGAATAAGACCAATCCACCCCCTGGAGATAGAGGAAAAGAAAAGGACAGAACTCAAGTGGCCCAGATGGATACTCAGCCCACTTTGTTTCAAGGGAAGACAGAGACTCCACCATTTCTGATCTCGATCAGAATCTTTGGTAAGAACCTTCACAATTGTTTGTTGGATTCGGGTGCTTCCACCAATGTGATGCCTCTCGGAGTTTGTAGGGCTCTGGGAATTACACCTGCTGATTCCCAGAAGAAGGTCACTCAGTTGGACAGAACCGAAGTGAGTGTAGTAGGGGAACTCAATATGATCCAGATGCAGATAGCTTCAGATCCAAGAATCCAACAAGTTATTAACATTCAGGTAGCTGACATTCCTGATGCATACGGTTTAATTTTAGGAAGGGATTTTACGAGGGCCCTGAATGGGTATGTGTCCACTGATCACTCTCACATGTGGCTTCCCTGGAAGGGAGTGCCCAATCAGATAAGGATTGAGAGGGAGCCTAGAATGAAGTACATGATAACAGAATACCAAAAGACTTCAACCGAAGTTCTCATATCAGAAACTGGAATGGGAAACTACTTGCTATCGGCCCCATATGAAGAATTAGATGTAGAGGAGGTACTGATGTTGCATACGATGCCAGTAGATGCTGAAGCAGGGTCCAGTCTTGTTGAAGTCCTGACAGAATCAGTTGATGAAGAAGAAGAACTTGCGGATAGACAGATCAGCTTACTGGATAATTTTCAAGATTTCATTAAGCAATGTGTGGAGAATCAAACACACTTGGGAAGGAAGACAAGCTTTAAGGAGTTACTCTTTCCAAATTGGTGTAGAGTTCACAATGCTTCTCACTCAGAGTTGGAATGTTGCTTGTGCCGGACAGCAGTGAAAGAAGTACAAAAAAGCATGCATCCATCTTAGGTGGTTAGCACAGATGAGCAGAATCTGCAAGTAAAGTGTGAAAATCAGAAATCTGTTGTGGCTGAGGAAGCCTCTAATACTGATAAGCCAAAAAAAAAATGAAGAAGACCACCATTGCAGAATACTGGACTCTCAAGTTTGATGGGTCTAAGTCTAAGCAAGGAGCTGGGGCTGGGTTCGAGCTGATCAATCCAAAGGGTAAGAGTTTCTTTGCAGCTCATAGGCTCCAATTTCATTGCACAAATAATGTGGCTGAATATGAAGCATTAATTCATGGACTCCTTATGGTACTCAAGAAAAAGGTCAAGGTCCTGCAAGTATTTGGTGACTCAGAATTAGTGGTCAAACAAGTAAGAAAGCAGTATGCGTGTCACGATAGGAGAATGACCAACTATAGACATAGAGTGTGAGACCTCATTGAGGGATTCGATGCTTTTAACATCCAATTGGTCCCAAGGAAAAAGAATCAAACTGCTGACTCCCTAACTCAAGCGGCCAGTACTTTACAACCCCTGTCTTTGTCAGGATTGAAGAAGTTTACTGTTGAATTAACTCCTGTCTCGTCAGTCCCTGACAATGTGACTAATTTTTAGGTGTTTAAGGATGATAAACATATCCTTGACTTTATCACGAACACGGATGTCTTTGCTTCATAGATCATTGACGAAACAGAACCCCAAGAAGCAGAATTGGACCTAGAAGGTGTGCTGAATTTGAAGTCCAATACTATTCCAAGGGGAATGGTACAGCTGGAGAGAATTTTCGATATGGATAAAATCAGAGACCAAGAACAGGAATCTAAGAAAGAGTCTATCCGTGGATAGTGTGACACTCATAATGTGGGTACTGAAGACAATATTAAAAACATTTTCATTGGTAAGGTCTGTACTCCTGAAGAAAGACAGGGAATAATCAGAGCCCTATACGATTTTCCCGACATAGTGGCCTGGGGTTATGAAGACTTGAAGACTTATGATACATCCATCATAACTCATACTATACCTCTCAAGCCAGGTGCTAAGCCTTTTAGACAGAGGCAGAGACCTATTAATGCACTGTTGGAGCCACTCATATAGAAGGAAGTTCAGAAGCTGCTATCCGCTAGAATCATATTTCCTGTCAGGCATTCTACTTGGGTGGCTAATCTGGTTCCAGTAAGAAAGAAGAACGGTGAAATTAGGCTCTGTGTTGACTTCAGAAATCTGAATAGGTCATCAGAGAAAGATAATTATCCAGTTTCCTCTTTGGATGAGGTGTTACAAGTGGTTAATGGATCGCAGATGATGTCCTTTCTGGACGGATATTCAGGGTATAATCAAGTGATGGTCCAGTATGAGGACAGACACAAGACTGCTTTTACAACTAAGTGGGGAACCTTCACCTATAGGAGGATGCCATTTGGGCTTATCAATGCAGGAGGCACGTTTCAACGAGCTATGAATATCGCTTTCAAGGACATCATAGGAAAGTGCATTATCATTTACATGGACAATCTGACTGTTTTCTCCAAAAATAGAGGGGATCATATCTCAGATCTGCGTAAGGTGTTCCAGAAGTGCAAAGAATTTGGCATCTCCTTGAATCCCAAGAAGTGTATTTTCGGGGTCACAGAAGGCAAGCTATTAGGGCATGTGATATCAGAGAAAGGAATTGCTATAGATCCAGAAAGAGTAGAGGTCATCTTGAAAATTTAGCCACCTGCCAGTAAGAAGGAGATGAAATCCTTCTTTGGTAAGATTAATTTTTTCAGGAAATTCATCACTGGATTTGCTAAGATTGTCAAGCCATTAAATGCTATGTTAAAACAAGATGCCAAGGTCGAGTGGACCACAGACGCGAAGGAGTCCTTTGTAGAGATTAATAGAGCCATTGCTGATGCTCCAGTGTTGGTGAGTCCAGATTATAGTAAATCATTCTATATCTATTCTTTTGCTTCAGACCACTCATGTGCTGGAATTCTGACACAAAAGTCTGATGAGGGGAATGAGCATCCCATCGCTTTCATGAGTGCACAATTGAAGGATGCTGAGTTGAAATACCCATGTGTGGAGAAGCAAGCCTATGCCCTTGTTCAAGCAGTAAATAAATTCAGGTATTATATCCTCAGAAACAAGGTGTTTACAATTGTTCCTGATTCTGCAGTTAAGGTACTGTTGATGCAGAATGAATTAGGGGAGCGTAGAGCTAAATGGGTAACCATGCTTTAGGAGTATGACATTGAGATCCAGCCTATGAAGCTGGTAAGAGGACAGGGACTCACCCAGACCATGGCGGAGATGGGCCCTGAATTGTCTGTCCATAACTATGATGTTGAAGAAGTTTCCCCAGATGGCTGGTATGATGATATAGTCTATTATTTGCTTAATCAGCGAGTTCTTGGTCATTTAAATGCAGTACAGAGGTGAGCATTGAGGTTGAAAAGTGATGGTTTCATGCTGAAAGGGGCTGTCCTATACAAGAAGAATCACGAAGGTATTTATTTGAGGTGCCTTGGAAGACAGGAGGCTGGGAGAGTAATAAATGAGTTTCATGAGAAATATGGTATTGGTCATGGTTCTGCCATTGCTACTACAAACCAGATTTTGAGGGTGGGGTACTACTGGCCTACCCTATTCAAGGATGTTCATCATCATGTCCGGACCTGTCACACTTGCCAGACTGCAGCAACAAGAGAAAGGTGTGCAACACTTCCGCTCCAGTCTGTGATTGAGGTAAAACCTTTTGCTCAATGGGGTATGGATTTCATAGGCCCCATCAATCCACCATCTTCTGCTGGACACAGGTATATCCTTACCATCACTGATTACTTTACAAGATGGACTAAAGCGTTTGCTTGTAGGCAGTGTACATTAGAGGTAGTAATTGATTTTTTAGAATCTATCATTCTTAATCGGTTTGGATGTCCTGTTGCTGTTGTGTGTGATAATGGTCCTACCTTTGCATCTTTGAAATTCTCAAACTGGGCTTTTGATCATGGCATTGTTGTCAAATTTGCATCTAATTATTATCCCCAGGGGAATGGTCTAGCTGAATCCTCTAACAAGAACTTGTTGACTGTCATCCGAAAACTATTAGAGAGGAACCCAAAAGACTGGCACACCCAGCTTCGGTTTGCTCTTTGGGCAGATCGTACTCGGGTTAAGTCCTCCATTGGTACCTCTCCCTATCATTTAGTGTACGGTCTGGAACTAGTTTTCCCTATCCAACTCAGAATCCCAACTCTACAGTTTATCAACCAGTTTTACGATGAAGGGGATAGAAGGGAAGCCAGGTTAGCTGAATTGTTGCACCTTGAAGAAAAATGGGACAATGCTCTGGAAAAATTTGCCAAACATCAGGGGGTAGTCAAGCGATGGTTTGACAGGAGAGCTAAAGTTAAGGCTTTCAGGATTTCTGACCTTGTCCTGTATTGGGATAAGCCACATGATCAGAAAGGGATCCATGGAAAATTTGATAAATTGTGGCTTGGTCCTTACCAGATTGCCGAAATTCTGGGAGATAATACCTTCCATTTGAGGACTCTCACGGGAGAGGACATACCACTGCCTATCAATGGGCAGTATCTCAAACATTATTTCCAGTCTTGAGCTGTTCTCAGCTCTTTGCCCTGTAAATAGTTAGTTAGGTTGCTTTGTTTGTTTGTTTTGCTTGCTTTGGTTAGGGGTAGGTTTCCCTTCTTGCTTTGCTGGTTTTGTTTGGTTAGAATAGGTTTGCTTGGGTTTGTTTATTTTGTTTGGCGTTGCTTTTGCTTTTGGTCCTATCTCCTTTTGGGATTGTGGGTGCATCTGTATGGTAATGGTGGCAAAGCAGGTCTAATGTTCCTGATATTTCCCTTACAAACTTTGATCATTTTTCCAGCATGCCATGGTATGAATTATTTTGCCTCGGTCATTTGTCCTGGTGGTAAGGTGAAGTTTTTCCAGTCAGTCTGAACAGGAATGTATTGGGGTCTTATACCTTTAATCTTTAAACATACCCGAAGTTGTAAAAAGATCCTTGTGAGGTCTGACCAGGTGAAAAATCTCTTTCTGCTCTAGTGCCACTATGGTTCTCAGCCCTGAGTGTGAACTTCACTGTTCACAGGTTGAATAAAAGGAAATATTAGTAAAATATCAAAAAAAGGAGAAAAAAAATATATTTAAAAATCTCGAGGTTTGAATTCAACTCATCAGGGGGATCTGAATATCTCTACCGGGGCTATAGACGCCTGGCTGGCAGTAGAGCTATGTTCAAGAGGATCACAGCGATAACCTCGTCGAGGCTATGGACGCCTGACTGGCAGCGAGGCTCTATCCAGGTTACTTTTAGAGTAAGAATCTTTATGTAGTCTGTTCATACCGAGTCTGGTTCTTCTTGCAACTGAGGGTAGGTAATACATGCAAGTGCACACACTTAGACCCTAGTATAGGAATGTCAGATTGGTTGGAAATTTCTGTGCTTTAACTTAGGGTGGTGGCTAGGTATCTGAGTTGAAACCATGAATTCTGGGTTCTTGATTCCAGTTTGTCATTGAAATGCTCAGGAGCATTTCCCCAGCAGAGTCGCCATTTGTTGTGCAGTTTTGCACACACACCCCACTTGGGGTGGGGACCCTCTTTTTTTTGGTGTCTTTGACCTTTGATTTTACTGGATTTATCATTTTGGGGTCTTGACATGTTGGTCTTGTTGGATTTTCCCTTGCCCTAAGGTTGGAATTGATTTAAATTGAGTTTTGGGCCAAGTCTAGATTTTCACCTGGATCCAGGATTTTCCACCTCTGGCGGATTCTTCTGGCCCTGGTTCCTTGTCCATTTCTGGCAGGATTCTCTGATTCCAGGTTTCTGCCTGACTTCGGGATTTTCTGGTCCTATCGGATTTTCCTGGATTCTGTCAAAATCTCGATCTTCCTGACTTCCCCAGTTTCTGCATTTCCGCGAAATCTATGTTTCCGCGCATTCTGGGATTTTCCGAAATTCCGCTTGGGGCTCGGGTTTCCGGACTTGTCAGAAATGTCTTATCGCGCATTAATGGCTGAGGTACCTTTGTTCAGACGGGTATAAGGTCAAATTTAGGGCATTTTCTGATTCATTCTAACTCCATTGCTTCCTTGCTGACTGCTCTAGCGATTGAGATTTTCATTTGAGCTTTGAGGGATTGATCCTGCTTTATTTGCGTGAGGATTTCTTGAGTGCTAATGCCGGTATTTTTACCGCCTGAGCATGTTCGTTGCGTGGTCGACTTTTTAAGCTCAAATTTCATCCACCTTGATCCATGGTATGTATCCATTTCCCTTCCGTTTGCTTACGAGGTGATTTGGGGTTTTCTTGCATTGGATATTGTTAAATTTGGGTCGGCCCTTGATTTGATTTTGATTTTGTATTTATAGAGTCGGGGTCCATCCAGTTTTTATTATGGAACCCCATTATCCATGTCCTGTGAACTCCATTTGTCCGTTGGATTTCATATTTATCCTTTAGGTGGCATTTTGGGTCTAATTGCTTGTTTGTTTCGGGCGCGAAATGTGTTATCATGCGAAATTAGGGTTTCCCTTGGTGTTCGGCCCAGAATGATGATTTTATTTTATGCTTGAGTGACTTTTGTCCCGTGTCATGTTGGCTTCCCATCCTGTTAAGATTGGAGGGCTTTTAGGTAAATCCTGAACCGATATTTTGAGCCCTAAAGCTTGCTCTGGTTTTAATGGCGGAGAGTTGGTCATTCGATTTAGGGCACCATTATTTTAACACGGGGATCCGTCCTTTGAGGGCTTTTGAGAGTTGGAATCCCTTGCATACTTGAGATTGTTGATTATTGCTAGCTTCGGGATCATTTGAGCTCAGGTAGTGGAGATCCCGCGGTCGTTCGAGTCTTGGTGCACATTTTGCCATTTTTCGGGTTTCCGGGGTCGTCGCAGAATTTCGTTGCTCCCGGATTTTCCCGGTTTGGGCTTATTCCGCGGGTTGGGTTAATTCCCGGTACATTTTAGGCTGTCCGCAAAAATCCATCCCATCCGGATTTTTTCGGATTTCCTGTCTGGTTGTGTTCTTTTGTATATTTCGATGATAGGATTGATGGAATGATTGTTTATGCTTATTTCTTGTTGCCAATGAGTAAATTTAACGATTATCCTTTGATTTTACGAGCGTATTAATGATTTATATGGCTAATAATGCTTTGGCAGCAGGAATCTGTCTGGGTCGGATTCCTCTAAAATTTTGCCCTGACGATATTTTCTCGGTTTGCGTGATTTTCCTGGATTGTCTGATTTCTCTGGATCTTGAAGGATTGGCAGATAGCAACCGATTTTGAAGGATTTATATGATGTGTGCTAACCCTTTGGATTGATATGAGCTTAATAATTGGATTCTAATGACAATTCTTAAATGTACATGCCGAATCATGCAAGGCTGCTGCTGGGAAGTCCAAAGGTGGTGCAGGGGCATCTTCAATTTCTGAGACAGAACGGTTGAGATTATCTTCCGTGTGGGCTGATGTATCTGATACCAATGTCGGTGCCTGGCGCTATGAGGAGTTCAAGCAAAGAACGGCTGAGAAGGACCAGTCAGCCTTGAGACAAGGAATGATGAAATATGGATTGGTGCATGTGGCAGGGTTCCCTCCAGTGGTTCAGTGCTATGAATTGATTCTTGAATGTGCCCGACAATACGCTTTTGATACACAGATGGTGGTCAGCACTGAGGGATGAGTCTTGGCCAACTTCAGTCCGGCCTCCATTGCCTGATCCTTCAGCATGCCGGATCTCCCCTCGGTCTGTGCTTTAAACATTGACACTGCTCGAACATACTATGAGAATGAGCCAGTTAAGGCTCAGCAGATCATCAACTCATGGATGGAGAAGCCAAAATCTCACCATTCCAAATTTTCTAAACAGTTGCACATGGTGAAATTCAGGCCGGATATCTATGATGCCATCACACTGTTGAGCAGGGTGGCCGGATTGAGAACTACCGGAGTATTGGAGAATTGGATGGTCCACGTGATCACCAAGATGAGTCAGGGGACAAATTATCACTGGGCAGGACTCATTAGTGCAGAGATAGACAAACAACTGAGAAATGTCCTGGAGGCAAAGAAGTTCACCATGTCCTCCTACATCATCTATGTGTTGGCCATCTCCTATCCCTACAAAGGACTGACTCCGATGGGAACTATTGGGCAGGATATCATCTATGAAGTCTATCCGGAGCTGCATTTGGGACATAAAGATTACAGGAGGGCCAATGATGCATTCACAATGCACATTACCCAGACACTTCAAAATGCAGAGCACATCAGATTATCCGATGGGGCTAAGGGGCTAATCAAGAATTACGGAGCATGGTTTATCCAGTTCCCTACCTTCACATACCTCCGGATTGATGGATGCCCAGCTGCTCCCTACAGGTTACCCCGGTATCCTACTGACCATATGGTGCTGCTAGAGGTTGTACGACAAATTTGTGAGTTTGATGCAGTGGTGAAGAGGGAAAAGCATAAGACTGGTTTTGGAGGAGACTTCCCCCTTGGGATTGGTGTGGGGGAAATGTGCCTGTCTATCTAATCAGCTCACACTGCAGGAGAGGAGTTAGCAGCCTATGGATTCTCTTTCCATTCAAAGAGAATGAACTTTGACATAATCAGAGAGGCACAGAAGAGGGCTACCTAGGAATTTAGGCATAAGGAGGACCTGGAAGACTACTGGGTCAATATCAAGGATGACCTTGATGCAAGGAAGAGGAGGTATTCCCGGCTGCCTGTGGAGGCAATTAGACAATATAATGTGAAGCTGATCCCAGATCAGCTGGATGATGACAGAAAATTGGTTCAAGACCATTTTTACGAGCCCATAAAGGACAGGTCAGTTGCAGACATTGATTGGAGTGAGCCTGAGGTGACAGAGTTGGAGGACTTGATGACTCCTGTGTTGAGATTCACCTTTTCTTGGATTAAGCATAAAGTCTGGGTATTGGAGAATGCCAATGTGCCCTGTACCTTTGATTTGATGGGGAATCTCAACCCCATGTCCACTTCTGAAGAATCCAGGGAGGAGGAGGACCCCAAAGGGAAAATGGCTAAAACCTCGCCATTCAAGATTAAAGTCAGAGGTCCTAAGGGAACTGAACCTGCAACGAAGAGGAAACCAATTGGCAAGCGCAGGTGGAAGACTCTGACAATCAGCAAGTCCTCGGATGAGGAAGAAGCAGAGAAAGCTAAAGAGGAGGATGCCCCTCCGCCGCCTAAGAAAGCTAGAACTGCAAGGGTGGCAAAGAAGAAGGATCAGGCCACTTCGGAGGATGAACCTCCAATTGTTGATGTAGAGAGCTCCGGAGGGGAAAAGACCAAAGTATATACCCGTAAATCAAGAACCCCTTCTCCCAAGGATGTTGCACAGCCAAAAGACTCCCCGCCAGCATTACCAGTTGAAGAGCAAGATAAGCCTGTTTCTCCTCCACAGAGCATACCAGAACTGGAGAATCCGGATGAACAAGAAATTAGCGGGGAAGCAGAACCGTTCAAAGAAGGAACATTGTTCAGTGGGGCTGCCGAGCTCGAGGTGGAAACAGAAGAAAGGCACACTTCTCCCCTGGTACAATACGAGGATTCTCTGGAGAGTGATAAGGGCCGCGGATCACCGGAACCGGAGGAAAGCATCCCTGCTAGGACTCCATCACCGGTGCTTCCAGAATTGGGACTTGAGGAGGCTGATCAAGGCAAGCAGAGTCCAGAGAAAGAAGATGACAAAGCCACGGCTGAGGAGGAGGTCGAGGTGGCAGCTGCAGAAGGGGAGAAAGTGACAGAAGATCCGGGAGAAACTCATACAGAAGGAATCCAGACTGACCCTGTAGCCCCAGACTGGCTAGAGAGAGAACTTGCAAAGAAGAAACAGGTGATTGTTGAAGACACTCCTCTAGACTGGGATGAAATGTTATCTCAGATCGGCAAAGGGAAGAAGAAGAAGGTTGCAAGGGTGATTTCCCGGGTGGAAAGGGATGAGGTGCATAACCGGGTAGTTCACATCGCCACCCCTGCTGCAGATAAAACAAGAGATGAGGTAACAGGCCAGGATTACAATGTTCAAACTATTAACCTTGGGCCGGCCTCCCTGGAGCAGGATATTGAGGAATTTGAAGGGTCGAGTGCTATAATTGTTGACAGACTAAAGAAGGAGACCCAGTCAAAACGAGAGCTGAAAAGAGAAAATGAAAGATTGAGGAAATGTCTGGAGGAGGTAATGAAGCCTCTACAGTCTCTCCATCCTTCCTCCTCTACTACTCCGGGATTTCTGCCTAAGGAGACAATCTCCGAAATTGAAAAGATGAAGGCCTCCGCTCAGGCTGCCACAGAGTGGTTAATGGGTGTCCAGACACAAGGGGATGAAGCTATCAAAGAGATCCTGTCTATGGGCAAGGATGCAGTCTGGGGAAAGGAGCTGTTGGAAAGCATCTTGTCTCAGGATAGGAATGACATAGACCTCCTGCTGCAGAAATCAAGGACTATTCTAGGATATGGCAAGGATCAGTTGGGTAAAGATGGAATCCTTCCTTCTGCTAGATTGGATGAACCATGGGAGTGGTTCAAGGCATTGCAGATCAGGCAGAGAGGCTTGAAAAAGATACAAAAATGAAGGAAATCAATTGATGCTGACCTCACTGCAATTTATGATGGTTGCATTGCCTTCTTTGAGGTGATGACAGGGAGGAAGAAAATAGCTCCCAAATATTTGAGCTTAGATCAATTGAAAGAATGGTGGCATGAGGTTTATGCCCCGAAATCTGATGGAACTGTCACCTCCCATTTGCTTGATGATGCCGCTACCTACTTGGCAGTGATAGAAAAGTACATGGCCAGCAGGAGGGACTGGAAGAAAACTATTGAGCGGTCCAGTGAGGGAATTGATTCAATTAAATGCCAACTCAGGGTTTTTCCATTGCCACCTATTACTGAGCTGGATGGAATATTCTCGAAGGTCCAAGGGTCACCAGCGCAGAGGAAAGACAAAGGGAGTAGTAGTTAATGCTCTTTTCGAGATTTGTGCTTCCCTATTATTATAGGGCATGCATTGGACTGAACTTCCTTGGGGGCTGTGCCTTGGCTGACTTGGATAATGGCATTAAATGTGTGCCTTAGTTTGTTTCCTTGGCCGACTTGTTTTGGCGGTTTTGATTATTTTGTAAAAATTTTTGGCTGGGCCGACATGTTTTGGGGGGAATTTGATATAAATAGGCATTCTTACCTCATTTTAAGGGTTAGACATTGGTTATAGACATAGCAAGACAGTAATAGAGCGAGAGCTATAGTTAGAGTATTTGAAGTTTCTTGAAGCAAACACTATATTCAGAACAGTTGAATTGTTGCAGCATTTTCTGGTGATTAATACAATTGAAGACATTGTGGTTATTCCTGGTGAAATCCTTTATGTTATCTCATCTTGCATGGTTCCTTTGTTCTATCTTTTAAATTGCTTGAAGATTTAGGGTTTAATATTCAGAAATAAATTAGTTTGGTTGGATAAATGATGTTTGTGATCTCATATTTGGAATGTTTGTAGCTATCTCTGGTCTATACTCCCAGTAACTATCTGATTGTAGTAGGCTGGTAAAGTCAACCTGGACCGTATATTCAAATGTGCTTAAGTTCGGTTGTAGATGCAAGTCTATAATTTGAAAATCTGTATTCCTCAGAAGATTGCACTGTTCTTGTAAGATTGCCTTGTGGGTCGAACATGAATTGGTTATTCGAGATAGGTCCATTCCAGATATATGTCATTTGCATTGCTTGTCCTTGTAGTAGTTCAGATTTTATTACTTCCTTGCATCCCTATCTTTTGTGATTTCTTTGTTATTCGGTTAGATCTAGGATTTTAAGATCATCATATTCTCATATTTGATAAATTGAAAAGGTACAGTTTGCTTGTAGTAAGGTCCGATTGTGATTACCAGCAATTTCACATTTTATCTGAGTTGTTTTATGCATTGTTATGACCTAACACCCGAGAGACCTTGGGGTGATTTTTAGTGATTCGTTATTGAAAATAACCTTTCAAGAGAGATAGGATATCATATTCTATCTGAGTTGTTGCTGTGCAGAAAACACCATCAACACCGTGGAGGGGAGCTAGTGGGGTCAAGCATACAACCATTAGCTAAGGATAAGCATAGCTAGACTATTCCAATTGGGAATCCAACAAATAATGTCTTTCACATCCATAGGGTTGTACTTATTTTTGGGCTACAAAATGATTTGCTTGATTGAAAACATCTTGAAAACAAACACTTAACATCATCATCCAAATTTCAAACCCTTTTGGAGACAAATACAATTGACTCAATCCATATGTTATTGCTTTCCCTTGGGATTTACATCCTTAGAGGTTTCTAAACATTGGATTACATCTCGATTTGTCTACTAAAGTAAACAATAGGTAAACCCTTGCCTTGAGTTCATCAAATTTCCACATAACATATTTTGTGGGATTTGAAGAAATTAAGATATTGGACATCTTACTTTGAAAATTTAATCAAAGAAAGTGTTTTTGATAAAATAAATCCATTAAGCAAAGCTAAACAAAATGAACTTTCATGTGTGTTGAAGCCTCACGATTTTCAAAAAGTCCAAAACAAAAGTCATTGGTTGAAAATCCAAAAATGTATGTTCAAATGAAATCACTTCTTGGTTACAAAGGTCTATAGAAGCATTGTATGCTCTTCAATACCTAGGTCTAGAAAAACAAAGTGTCTTTTTTAGATTCATCTTTAGGATCAAAGGAAATCAAAATATTTCTCACCCATCCTTCAAACATCAAAACAAAAATCATCTCACCATCACCTTTTGGAAAATATTGAAATCATTCTTAATGCTAGGCTTTTTTGGAAAAGAATAAAAAACCATCAAATCCTTGAGACTAAATCCTTGAAAACTTTATCAAAATCATCTTTGGCTAGGTATGTGTAGATGCATCCTTTTGCATATGCTTAGTCAAATTTATCAGAATCATCTTGTTTAGCTAGGTATATGTAGATGTATCCTTCTTCATATCCTTAGTTAAACTATCATCTTGTTTGAATAGGTGTGGGTAGATGCATCCTTCTCCCTACACATATTCAAATTGTCATCCTTTGATCAAATCTATCCCTTAGATAAATCATCCAACATCTTATGGTCTTTTTTTTCAAAACCAAAGAAATCAAAATTAATCAAAATCAAGGAAAACCCCAAAAGGAAAATCAAAACCAAAATCCCTAACATATTCGAAAGTCCCAAAAGCATAGCATCTCCTTCAAGATTTATCAAAAGACCAAAACATCCACATCATCCATCTCTTACATCATCATCATATCACACCTTTTGATCCTTAAGATATCCTAAAATTTTCTATTTTGTGCATAAAGTAAAGATCAATCTAATGAATTAAGAGATTTCATTTCCCATACACTTGAAAATTGATCCTTGTTTTATGGTTCAAACTAGACCTCAATACAAGAAGAGCATGGAAGCCAACAAGGAAACACCTGCTTCAAGTGATCTAAGCCAAACAAAAATTGAAATGAATCTTGTCGAATCAAGCAATCCTTTGACCATCTCATCATCACAAAATACACAAGAGGAAAACCAAGGAGAGGATGTTAACTTTGGGATGTCTCATGAAGAAATAACTAAAATGCTCCAAAATCTGGAAAACCTTAAAATCATCAACATCATGATGAGGCTTAACCCTTCGCTATACATGCTTGAGCTAGAAAAACAAGGGGCTAAATTACCTTTGGATTTCGACGTGAGAACCATAGTGGAGACATCTTTTCCTCTAATCTCATCCACCATTCCCATCTCATCTACACCCCCATCCAAAAATATCACTCAAAACATTTCACAAATAATGACATCTTTTGCTCCAACCCAACCCAATGTAATAAGGGAAATGCATTTCTCAATGCTATTCAAACGCACCCCCTTGTTAATAATCAAAACTTGGATGCAAATACCATCTTGGAACAAAACATACTCAAAAACCCATTACATAAGAATGTTCCTCTCACTTGCCATCATGATCCATCATCATCATTTTTCCGCCCAACACCTCAAAATTCTCTCCTCACAAATTCACAAGAGGAGGGAGATATGTTTGGACTAGGGGGAATTTTCGACACCACAACATTTTCACAAGAACTCCCACCCCTCACATTTCCACCTCTTCCACCATTGCCATCATCATCGACACCACTCCTTGGTTTAGGGCTTCCCCCTCTACCAAGTATCAATCAAAGCATTATGACAAATGCTCAAAACTTGTCGATATCGCAACAACAGACGACAAATGCACAAGCAATCAAAACATCATCAAACACCCCATAACATCACAAATCATGGTCTCCCAAGGACCAACCACATCAACACCACCATTCATCACTCAAAACACCAACACAATATCATTAAACGCCATTCTAAATCCACCACCACCCCCACCACCACCAACTTCCAGCATATCAAGCCAAAACATGGCATTACAAGCTGCTTTTCAAAGGGGATTCCAATAAGTGCAAAAACAAAAAGTTGTACAGCTAGCCGCTTAGCAAGCCACTCAAGTTGCTCAAGCTGCCCAAGCCATGCTGCAAGCATGACAAGCCACACAATCCCAAGCTTTATTGCAATAACAACAACAACAAGCCGCTTAAGCTGTGCAAGGCGCTCAAGCTGCGCAAGCCACTCAAGCAGCCCAAGCCACATTGCAAGAACAAAAGGGTTCTCAAGCAAAAATTCTATTACAACAAGTGGCACAAGCACAAGCCCAAGCACAAGCTCAAGCTCAGGAAAATGCTCAATATCAAGCACAACAAGCACGAGCACAGGCATGGACCATGATGACATTTACGTTGTTTGTGAACATAGATGCATTGCAATGCATCTAGTTCCCTAATTTTGAGGCCCTAAAAAGAATGTAAAACAATAAAATTATGAAGTGGGTATAGGGTACATACTAGTGGGTCTGCACCCTCTGGCCGTTGGTAGGTCTGTACTCAATATCTGTGATATTCTGCCTTCAAAATCATCATCTTTGTGCAAGGTCCTCTAGCTTTGAGCTCTGAATCTCCAAAAGGAAAAAGTGAAAATGAATTAAATTTTTACCCAACATAAGCCTATTTATAGTGTGAAAATTAGGGTTTATAACTAGATGCACATTTCACCATGCTTGGCCGCCCTCTTCACTACCTTAAATTCATTGAAATTCGAAACTGATCATGTTATTGTTTTTTTGGTCATCAAATTGACTTATCAAGACACTTTCCAAATTTTTCTAACACTGGGCCAAAATTTGCAAATTTTCCCGATGGGGCATAGATACTTTGTACCTTCACTGGGGCATTTCTTGAACTGAATTTTCTTTGTCACAATGTGATAAACTACATTATGACAAAGAGGGGGAAAATGTAGACACATAAAATTGACCTAGGCCTACAAAATTTATTTTCTCCATATTTCTTCTCAACATAATTAAAATATTTATTTATGTCCTATACTCCAAATTCAACTATTAATTAAATAATTTTCAATTATTTAATTAATTCATATCTTTTATTCCTCCTGACTATTTAAATAAATAAATTATATTTATTTTATTTAAATGTGTCACTAATTTCTTATGTCCCTCTATAATTAAATAAATTCCTAAATTTATTTAATTATTATTTTTCCACTATTTCTCCATAATTATTTAGATAAATAAACTTTATTTATTTATTTAAATACGTCATTAATTCCTTATGTCTTTGTATAATTATTTTTTCTTTTTATTTATTTAATTACTATCCACCTTAACTTTTTCTAATTTTAAATAAAATCATTTATTTAAAATTGCCCACTTTCTATTTTTTTCCCACCAAGTAAATAATTTAAAATCATTATTAACTATCACATGGTCCAAGCACTTTTGAATTAAATTAATTTTTAATTCAAAAGGTCAACTTAGCCTTTAAAATCAAATAATTTTAAATTATTATTGGATTCTCTAGCAACCTCTTTTTTTGTGCCCAATATCTCCTTGTCACATGCATTCTTGTCCATCGATTTGATTTTTCTAAAATCAAATCTCAGCCCTTCATTTCAAATTTTACCCTAATGTTGCCCTAACCCTAATTGATGGTTGTAAAATTTAATTTTAGCCTTTAATCTTAGGGAATTTCTCAATTTCTAATCTTGGTCATTCATCTAAAATTGACCTTTCTATAAAAGGGTATGTGGAGGATCATGATGGGCTAAAAAGTGGCGATATGATGGGTATGTGGCTGACGACTTTTCTTTACCTAAAATTGATGAAACGAAAAGGGTTTTTAAAGGAGATTCTCAAATTTCTACCAATATAAATTATTCTTTACCTTGAACTTAATATACTCTTATTATTCATTTTCTATTTGAAATACGACTAAAGTCCTGATTGATAGGTCAATTAATTTATAGCTTTCAATTGGTATCACATTTTTTGAATCTGAAACATGTTTCACATTCTATGCTTTGCATATTATAGGATTAAAAAAAATGAATTTCATGAAGTTTTGACCAAGTTAAGGTGGTCAGACATACGAGTTTTTAATACTTTTAAAATTTGTAATAAAAAATCATAATTAATTATTTACTTGGAAAAAAATTATAAAAAAATATACATCACATACAGACATGGGTCCTCTACTTATATCTAAAATATTATAAAAAAATATTATCATTTTATTGTGGTTAGGGTGGTTAGACAAACACCTACTTCTTATTTTTTTCTTGAAATTTAAGTACTATTGCATTGAAATTTTAAATTTTCACCAAATAGATTTTTGTTTTTAAATAAACCTAGTAGTTTAAAAACTACATTAAATTTTCTACAAATTCTATTCTTACATATTTTTGAAATAATATAGATAACTTATTCAATTTTTTATGTCAAGTTGTCTAACTTTGATTTTTTTGAATTTTTTGCCACTTAAGGGCCTGTTATTTCCATGATGATCCTACACATACCCAAAAGGAAGTTTCAACCTCATTTGGACACCTCTTGACTTCGTGATTTCATTCTTCAAAATTTAGGCTTGCTTCATACTTGCATACTTGCAATTGTTGAGTAGAAATCCTTCAATATTTTCTTAGGTCTTAGCCATAGTCATTGTTGCTGACAAAAATCTTAGGGTAAACATCATTTGGAAGCAAATGGAGAGAGGAAATGAAGGTCAATCATGGATTTCATGAAGGCTATTTAGTGAAGCTTTTCCTTTGTTTTATGCTATTTTACTCAATTTTACTTCATTGTTTAGCTAGGGTTTTGTTTATGCATTTGTTTTCATGCTAACCTAGATTTTTTCCTTAGTTACACCTTCCATCTCTTCCTTCTTGTTCTCCAGACCACTTTCCCTTGCACATCTTCCAGAGTTAGTAGATACAAATTTAATCTCTAAGGCTAGAAACAAGCATTCATCATTATCACCCTCAAAATTAGATTCATCATCTGAAATTCCAATATCTTCTCTAACTTATTACAGTTTCTTGAAGTTCTTATCCTTTAAATATCTTTATTATCTCTATTATTCTTGAGTACAACTCTATTTGGAAATCTTGAAGCATAGTGACCAATATTTCCATAACTGAAGCATTTAAAAGGTAACATACCTTTGTAATTACCGGTACCTTTCTTCAACTTCCTTGTAAAATTTTCTTCCAATGCCTCTAAAACTTCACTATCTAGATCATATTCTATCTTAATAGATTTAAAGGAAGATTTTTTCTTCTCTTTTCTAAAATTCCTCATTTCAAATGTGGTCAAGGTGCCAAATAGTTGTTCTTTAGTGAACTTCTTAGGATCATACACTTCCTTCATAGCTAAAAACTTATCACTGTAACTCTTCGGTAGAGTCATTGGAATACTCTCCATTAAATCTTGTGCCATTGAAAAATGGACCCTTGTCATTTTCATGGTCTTTTAGGTCTTGTTTCATTGTGTTGGAACTATGTTGCTTTAATTTTATGATGTATCTTGGCTTGAACATGCTTATTTTGATACCAAAACTCAAAGAACGTCTTGTGAAGGTGTTGTGAAGTGTTGTAAGGAATTTCTACATTCTTCTAGACTCTATTGAATGCAATTCACCTAAAAACCAACTTTTCATTCATTAAAAAATCCTATTTTGAAGTGTTTTAAAGTCTTGTAACAAGATTTCACACTTTTCTAGGCATATTTTCACTATTTACACCCTTCTCATACTTTATTTTGTCTTTTTATGCCCTTATATGCTTATATTAAGTGTATTTTTGGGTCCTATCTTGACAAAAAATATTAAACATAACATTATTCCTGACATTATTCAAAATATTTCAAAATTTCTTTCAAGATTTTACTCAAATTCACTTCATGTCAGCCTGTGATGAGGTATGAACAAATAGTAAAACACAAGATTTGTATAAATATTTGATTTTAACCTCATTTCACATGTCCTACACAGTCTCCCCATTCAAGCATTCAATCTCCTAAGTCATTCAAGCAATCAAGCATTCTGCATCATCAATTCAAGCACTTTGGAGTAGCCATTGACATCACTTCAGCTTTGCATATTCAAGGATTTGGTTTGTAATACTTTCATGCTATTCATTTATCATTTCATTTACATTTCATTTATCTTTATTGGGTTTGATTACCAAAGTGGGGTTTGACCAAGGAAAACCCCTATTCACTAACCCTCCAACATTTTTCCCATTTGTGCATGTGTATTTGCAACTTTGTTTTGCAAATTTAACATGTTTAAAGGTGTTGAAAAGTGGAATTCAAGTCAACTAGGTGGGTATGTTCAGGATCATCATTGAAAAAACAAGCCCTTAAGTGGCAAATTTTTTTTAAAAATTTAGAGTTAGGCAACTTGATGTAAAAATTTGAATAAGTTATCTATATTATTTCAAAAATATGTAAGAATAGAATCTGTAGCAAATTGAATGTAGTTTTCAAAATACTAGGTTTCTTTAAATATATATATATATATATATATATATATATATATATATATATATTAGGTGAAAATTTGAAATTTCAATGTAGTAGTACTTAAATTTCAAAGAAAAATTAAGAAGTGGGTGTCTGACTAGCCACCCTAACCACAATAAAATGATTATATTTTTTTATAAGATTTTAGATATAAGTAGAGGACTCATGTCCCGATGTGATGCATATTTTTTTGTAACTTCTTTCCAAGTAAATAATTAATTATGAATTTTTTATTACAAATTTTAAAAAATATAAAAAACTTGTATGTCTAACCACCTTAACTTGGTCAAAACTTCATGAAATTCATTTTTTTCTTTTTTTAATCCTATAGTATGCAAAGCATAGAATGTGACGCATGTTTTGGATTCAAAAAATGTGATACCGTTTGAAAGCTAAAGATGTTTTTAAATCAGCCTATCAATTAGGACTTTAGTCATAATTCAAATAGAAAATGAATAATAATTACTTATTAAATTCAAAATAAAGCATAATTTATATTGGTGGAAAGCTGAGAATCTCATTTAGAAACCCTTTTTGTTTCATCAATTTTGGGTTAAAAAAAGTCATCAGCCACATACCCATCATATTGCCACTTTTTGGCCCATCATGATTCTGCACATACCCAGGCTCTTCAAGTCAACTCATCATCTTTTCAAGCATTTTTAGTGTTTTATGTCCGTTTTCTACATAATTGACCCCAACAACCTAATATTCAGATATTTTTAGATCTACAGTGGCAATGTTGTCTCTTGATTTTCTAGAAATATTGGGGAGGACTGATTTGCCACCCTTGGCGAATGAGTCCCACTTGAAATCTAAAAATCTGCATTTTGTCAAAAATCAACTCCTGGCTGTCAGAAATCAATTCCTGACAGTTTTTCAATAGTGGGAGGACTAATTCGCCACCCTTGGCGAATGAGTCCCACTATGAAAAATTAGAAAATTTCATCAACATCCCATACACTCCCAAAAGCTCATACAACATCCAAGTGCACTCATATTTGACCTTGTACCTTCTGTTTTGCATATTTCTTTCAATTTCTTCATCTTTCATAGTTGTTTGCGTATATCATAGTGTGTTTTCAAACATAGCTTAAATTGCACTTTTGCATTCGTTTTAGATCATTTTAATTAGTCAATTGCATTTATTTTAGTTCATTTAAATCATATCATATGGAATACATCCTAACTTGAATGTGCATAAACATTTTAGAACCCATAATCTCTCTTTCTAGGTGAAAAACCCTAGGAAGAGAGCCTAGCATTTCGGGTTCCTAAAATCTATATCACACACCTTCATCTATCAGATACCACCTTGATTTTTAACTTCATTTACTACAATATCAACCCTCTGAAAATAGCTTGCAATATCTTCAACTTCTTCCATTTTCAAGTTCTCATATCTGCACTTAGCTGTTAGCTTCTTTGACAATTTGACTCTATCATTTCCTTCATAGATATCTTCCAATTTTTTCCAAACTTCATAAGCAATGCCCAAATAAATAACTTTTGTCCGCTTAGTCTTGGATAAAGCACTATAGATTGCATACCTTGCTTTTTCATTTTCCTCATAGAAAAAAAAATCTCGTCTACAAAAGAAGGACCAATTGCTAGTGCAACATAATTTTTCTTAACAATTTTTGAAGTCTTATAACCAACAGAGATCGAGTAGCCTTTTATTTTCACTTTCCATCCATTGTAGTCAGATCCATGAAACATAGGGATTGAAAATTTGTGTGCAATTAGATCTACCTCAAGCGGTTAAGCTCTTCTCTATGGAACCAATGCTCTAATACCAATTGTTGAAAGGTGCATGACAACTAAGAGCAGGGGTGAATTAGTTGTGAACAATCTAAAACATAGATCTCAAATAATTATCAACTTCACATCCACTTTATTATGTTATTAAGTATGAACATGAAATGCAAATAATAGAAAGCAATATCAACTCAAGAAACACCAAATTTACGTGGAAAACCCAATAAAGGAAAAACCATGGTGAGGATTAGCTCACAATATAAAGTAATTCCAATACTGATTATAAAGAGGCTCATTGCCAAAGGGTTCACTTCCCAAGAAGGAATCACTATCCAGATACAAGGATCACTGTCTACAGATAGGACTCAATATCCAAAAGGGAGGCTCACTGCCTATAGATACAAAAGATAATAGAAAAATCCACCACAACAAATTACACACATCTGCAACCTTCAATAGAGAATTGCAGACACTATCTGCTCACTACTTTTAGGAATCTGACACATTAAAGTACTATTTCCTCAATTCACTTTCACACACTCTTGCTTCTCACACTTGTGGAATTCTTGATACCTCAATTTATAACATCTCAACTTGTATTTATAATATCTTCAACCTTAGAAACTTTCTTCAAGGTTGGCTACACACTTCATTTTACAAATTCAAATTAGGTCAGCAACTCAACATTCTTGTAGTGGAAGAGAATGAGAGTGAACTAAACCAACACTTAATCAAGACCCAAAACAAAATCTCGAATCAATCACATGCTTCCTTAATTGATACTTATCCTTTGCATGAAGTGTAGACACCAGGTCAGCCAAACCTAATGAAAACAAAAATGAACTTTGAAGAACACCCTTCCACAAAAATAAGATAACATGTGAACCACATAACATGCTTCACCATGCATTGGAACACATCTCGGATGCCTTCAGATTCATCCATAGAAAATGCAACAACCTTCATACACAAAATACTTTCCATCAGTCTGTATGGATTGTACAGACACACACAACAAATCTAAAACTCATCTTTCAGAGCACCAAACCATGAACACCTTTGTTGGAACATAGATAACATCATTACAAGATATCTTTCAGAACCACAAGATCTAAAAAAACTAATGGAGGACTGTGGAGCAGAAACATTTCTCCCAATCCACAAAAAAGCAACTCTGTCAGGCCAATTCACACACTAGTGAACACAAATTTCACTCTCCATCAAACTAGAAGCTAAAATCTAGGATATATGACCGAATGATACCCATAAATAACACTTCAAATCCACACAAGCATAGGATCAACACAGAAGAAATGCAGAGCACAACCAGAGCACATTCTGAACATACACACAACTCTATCTTCACTATTTCTCAAAATCACTTGGTAACTCATCATAGCAGCACACCTGCAATACCATAAAGATAGCTCCATGTATCAAAAAATCTCAATAGTATCTTAGCTATACATGCACAACCTGCAATCACTTGATTCTTTTCTTTGCAACAATATGGACTATATTGATATCAATGACAAGACTTCCATACTCACTCATACTTGCAACGATGAGCCTTATCTCAGTTAGTGAGTCTTATCTCAATGAGTGAGCCTTGTTTCAGGTAGTGAACCTTTTGTAATTAGTTTTGATATTCTCTATAGTGTGAGTTAATCCTCACTATGGTTTTTCCCTTATTGGGTTTTCCATATAAATCTAGTGTTATTGTGTTTATGTGTTGGATTTGAGTTTTTACATTATCATTTGATGATTAATCACTTAAGCAGTCTTAAGTATTAGTTTTTTTGATTGAATTAAAGGTTAAAATATGTGAAAATTGATTCACCCCCCTCACAGTTGTCCTATTCAACAAAAAAAGTAGTTGAACTTTTCCCATATAGTGTAGGGTAATGTAACATCTTTAATAGTGCATTGTTTATTAATGATACCATCTACAATTTGAGTGCCTTGGAACAATAGCTGACCCTTGGGCTTATCAGATATGGAAGGTTTTAATTGGTCAACAAAGTCCTCAAATGAGTGCCTTTTCTTCTCTTTTTATTTTAAGGTTTGGGCTCATGGTGGGGCCATGGTAATAAGGTCCCCTACAAACTAGGGTTTTACTTAGCAGAGGAAACTAGAAGCTTGCAACTAGTGCATGGGTTTGATGCAAAGAAGTAGTATAATTTGAAAAACTATTTGTTCAAGATTGAACTGCAAACCTTAAAAGAAATGCAAACAAACTTGAACTTCTAGTGACAAAGTGATAGAATGAACAATCTCAACAAATTTGAAAGCAATTGAAATGTAGGGCGTTGGTTTTACTTACTATTTTGTAGATTCTTGTAAGACCCTAATTTCTTGACATTGAATGAGAATAAATGAGTAGCGAGGAATCCTTAGTCATGCAGTATAGTATAATGAATTGCAATTATGCTTTAAAACAAGTTTTGGTGGCATTAATGTAGACCAATTATCTATTTTGGCATCATATCTTCCATTACCATTCACTTGTGCAAACCAGAATGAAACAATTGACCTCAATCTCAAACTTTGAATTTCATTCATTGATCCTATAGTGAGCTGACCTGATGAACGACCTAGATCAAGTCAAGAAAGTTTGAAAACTTGACCATGGATAACCATTACCACCATAAAATCAAATTAGAACACCTGGACACATTTCAAGTCATCGAGCGGGCTCCACCATTTATATGGGCCTTGAAGATGTCCACCCATTAGTATCCCACTTTCCCACTAGGTTTAACCCACATGCATCTTACAACAATGGGGAAGCATGGAACAACCTGTTGATGGTCAAAAATAGCACAACAACATGCAAACATAATATTGCTATTATGTTCCTCCTGAAAGAGAAAGATAACACATGGATACCTAACTCCCAAGGTCCTGTAAATCGGTTCTCGACTATGCTGATTTCACTCAATGGTTGATGTAACTATAATGTTAAAGGGGCCTGCTAGTGTTGAGCTTCTGAATTGTTATAAGATCAAACATATATATAAACCTACTTTAACTAGGGCTTTTAAAGAAAAATAAAAAGATAGATCTCAAAGTTTTGGAACTAAAGAGAATGTTAATTCATCCAAGTAATTAGACTTGTTGCCTTCCAAGGAATTCCTAAACTAAAACTACAGACTAAAATCAACTTGTAATTAATACATAGTTTCATTCATTCACAATACAAACTTTAACAGAAGATTGCAAATCACCATTTAAACCAAACATAAGATCAAAATTCCATTCCTTGAAAGCTTTCCAAATCAAATAATTAACCCAAGATAAATACCATTCTGGAGAACAATATGAAGTAGATTTAAATCTGGCTGCTTCTACTATTGGTGAAATAGATAAACAACATTTACAAATCTTGAAAAATCACCAGTGTATAGAAAACCCATGTCTTCAGATTATCTCCATTTACACTAAGAAAACTTGAAAAATACATCACTGCCTTCTCCTCTCGAGTTTCTCTACCTTCTAAACCTAACTTACTAGTTCTTAACAAAAGAAAAAAATCTCTCTCTACATGTGTCTCTCTAAAATTTTTGTATCCTCTAAAATCTCTCTCCCTATCTCTAAAATCTATCCCTCCCTTTACAAAGAGGAAAAATGCCAGATATACACATGCCAAAGAAAATGAGTCGGCCCCTGTTTTAGGGTTTAAAATACGTGTCAGTTCCAGAATACATCGGCCCTAGAAGAGTTTGAACAAAGTCAAGGATGCATTAAATGAACATACTCTACTCAATTCAGTGAAAGATATTCCTCAGGCATGACTTCCAGATCTTTTGCGACCCTTGTCATCAACTCGTAGCATTTGAGTTTGCCATTAATACTCCACACATTCCATCCTTGATCTTGAAAACCACTCTGTAAAGTTGCATTGAATGCTCTAGGGTTGTTGCCATTCATGTCCACCTACTTCGGCTAGTTGACATCCTGTCCATCATTAAGACTTGCTACTTCCCCTTTTCATGCCTTCCTCTCGGCCTAGAACCTTCGCAAGTTGACTTCCTTGAGAAACAGCATCAAATGCTTTCATCGTTCTTTAATCTTGCGAAATAATGATTTCATTAGTATTCTAAATCATAGAAAATATCATCTTCACCCTGCCTTTTCATATATTGTTGATTTAATTACACTCAGCAAAAAGAAACTCAACTCTGGCGAAGGTGGAACCAAATCCAAACTAGAAACACAGATTCCTTTAATACTGGCAGGGGCGGGGCCAAGATGAAAAAGGAACCAGGACCAGAGTCAGAACGGGAACCGAAGACTAAGAATCTGCTAACCTTACATAGATCGCACCGTTCTGGCTCCGACCTCGCAAAAAGGTAACGATGCGAAAACCAACACTCAACACTCGACTGAGTGGTCAAAACTAGATAAAAAATGAACCTGGTTGAACCAAGACCAGAACCGAATCCAACCCTTGAATCTATGTGTGTGCTTGATGGTGCATCACCATTTTAGAAAGCTTTCCTCATCTTTTGAACAATAATGCACAAGATTTGAACTACATGAGTTGATTTCCTTTAGCTGTTGTGCAATGATATCGTGGGAATAGATCCACTGCCAGTCAAGCATCTATAGCTTCAATGGAGATACCTCTAGTTTTCTCACAACATTTCTCTACTACCAGTTAGGCATCCATAGCCATGGTAGAGATACTGGAATCACCCATTCATATTGAGTCTTCTTTTCTTTTAGATAGTTCTCTTTTCTTTTCTTTTCTTTTGGAGTTTAAGATATTTCATTCAATTTTTCTCAATATGTCAGATGTCTGACATCTGTTCTAGGTTGAAAACTACTGTGGACCTCATAACAACATCTAGGGAATCAAAATTTTCACTCAAATCTTAGAACACTATCGTCCTAGGACAAATATACCATTACAAAAGGAGATGCTTTTGATGATTTATGATAGAGTCAGCCATAGCTAATGAGGATTGTTTACTTTGCACCTTGTTTTCAAGACTTTCCACAACTCTTATTGATAATGGGCATAAAACAATGAATTTAGGACAAAATCATTCGACTAGAAAACTTGAAAATATCTAAACCAACTTCTCTCCTGGTAACCAAGGTATACTTAAGCTAACAACCCCCTTACAACATGGAAAGAAAGAGAAACCCCAAAGAACTAAACAAGACAGACACAAAACAACAAAGGAAATGAAAAGAAAGAAAGAAAGAACAAACAAACAAACAACAGAAGCAAAGAACCAAAACAAACAACAGAAACCCAAAACAAAAAGAAAACTAACTAAACCAAAAACAAACACTAACCAATCCTAGTCCCAAACTAACTAAACCAAAACAAACAACAGAAACCCAAAACAAAAAGAAAACTAACTAAACCAAAAACCAACACTAACCAATCCTAGTCCCAAACTAACTCTAAAACTAAGATTTATAAACACAAAATTGTAAAATTTTGTACATTGACCTGACTTAATTTTTCATTATGTGCAACAATCTTAACTTACTACGCACAGTTCTAAACCTAGCAAATTTATCTTTATACTCAAAAATATGAAGTTTATGTGTAGTAAATTCATTATGAGGGTATGAAGATTGAAATATTAACAGTTGTGGATCCTCAGCTTTGTCATGATTTACCCACAAACACATTTTACTATCCCGAACGTCATAATCAAACTAAAAATCGTTAAGACAGAGGATAATGAAAAGGAACCACCTGATTTAGAAGATTTTGAGTTACTGTGGTGTGCTCATGTTGTATGATCTCCCCTTCACGAGGTCTTAGCTCATGGAACATCACTCCATTTCGCTCTGGTACATGCATGTCAACATAAAGAAATCCATTAGAAATGTGCCATCAACATTCAAAAAATCTAAACTTTGTTCAAAAGTTTCATGCATATCCCCATCACAATCAACACTAGGTTCTAACAACAAACTAGTGTATTGGACTTCACAAGGATTATCAATCTCAATCATGTTCCTCAAAGTACATACATCATCAACTAAAGGATCAGCTTCCTCAACTTCTAAAACAATTTTCTCAACATTTTCTTTACTTGACCTGACAATCTTTCTGGACAACAAGAAATTAGAACCACTTACCTCATAAGGGAAACCAAAATGATGGATCTCACGCGAGTCACCCAAAGTGAGATTTGTTTTGCATCTAGGATAGTAACGTGCCAACATTGTTACTTTCATCTTGGGCACAAAGTCACAAATTATAGGGGCCTCCTCAGTAGGACTAAGAAATAAATCACTTGTGTTGTTAGCTTGCAAGTTTCGCAAATCTACCTCTTCCTAATTTGAAGCATTGACATCAGCACTTTCTTTAAACACGTCACCCAACAGAGATTGAAAATCAGCATCGAGCTCATCACCATTGATGTTAGAAATATTGATACAGGGTGAACAAGTATTGTCTTTGAACAACTCATTTGAATACACAGAGTCGAAACCAAGAAAACGCTTCTTGAGTTCATGGTTATTTGAATAAATAATATCAAAACCAAGAAAATACTCTCTCATTTCATTCTCTTCATCATGTTGAAGGGATTCAACTTCTGAGACAACCTCTTGGTCACTTTCTTGATATTATTTTTATATTCTTTTTAGTCACCATTCGTTCACTCCTTGCTGCAACCATCCACCAATTTCATCAATGTTAGTATCTTGGTTAGCATCGAAATCCAATCTATTTTCTTGACAAGGGTAAGTCTGATCTAAATGATTATTAGGTAGCCCTTGAATAACTTGAACATCCATTTGACCTTCCTCCTGAGTTGAAGAAACAATTTGACACTCAAATTTGTGTTCTTCACCACAAGATCCATTTGCAACCTCATTTGTAATTACACTGTTCTTAGTTTTTATGTGTTCATCATTCAAATCAACAAAGTGATTTTCTTGTGTTAACTCATCAAAAGATGTTTCTCCCTTATTGATCATCATGAAAGAATCTATGAATGTATCGATAAACTCATTTTCCACATCGAGCGAATTTCCACAAGGTAGAGAAACTTGATTTTTCATTGAATCCATCTTGCTGCAAGGACCAAGTCCATCAAATGATAGGGAAGATCTCAACATTTTCTCACAGTTTTTCTCATCATTTCGAAGGAGTTCATTATCATTTTTATGTATGCTAGTTCTTTCATCTTCCATATTGACAAGATACGTACTCCAAGGATCTTCCATAAGTATTTCTTCAACAGTGATCTGATGTCTACAATATAATTCCATCCTACCCAGGAAAACATGGAAATCCATCTGGGAATGCTGATTTGTTCGATGTATCCCACATCCTGTTGGTTTAACAAGTTCTGATAATTTTAGATCTCCTAATTCTTCCAATTTCTTCCTTATTTGATTTTGTGCACATGAGATATCCAACCAACATCTCTCACCATATTTTGTCCATCCCTCCTCACATTGATTCTCCTCACAATCAGAAGAGTTGTTCAGAGCGTTGGAAGGTATTGTTGACTTCTCATGATAGTAGTCTTGTGTCGACATTTCATCTCTTTCAATATTATCGTTTCAAATGAAACTAGATTCCAATATGAGATTTCCATTATGTTCTGACTTTATATCCACCTGATGTTCTTTGTCAGATGAAACATCAAATTGACATACTTGCTCATCAAATCTTTTACTTACAATTTCATTATCAAATAATGCATTATGTGTTGGGGTATGACCAAAAAGAGTGGATATAGTTACAACTTCATCGGCAAGTGGAATACTTACCTCTGTCGTTGGCTTCTGCAAATCCTTACTTTTCATGTGGTTAGGTGTTGTGGATAGACTAGTGTAGAGATGTGAAGGATGGAAATTTTTGAGTACAAGATCATTATATTTATTACTTTGATTAGGCGTATTTCTAACGTCTTGTCCAGATTGTACGAGCAAGAGAGTTGTGTTAAATGCATCCCATATAGTGGTAACTTTACCATAACATTTAATTCTTGCTACCAATATATTATGCAAACCCCCATAGTAATGTTCTTTTCCCACACGATCATTAATAACTAGATTTGAATTTATAACTAGCCTAAACATAAGAAGGAATCTATGATTAAACTGCATAATTGATTCATGTGGTAACCTTTTCATGGCTGCAAATTGAAGTGATGGGTTCCACATATGCGTATAAGGATCAAATTGATCTAAGAACAATATTTTTAATTCTATCCATGAACAAATAGAATCTAGTGGAAGATTAACATACCATTGCCTCATTGTACCTTGAAGTGTTTTGATGAACAATTGACAGACGATATCCTCATGTTGAATCTAGAGAAAAATGGCTAAATTCCTATAAATATCGACATGTTTTAAAGAATTTTATCCACTATCAGGGAAAAATAAAGAAATCCTATCATACATGTGACTAGGTATTTCATGAATAAATCTAGGTATACATAAAGGGCTGCCCATTGGAGTTGGGTTTTCCAAGATCTAACCCACTCCAACTTACAACGATCCAAAATTGCTCAGGCCCTCCTTCTAGTGCCAATTCTGTTGATGGTCCAAAATAGCACAACAACATGCAAACAAAATATTGCTATTATGTTCCTCCTGAAAGAGAAAGATAACACATGGATACCTAACTCCCAAGGTCCTGTTAATCGGTTCTCGACTATGCTGATTTCAATCAATGGTTGATGTAACTATAATGTTCAAGGGGCTTGCTAGTGTTGAGCTTCTGGATTTTTATAAGATCAAACATATATTTAAACCTACTTTAACTGGGGGTTTTAAAGAAAAAGAAAAATATAGATAAAAGTTTTGGAACTAAAGAGAATGTTAATTCATCCAAGTAATCAGACTTGATGCCTTCCAAGGAATTCCTAAACTAAAACTGCAGAATAAAATCAACTTGTAATTAATACACAGTTTCATTCATTCACAGTGCAAACTTTAACAGTAGATTGCAAATCACCATTTAAACCAAACATAAGATAAATATTCCATTCCTTGAAAGCTTTCCAAATCAAATAATTAACCTAAGAAAAATACCATTCTGGAGCACAATATGAAGTAGATTTAAATCTAGCTGCTTCTACTATTGGTGAAACAGATAAACAACATTTACAAATCTAGCAAAATCACCAATGTACATAAAACCCATGTCTTCAGATTATCTCCATTTACACTAAGAAAACTTGAAAGATACACCATTGCCTTCTCCTCTCGAGTTTCTCTACCTTCTAACCCTAACTTACTAATTCTTAACAAAAGAAAAAAAATCTCTCGCTACATGTGTCTCTCTAAAATTTATGTATCCTCTAAAATCTCTCTCCCTATCTCTAAAATCTATCCCTCCCTTTACAACGAGGCAAAATGCCATATATACACGTGCCAAAGAAAATGAGTTGGCCCCTGTTTTAGGGTTTAAAATATGTGTCGGTTTATAGTAGAGTCGGTTCTAGAACACGTCAGCCCTAGAAGAGTTTGAACAAAGTCAAGGATGCATTAAATGAACATACTATGCTCAAGTCAGTGAAAGATCTTCCTCAGGAATGGCTTCTAGATCTTTTGCGACCCTCATCATCAACTCACAGCCTTTGAGTCTGCCATTAAGACTCCACACGTTTCATCCTCGACCTTGAAAAATGCTCCGCAGAGTTGCTTTGAATGCTCCAGGGGTGTTGCCATTCACGTCTGCCTACTTTGGCCAGTGGACATCTCGTCCATCATTAAGACTCGCTACTTCCCCTTTTCACGCCTTCCTCTCAGCCTGGAACCTTCACAGGTTGACTTCCTTGAGAAACGGCATCAGATGCTCTCATCGTGCTTTAATCCTGTGAAACAATGCTTTCATTAGTCTTCTAAAACATAGAAAATATCATCTTCACCCTTCCTTTCATATATCCTTGATTCGAATATACTCAAAAAAAATAAATTCAACTCTAGCGGAGGCGGAACCAAATCCGAACTAGAAACACACATTCCTTTAATACTAGCGGGGGTGGGGCCAAGATGAAACTAGAACCAGGACCAGAGTCAGAATGGGAACCAAAGACTAACAATCTGCTAACCTTACATAGATTACACTATTCTAGCTTTGACCCCGCAAAAAGGCAACGACGTGAAAACCAATACCTGACACTCGACTGAGTGGTCGGAACCAGATAAAAACAAACCCGACGGAACTGGGACCAAAACCGAATCTGAACCTGTTCAGGTTCTATTCTGACCCCACCTTCGACGACACCCAAAAAGATGAAGAAAATACAAGGAACAAAAAGAACAGGAGAGAGCACCCCACGACAAAACATAAGGAACAAAGGCAAAAAGAACAAGACCGGTAGAACCGGGACTGGAATGGAACCTGAACCTGAAACTTTGAAAAAGTTTCAAAGTTGGGTTTTGGTTCCGCATCCACCGGAACAAAACCAAATATGCGCAAGGAAAAAACAAAAGAGGAAAAACCTAGACTGGGAATGGAAAAAAAAACAAAACTTGGAAGGAATTCCAAGTTCTGTTTTCCTCCTAGTTCCGGATCCGCCAGAACAAAACCAAAAATGCCTAAGGAAAAAAGGAAACTCCTAAGGCACGTGACACAAAACCAAAGGAAAATGAAATAGAACAAGGAGGGACCCAAATGTCAGTTGAAAACAACCAACGAAGAAGAAACAAAAAGAAAAGGGCAGAGTCAGAGTCAGAACGAGATCTGAACTAGAAACCTTAGAAGAGTTCCATGTCTAGATTTAGCTCTGGACCCAGCTCTGACAAAAAAAAGGAATACTTAGGAGGAAAACAAAAGAACTCCTAAGACCCAACCAAACAACCAAAGGTAATAAAAACAAAAGAAAAAGGGGACCCATTTTGTTCCAAGATAAAATAAAATGGGGTGGTTATGCAAGGCATAACACAACCCAGATTGAATCTGGTGCCTTGAATTTGCATGCCTTTCATCTTTCAAACCATCCATCCTCATGCATATCCTTCAGATCTGACAATGAACAAGATTATAACAACTCATCCTTCTATTAACCATGTGCTCAAAATAACTCTTTAGTAACTCAAGAGTTAATGTTCCTTAATACTTATGTCAAAATATTTCCAAAATATTTCATTCCTCTCAATAGTTCCTTGAAAAATCAGACCACACCATGTGACACCTCCTTGCTTCCCCTTTTAGAGGTGAGAGATATTGGTGGGTGCCCCGTAGGCAAGCAGAGAATGGCCAAGATTAACCCATGATGTCTCATCACAACCATCAATCTATCAAAGCATAGTGCTCAATGGTTTTGTAAGATGATGGATGAGCTCAATGACATAAGTTCATACTAATGTGACCATGAATGGGTGATAGCAGGCCAACTTGAAATTATAATAAGTAGAGTAAAGGCAAGGTTTCTTTGAATGAATGCAAGATAAACCCTAGACCCAAAACCCAAAACCCTACTCAACAAACTAGAAAAAGGGAAATGAGGCATCCAAACATAGTTTCAAAGCAATGGAACATAAATTTTTTGAGGTTTCTAACAGATAGGACAAAAAAATTTGAAAGGATTACAACAAACGAGGAGAAAGCCCACACTAAAGACTCTAAAAATAATGGCTCTAGAGATGCAAAGAATTTTGAAAATGGAAAGAAAGAAGGGGGATTTTCTACTCACAAGTTCTCTTCATTCAAAGAGCCTCATGGGGTGAACTACCCTAAAATACCTTAAGAATAGTGCAAGAGTTCTAGAATTAGAAAGAGCAAGTCATAAAGATTATTTGGACAAAATGACAAGCTCTCGGCCAAAGGACGACAACGCAATGTGCTAGAGTCTCAAAAGTGTGCTAGCATCTCGTATAGACCAAAAAGAGAGTTTGTCACATAGAATAACTAAATGACTACTTCTACTATGATTGTTAAAAACCTTAGAATGCAAGAGAGTAGCAGAAAATAATGGAACTAAAATATAGAAGTATAAATGAGAGAGACAAGGAGGAGAAAGGAAAGAAGATGCTCACAAAAATCCAAGTAATGAATCCTCCAGTTAGTAGATATCTTCAATACCTACATTTGTAGGATCTAGAGAAATTTTTGGGGCTATATAGGGGTTTTCCTCAGTCAAACCCCTGTTTTAGAGTTCCCACCTCCACAAATAGTCAAGAAGATAGAGAAAGAGAGAAATGAACAAAGTGTCTGGTGAAAGCAAAACCCGCTCAAAAGTAGAACCCATACCACCAAGTATGAGTGATACCAAGATGATTGCAAGAAAGGAGTGAAGAGGGATAGAGCTGTAAGAGCCAAAGGAGTTGCAAAGAGGGAGAGCAAGGTAGATACAAGAGACAAGAGTGTGGTAGAGGGTGTTGTAAGAGCTAAGGAAAATGTTGTTGTAGCAAGCAATGGAGTTGTGCAAGCAAGAGAAAAATGGGATAACAAGAGGAAAAGTTAGGAGTGAAGCTAGAAGTTGGAAGAATGGAGCTAAATGAAGTTGGAACTTAGAAGACCAAACGGATTGAAAAGACCACCTTTAAGGAGGGAAAATAAGCTTCTCCAGCTGTTACAAGGTGTCTCGGGCCATTATCATTGAAAAGGTGAGGATAGGTGGTAAGCATGCTCGGAGACAACTATTTGAGCATTAAAATGTTGCAAGACATTAGCGTGGCGCACAAATGTCCACACGACATGCTAGTGTCTGGACATGTCATGCTACAAAATAGCATGAACAAGAAAGGTTTGATGCAAAGCGAACGCACAAGGGTAGTTTTTGGAAAGGGGTGCTAGAGCATCCTAAGAGGGAAAAAGGTTGATGCAAGGGATAAAATGAGCCTACACAAGATGCTAAGGGAGTGGACACAAGAATGTATGTGAAACTGTGAGGGATGCAATTTTACAACTATACAAGAGAATTATCTCAAGGGGGGATTTCACATGAAGAATATTTTTTCCCCTTGATAAGAAAAAGTTGTTGAAGATTTTAGCATGAAAGAAGATTTGAATAAGATCAATTGATGTGCACATTTTTTGTGCATACATGGGACTTCATGGAAGTTACTAGTGAAGGTATATGGTGTGTGAAGGTTGGTAAACTTTTTTTCATTGATTTTATTCCAGTTTGGTGTACTGCACATAGAGATAAAGTCTTAGATGAATAAGGCATTCATATCAATTGTATTCTCTTTGGTGAGGTCAAATTATTTTGGTCCACTCCTCTTTATAGAAAAGGGTTTTGTCTTATGGTCTAGAAGTTAAGTTAATAAAGGTGTGAAGGTATTATATCCAATCTTTAAAGTCTTTACACTTGCCGAAGTAAAAGATATTAGTGATAGAGTTCCAGACTTGCATAGTGAAGAAATATTGAAGGCTTCTTGGAATGTTCTAAAATTCTTCTGGAAGAAAATTTTAGTTCATACATATCTATGGATATGTCTTGTGCATGCTATCTTATTATATGAGAATATTTGATGACCCAACAAGTTCTATTTTTCAAATAAAAATATTCTATGTAATATCTATCAATTATTCAAAATATATTTGTGTTGTATTTAACTTCTTCTAGACTAGATATCATGCACGCAGTATGTTTGGTTGTTATATTTGAATCCAATCCTAAGCAATCCCATGAGAAAACTATGAAAATAATCTTCAAATACTTGAAAGGTACTCTGGATTATGGACTATGGTACAAAAGGGATCAAAATTTCTCTTTGAGTGCCTATACTGATGTTGATTGGGTAGGTTTTGTTGATGACTACAGGAGTAAAAGTGGAGGTGGATTATTTTTGGGAGAAAAATTTATCTCATGGTTCAGTAAAAAGAAGGATTCAGTGTCTTTGTCCACAACAACAAAAAAAAATTTGTTGTAGTACCTTGTTATACTCAAGTACTTTGTATGAAGCAAACATTGAAGGCTATGAAGGTGGTTTATGATGAACCTATTCCTATACTATGTGATAATACAAGTGCAATTAACATTTCAAAGAATCTGGTAATGCACTCAAGAACTAAACACATCTCAATCTAGTAACAATTTTTGAGAGAGAAGGTTATATAACATAAAGTAAAAATGGAGTATTTTCCTACCAAGGACTAGATTGAAAATATTTTCACTAAGACATTTTCAAAGGATACTTTTCAGTATCTATAAAATAATTTAGGGGTTATTTCCCTTCCTTGTTCTAATTAGATGCACAAATGGTGCATCTATCCAAGGGGATAAATTCAAGTCATATTCTTTACTCATAGATTGATGAGTGCTACCTCTCAGGGGGAGATGGTAGAAAGGGGGAGATAAATTGTTGTGTAGTTTCTGCTAATTGAAGAAGTTATGTTGCTGGTCAAAATGGGAGTTTGTGTTGTTATTTTAATAGAAGATCTTTTTCCCTTTGTCCCTAAAAGAATGCCATGTTGCTTTGTGCAGGAGTGTATGGCCCTTTTTCCTTAATGTCAAAGGGGAAGAGTGAGTAGTGTGTGTTCCCATCAATGCCAAAGGGGGAGATTGTTGATAGTTGTTGTCATTGATTTCAATACTTGGGATATTGTTGGAAGTTGTTATTGATAACAACATTGATTATTAGTTTTTATTGATGCAAACAATTGAAAATTAAGGTGTTAGTTATTTCTATTTGTTGTCATTGTTATGTTTAGTTTGGGAAAATATTGGTGATGAATTTCATGCCTTATCAAAGAAGAATTGTTGAAGTTCATGATTGGATGTCATGCCTTATCAAAGAAGATTTTTTGATGTTTATATAAAGCATTATTACTATCAACAAATTTGATTTCATAATGATACATTTAGATATGGATTAGAAGCATTAAGATGAGGATTAGAAGCATGAATGGTAATGGAGAGATGTTTTTGAAGGTGTACAATATGTCTCATTCTCTATCTTGATGTCATTGATGAAGTATGTGTTACTGAAGTTCAATTTCAGCCTCCATAAGTTACTTAAGAGTTTTTGGTTCAAGAAGATGCAGTGAAGTCTATCCAAAGAATTCTATACATTCCTCCTCTATTAATTCTTTGTTCTTGTGATTTGGTATTCAATGTCAATGTTCTATGGATGTTGCAATCATATCTTTTCAAGTCACCTATGTTTCCCAAGAGATATCCATGAATTGCATAACGTTGGAAGTGTTGTTGGTTGTCCAGACTAGTCTAGAAAATGCTCTGAATTTCTCTGCATTGGTGTCTCTACTTCTATGGCTTTGTGAATGTTCTCTCAACTTCTATGCACTATATCAATTATAATATCATGTGTTGAAGTGGTTTATAACTTGATATGTTAATATTATGTCTCATGATTAAGCATTGTATATTTTTGGAATATAGCTTTTAGTTCTTGTTTGATCTACAATGGCGTTTAGTGGCATGGAAGTATGGAATAAGTGTATGAAAGTATTTTTGGATGTTAAAGGAACATCCCCATGTGATTTGCATGTTGCTAATTGCCTATTTTGGTGTCATATTATGTTCTTAGGGTGTTGCACCAGCAATGGAAGATGTGTTATTATATTTTTGGGTCCTGACCTATCTTGCTTGGTCCTACTTCATGTTAATTCAATAAGAAGTATGTTCATGGGTTGACTAGTTATGTGCTTCAACAATTCATCCACAAGTTTCCTTGATGTTGACTTAGGTTGATGTGTGCCTATGTGTAAATGGGTTTGGATTACATTAAAAGAAGTTTGAAGAGTGTTTTTGGTCCTCTCCATCTTTTGGATAGGACCAAATTATGTTTTGGGGGTTGACTAGTTGAATTCATTATTTATTCTATTCCTAGATTACCTAATTCAAGTTTCAAAGTGTTGTAGTGGATATAGATGAAAGATCATTTTAGATGCAACTAAGTTGAGAAGTGTACAAGAGAAAAAAAGTGTGTTTGCAAATTGTGTTGAATATCTAGTAGTGATATTGCTAAAGTGTGTGAAAGGAAAGATAAATTATGTTATAATACCCCACTCAATAGAGTGTTATGTTGCTAATCATTACAATTCTCTCTAAATGATATTTTATGGTACTCTAAGATAATGAATCTCATTAGTTCCCTATATCTTGTTCCTAAAGTCATGTTGTCTTCAATTCAAAAAGTCCTCTATATCTTTCTCTAAGGAAGTGATCCTTATTGCAAGTTTTTTTGGGAAAAATCCTTATATTGTGAGTTAACTCTCACCGTAGTTTTTCCCTCATTAGGTTTTCCACTTAATTTGGTGTTCTCCTTGCACACATGTGTTTTTTCTTAGTTTCTCATTGTTGCTTATCTAGTTAGATGTAGAATTGCTATATCTTTGACTATTGAGGTTGCTAAGGGTTCAAACTATTATATCATTCTTTGTTACTATTTTTCTTAAAGGTTTCTTTATTTGGTAAAGAAGGTTAGCTTGTTCTTAAAGAGATAAGTTCTGGAAGGGATTAACTCTTTATAAGACTGATTCACCCCCTCTCTTAGTCTCTAAGAATGTTCAACATATACAATTGAAGATTATAACCTTCTACCAAAATTTGAAATGATTCAATGGGTGCCAGGGGGTTGTCATAGCCCCCTAGATGTCAAATGGCATTCACACTGAAGGTGCTTTTGGTGAAGCCAAATGTTTTAAGGAGTCCTTGATTTTGGTAGTTTTAACAAATATTCAACATGTATTTGTTTTAGTCACACTTTCTATTTTTGGAAAGTTTTGCTCAATATGGTCTCTACCTCAAATTTCTTATACTCTATTAAAGTCATTTTTTCTATAACTTTTAAAGGTTGTATTTGCAATTTTTTTGAGAAATAAAAAATGAAAAATCTTTTCTAGTGGTTTTTTACTTGGTATAATTTTACCAAGTTTTCCATGTAAATATTGAACTACATTTTTTCTTATTGTTTTTCTCTATTATTCTACATTGCATTTTTCTAAAACAAGATTCATGGGTGTGGTCAATCCTCTTATCCTTGGGTTTTCATTGTTGTGTGAATTGAGAAAGTGGTTTCTCAAGCATTTAATCAAACTTCTTTAAAGGCCTCATAGCTTATGAGCAATCCAATAGTTGGGGATGATCTTCCCATTAGCCTTGTGAAATTTTTTTCTTATGAAGGTTTGGATGGATTCATTGGATCTCATTTTAACCTTGAAATTACTTTCTTCGCTTCGTGTATATATGAATATTTAGAATTAGGGTGGTAAAAATACCATTGTGAAGTTCATTTTATTCCAACATAAACTATAGTTTCTAAGTAATAATAAGTATATATGTTATGTGAAGTGGGAGCCTCCTTAATTCTTTGAAAATATGTGTGGTTGTAGCTAATAGAATAATTTACTAAGAAATAGATATATTAGGGAGTTGTACTAAAATACACTTTAATAATTGTTTAGAGTTGTTTATATAGTGTAGAAAGTTGTACGATCTTGAAAGCGAGGTGATTTCACACTTAATTTTGACCTATTTTGGTACCCTTACATTAATTATCCTTTAAAATCATCATTAATAGGCCCCTAAGACCCATTATTTAAGATCTCAAGGCTTATTTCAACTAAAAACCTAACAAAATAATCTAAAACATCAAAAATCTTGAAATACTAGCACAAAAAATATAGGGTGGGACTCATTCGCCACCTTGGGTGAATAAGTCCCCCTAGAAGGGACCCATTCACCACCTTGGGTGAATGAGTTCCATTTGGGGCTTTTTTCAAATTTGAGTGAGAAAATCACCTTTTTAATTCAAATTTTTGGTTGTCAGCCTTTGAGATCTAAATAACAGTAAATTAGGTGTTAATGCCTATATAAGCAAGTTTCTAAGTCATTTTATCATCTAAGCAAGTATTTTCAAGAGAAATTTCAAGAGACAAGCATCAAGGATCTTCAAGCATTCATTCACAAGAGCATTCAATTTTCAAAAGAAAGAAAAGTTGAAGTCTTGGAGTAGTATTAAAGTGTTTTTGTAGGTCTTGAAGCTCACTTTCATCCAAGATCTAGCATTGTCAAGGGTTGATCATGGTTATCTACAGTGAATCATGATGGATTATAGGTTGGGCAGATGCAACTAGTCATCAAGCCAAACCTAATAACTTGTTTCCTAAGTGATTCCATCCTCCATTGTCACTCTACATTCAACCTAAGGAAGGTACAAGCATCAGTAGTTCTCATTTGGATGATTAGAGATCTCCCAAAGTGAGTCATTCATTATTGTATTTCATTCATTAATCTCATTCTTACACATTAGAATAGGGTTGCATTATGTTTCAAATTTCCTAGTCTTAAACACACTTAAGGCTAGGGTTTATGTTCACATTTACATTCAAGTTTCATTATTTCCATCAAGGTTTGATTACCAAATTAGGGGTTTGAACAAGGTAAACCCCCCATAATAAAATCAATTCCATATTATGTTTTGGAGGTATTTTCTCAGATTCAGATCTAGAAATCAATTTGGAAGGAAAGGGCAGAGACTTGATGGTGCAGGTCCACCCTTGGAAGAATATGCCTCATGAGGCAACCTTGATTTTTTGATTTAGAAATGTTAGTCTCATGTTGCAATAAGGTCAATTTGACCATAATAAGCTTTCTTAAGGTCATAGTTAAGCATTTTGGGTTAATTTGGGCATTAAATGTAAAAATTGCAAAAAATTCCCTAATTGTTGTCAAAGCAATATTGCAAAAACGCAAAAATGCCAAATAGAGGAAGGTGAACAGTCAAAGTAGTTAAGGATTCGGTTTGAGAGATTGGTTTGGATTTATAAATGCATTTTGTAACCTCAAACTCTTCAAGGAAGATTGGGAAAAGTTGTATGACGAAGAAATTCAATATAATGCTTTGTTTTTTAGTTATTTTCTTGCATTTTCTATATTTCAAGTCATTGTATGGCCATATTCAGTATATAAAACCTTTCCACCTCCATTGAATTTGAAATCCCTATGAATGTATGTTATTTTACAACTATTTTCAATTAAATTCATTCAACTTTGTAAAAGATATTGGCAATTTTATCTAGACGGTTAAAACCCTACTCTAGGGTATGGAGTGTGTAATAAAAATTATGGTTCTAACATTTTCACCATTGAAATCCTCTGGAAATTGGTGAAAGGGAGATTTTTTTTCATTTAAGAGATTTCAAACTTGCAAAGTCTATGATTGAATATTCAAGATGATTCTGTGATGCCCTAGGTTTGCAAATTCTATGTGCAGACTGGAAAATTTGAGAACAATGGAGATTTAATGGTTATGATTATGGCTTTTGAATCCTTTTTTTTGTATCTAAAGGGTTTCAAAGGTATATGTGATTCCTTCCCCTAATTTGGTTTGATGTATTGAAAATTTTGTGGCCTTAATTTATTGTCTACCCTGTATTGGCAGAGAAGTCACAGTCCTAAATATGATAGTATTTTTTTGGTTAGTTGTCTTCCATTTTGAAGGGACATGAAATAATTTGTAGAATGTTAAATTGAGGAGCTTTGTTAGCTTTGAACTAGGTTAAGAATCCTTGAGAGACCATTATTGTGGTATGTCAAATTGAATGATCTTTGGAAGCCTAATAGGCCTAGTCTACTCATTGTCCGTCCAATTTTGTGCATCTTGCCTCAAAGTAACTATTGTTAACCTTTGGATATGTTTTAAAGCATGAAAATAGGTTTCCAAAACAATGATTACAGTTTGAAGATAAAGTATCTATGAAAAGATATCTCTAACAGTCATTTTTGGAGTAATACTAGCTTGTAAGGGTTTGGAGTGGAGTAGTTACCAATTGTTGTTCCCTGTGACTTGTGAGTAAAAGTTGTGTTTATATGTGGATATTAATCTTGTTAGATTCCTAAACAAGTTCATGAAGAGTTCTGAAACCTAAAGTGCAAGTTGGAGTCCTTGGAGGCCTATTCGAGACAATTAAGGGGATTTGTGAGTAATTGGGAAGTCAGTCAAGGACCAAGTTGTGAATCTTTGTACAAACCTATTGTGTTGCCTCCTTGCTTACATCAATTTGGTATTAGAGCTACATGGATTAGATCTTTGAAGGTGAAGAGTTACAGGTTGAAGAATAAAGGACAACATGGCAAAGGGAATTAGAGAAGAGAAGGAGATGCTACAGAGGAAAGAAATTTTCTAGACCAAATGCAAATGTAAGGGCAAGGTATGTAAGGTAATGGTGGATTCAGGTAGTTTGGATAACATGGTATCAAAATAAATAGTATACAAGTTAAATTTGGAAAGGCTACCTCATGAGAATCCTTATTATGTTTCTTGGTTAAATGATGGAAATTCCTTTTTGGTTAAGGAGCTAGCATTTATAGAATTTCATATTAGTGGCTATAGAGATAGGTTTCTATGTGATGTGGTACCTATGAGTGTATGTCATTTGTTGTTAGGGATACCATTACAATATGAGAGGTATTCCCTATATGATGGAAGGAAGAATACATATCATATTGAGAAGGATGGGGTTTCATTCACACTATATCCATTGATGGAAAATGAAGAGGGACAGGATAAAGCAACATGGGTAATTATGTGTGGTAAGAAAGAATTTGTGCAGGTAAAAGGGGAGATAGAGGTTGAAGCCATTTCAAGGCTTGAAGAATTAAAGACAACAATGTTGCAAAATGGTGCATTGGTAGAAAGGAAAGAGGAAGAGATGGTGGTAATTAAATCTAAGAAAGAGGAAGAACTCCTTATGAAGGAGCAAGATAAGTCAATAAAGCATGATGAGAGTGTGAAAGAGATGATGCTTTTTCCATTGATGGGACAAGAAGTGTGTGAAGTTGATAGTGGAAAGGTTTTTGGATCAGATGAGATAGAGATCCTTGGGGCAAAGACCTTGATAAGAGAAAATTATGAGGTTAGTCAGAGTGAGTTGCTACAGGAAAGGAAAGAATGGCCTCAAGAGGCCATAGTGGGAGAAGCAATTTGTCCACTGATTGGATAGAAGTTTGGAAGGCAGTTACAATCTGTCATGATAGAGGTTTGTAAGTATGATTACATAGAGGTTCCAATAATAGAGGATCTAAAATTAGGTGTGAAGATAGAAAGTGAAGTGAAAATGAATGTTTGGTTAAAGCAAGTGAGTGAGTTCAAGCATGCAGCAGAAATGATGAAGAAGAAAGTCTGATGGAAAAAAGGTAGATGCTTGTTTGCAGGTACAGAGGCAAGTACACCATCATTTCTTGGCAAGAGGAAGGACAAAGGACAGTTTGCAAAGGAGATTGAGATATATCAAGGCATGAAGAAACAGATTCCAAGTGGCAAGACAAGATTGAAACAAATTGGCATAGACCAACTCCAACCAAAGGTGAAAATGAAAGTTGTTGTAGGGAATAGAAGACTACAAGGAGGAGAAATCCTCTGGAAATTGGTGAAAGGGAGGTTTGTTATGTCCTTTAAGAGATTCCAAACTTGCAGAGTCTATGATTGAAGATTCAGGCTGATTTTGTGATGCCTTAGGTTTGCAAATTTTGTGTGCAGACTGAAAAATCTAGGAACAGTGGAGATTTAATTGTTATGATTGTGGCTTTTGAATCCATTTTTTTTGTATCAAAATGGTTGCCAAGGTATATGTGAGTCCTTTCCTTGATTTGGTTTGATGTATTGACAAGTTTGTGACTTTAGTTTATTGACTGCCCTATATTGGAAGAGAAGTCACATTCCTAAATAGGACAACATCTATTTGGTTAGTTGTCTTCCATTTTGAAGGGCCCTGAAATCATTTTTAGAATGTTCAATTGAGGAGATTTGTAATCTTTGAACTAGGTTAAGAATAATTGAGAGACCACTATTGTGGTATGTCAAATTGAATGATCTTTGGAAACCTAATAGGCATAGTCTACTCGTTGTTAGTCCGATTTTGTGCATCTTGCCTCAAAGTAACTAGTATTAACCTTTGGATATGTTTTAAAGCATGAAAATAGGTGTCCAAAACACTAATTATAATTTGAAGATAAATTCCATGAAAAGATAAATCTGATAGTCAAGTTTGGAGTACTACTAGCTTGTAAGGGTTTGGAGTGGAGTAGTTACCAATTATTGTTCCCTTTGACTTGTTAGTAGTCAATTTGTGTTTTTATGTGGATCTTAATCTTGTTAGATTCCTAAAAAATGTCATGAAGAGTTATGAAACCTAAAGTACAAGTTGGAGTCCTTTGAGGCCTATTCCAATTAAGGAGTTTTGTGAGTAGTTGGGAAGTCAGTCAAGGACCAAGTTGTGAATCTTTGTACAAACCTATTGTGTTTCCTCCTTGCTTACATGACTTGAGCACAAATATGAACTTTAAATTCTCAAAAAAGTAGAATGAGACTGATTTTCCAAAAGTGGCGAATGAGTCAGACCACTACAGGTGTTTCCAAAACTATTTTTCGATTCATATACCCTTTTCCCCGAATCTGGTTCTTGCATAGAAAACCAAATCTGGGACTAATTTCCCCAGATTGGTGAATGAGTCCCAGTAGGTTAAAAATTTATATTTTTCAACGTTTCACAAGTTATCCAAGTCTACTTTAGACTCCTAGGTGTACACAATTCATCTTACAGTTTGTTATTCTCTTTTATTTGCATTTTTAGGTTGTTTAGTTAAGGCTTGCATTGAATTAGGGTTTAGCATTACATTTTTTTTTCCATGTCTTAACTTGGTGGTGAACCCCCTTACATTTAGCCCCTGGGATAGCCCTATTGTAATATCTCATTCCCCTTTGCATTGATATTCTAGGGTTTTTTCTTGAATGAGATAGAGTGAAGGTTGTCATTCTAGATCCTAAACTCTAGAAAAGCCACAATTTTCCACCTTTCAGTTTTGTTGTGTAACTCAAAAGAATTTTTTTGTTATTTTGAAAACTTAGGTAACTAATTTTTTTTATTCATTTAATTTTTATATACAAATGCATTCAAAGCAAACAATACACCTTATGTTTAATAGATATGTTATTAACCAAATTTTCTTTGTTTTTTTTTTCTAAATCATATTTTATTTTTTAACATATGCATAAACAAAGATTTGAAGTTCTATTATACTTTTCATAATAATAACACTTTTTAATAAAATCATATACAATATACCTAAATATATACCACTCTACATACATATAAGGATACTACATTCACAATATGGATTAACATATATTATATTATTATTTTCCTTCACTTGAGACTTATGTATTTTAAGATATAAAAATAGATGAATATTTTTACCTAATCATATGGTGGTAGAGTTTTCCAAGGATTTCCAAATACCTAATACATTTGCAAATAATATTGTATACACATATTAAAAATATTCTATTTAGTACATTTGCAATTTATTTTAAGAAGTCATATTCAACATACTCTTAGTCTTATTTTTATTATTTATATAATAAATTCATTTTGCTTTCATAAATAATAAATATATTATAACAGGACAAATTTAAAAGAAAGCATTTAAATTTTTTCTTTTATTTCAATTATATGCATATACATAAGGGGTATATATATACATTATTAACAATAAATACATTTGTGTTATGGAGTGATTCTACTTTTAATATTAATGAAAACAAACGCAGAAACAAAATATAAATACAAGTTTTCCTATGTTTTTGATGAGGCCTATTCAAATGTGGCATTAAATAAAAACATTTTAAGATAAATTTATAAAAACAATAAAAATAAGAGTTAGTGGTAATCCCTACATAGTAGTCGACACATTGCTTAAACTATGAACAATTTAAACCCATCACTGAGAATCATTTAAACCCAATAAAATAAATAAACAAAAATAAAAGAATAAAATTAAATAAAATAGTAAAAATCCGGGAAGAAGAAGAGGAAACCGGTGTATGAGCTTTGCTAGGGTTTTGAGTTTTTTGGGGTCACCCTTTTGCGTCATACTGTGCATCATGTGTAGGAAAACCCTCTTTTCTTATGTGTACGACTGCATTTACTACGGTTTCTTGTTTTAATATGCCTTCAACCGGCTCTAACCTAATAGTTCTTGCTAGTGTTAGTGGTTCAACAACGATAATCAATGGCTCCTCCTTTGAACAAATGTCCCTAGAAATTTGTTCTGAAAGTCTTTCACGAGGTAAGTGCTTTGACTCACCAGTTGATGTGGTTTTTTCTTTACCATATTTTGATACTTCCTGTCAATGGCTTGAGCAGTACACCGTTGTTGGGTATTTTGTTGGGAGAACTCCCCTTGAAAGTGTGCTTAAAGATTGGGTTAACAAGGCTTGGGTCCCTCATGGGGTCCACCTTGATATGGTCCAAAACTCAACCAAGGGTTTCTTTTTGTTTTGCTTTGTGGAGTTCAATCATGTGCGGTCCATATTAAGCCATGGGCCTTGGTATGTTTGGTTCTCTCTGTTAGTTTTTCAAGCATGGACTTGTGACTTTTCCATCTCGGATGACACCAAGTTGTGGGTCCTAGTCTGGATTGAATTTCCTAGTCTACCTTTGCCTTGTGTGTCATTTTTGAATAGTATAGCCTCCTCACTGGGGAGGGTTATTTGCATTGAGCTAGATAGGTTCTTTTAGGCCCACCCCCAAAAGAGGGTTTGTGTGGAATTTGACCTTTCCAAAAATTTAAAAGACTCCATTGATATCCAAATTGGAGCTTTCCACCACACCCAAAAGGTCACCTATTTTAATCTTCCCAACACGTGCTATAGGTGTGAGTCAGCGGACCAAAAGATAAAGGACTTCCCTTTAGTAGTGCCTCATGCACCTTCTCCGCCACGAGATGTTGAAAAGCCTTGGTCGGCTGCTGCATCTACTGCCAAACCTAATGCAAAATGGACTACGGTCACGAATCGAAAGAATAAATCCACTAGTTTTGGGTCAGGTCTTGTGACCTCTAAGCCAGTGAAAGATGTTTCAAAACCTTTTGTGAAGGGGAAAGAAGCTCCAGTTGGAGCTGATTATGTTTTGCAGAAGCCTAGGCCAAAGGCTATGCCTCGACTGGCTACTATCATGTTAACACAGCCGAATGTGGCTTCACAACTGAATGTGGCTTCATAGCCGAATGTGGCTTCTCCTATGATAGGAGCTCACAGGTGTTCTCGCAGGCCTTCCCCTCCTAGAGAAGAAGTGGAATATGTTCAAGAAAAATGGAGGATATCCTCCCCTTCCATTCAGATTGGATCAATTTTGGCAGAATTTTTATAGAATCGTTCCTCTTCTCTGAATGAAGAGGAATCAGGTTTTGAAAACATGGAGGAGTTTCACTCATGAAGTTCCTTTCATGGAATATTCGAGGTCTGAAAGAGCTCTCCAGAAAGTATTCTATCAAGGATACCTTGTGCAAGTACTCTGGTGTTGAAGCGCTTTGTCTCCAAGAAGTTAAAATTTTTGGTTTTCTACTTGTCGCGACTAGTCATTCTATTTGGCCAGCTAATAAAATGTTTTGTACTACCCATGATGTTGGGCGTGGCAGAGCTGTCATCATTTTGGCCCCACGGTGCCACTCCTCTTGGATCAACCATGGGTTTGATCCCACTCATTGGCTCGTTTGGATCCTTCTCAACATTGATAATCATTCCTTTGGGATTATTAATGTCTATGCTTCTAATGATGTGGAACACTCTTTGCTCTGGAGTTGGATTGTTGATTCTTTACTAGTTGCTACCTAGTTACTCTATGGGGACTTGAACATGGTAGAAATGGCATCTGAAAAAGATGGAACTCTGCCATTCAGATGGGCAACTAGGGAAAGGGAGGCATGGTTTTACATGCACAATAAATTGGGGCCTTTTATCCCAATATTGGTTGCCGCCATTCTCATTCTCTCTAGCACACTTGGTGCAGCTACCGAGCTAGTTCTGATAGAATATTTAAGCACCTTGATCGTGCCATGATCTTGATGTAATATTTTTTCTCATTTGACAGCTCCTCTCTCCTGGTTAAGCTGTTAGTTGATGCGACTTTGTCAGATCATTTCCCCATTTCTTTTTGCATTGAATGGGAGACTCAACAGCCTAATACATGTAAAACTCAATTTTTTTTAAACACATCTTTACTCTGCCATAAGCCAACCCTGACCCACATTCATAGAGTTTGGAATTTGGAGTGCAGGTCAGCTTGTCATACAGGCTGGATTTCTTGGTGGAATGAGGCTATCATCCGCATGGCTAGATTTTGCGCATTTATGGGTGCTAGCTGTCTATTTTTTGCTAGTGGTCTTATGAGGCTACCACTGTTGACCTCCATGAAACCTCCAAGGCTTTGGTGGCCAGCCCCTTTTCTTCTTCCTTACAAGTCAGGGTGGCGAAGCTAAGGCACAAGAAACAAATTGCTGACAGCTATGTTGCTCGAGGAGCACAAATCAAAGCCCAGTTACACTGGCTATAAGTTGGTGATTGTGCCTCCAAAGAGTTTTTCTTGGCTTTGTGTGCCAGTCACTCATCCCTGAGCATTAAAAAAATAAAATATGGTGCTCAAGTTGTCTCTAAGCTACCTGACATTCTCCAGGCCTTTGTGCATCATTATGAGAAATTTTTCACTATACGGGAAGTCATGCCTGTGTGACAACAAGCCCTTTAGGATTGCCTTGCTGTTGTGCCAAATAAGCTTTCTTCAGTTCAGAAAAAAATTTGTGATCAACTTTTATCAGTTGATGATCTCAAAGAGGTTGTTTACTCCATGGCTGATGACAAAGCCCCGAGAATTGATGGTTTCCCTTGTGAATTCTACAAAGCCATGTGGGACGATATTGGGCATGATCTGCATCAAGTTTACTTAGAAGCGTTTCACTCTAATTCCCTGGGTAACTTAATCAATAAAGGTAACATAAAATTCATACCTAAACCAAATGACCCAGAAGAAATCTGTAATTGGAGACCTATCACGCTTCTTAATGTCTCCTACAAGATTATCGCCAATACTTTAGCTCTTAAAATCCACCATCTTCTACCTCAGATTGTGCGCCCGAAACAAACTGGGTTCATCAAATCCATATTTATTTTAGATAATATCATTGTTGTTTGGGAAGGCATGGAATGGACCAGATGCTCAAACCAGAAATCTATGTTCATTAATATTGATTTTTCCAAGGCTTATGATTGCATTGAATGGCCATTTATTCTTTCTATACTACAAGCCTTGGGTTTTGGGCCCAGTTTCATTCAATATATTCGAATGCTCTTTGCGGATGCCTCAGCTTGTATCACCATCAATGTTCGGCAATCCTCTACCTTTGGACTCTTTCGTTCCATTGGGAAAGGGTGCTCGCTAGCCCCCTCTTTATATGTGCTTGCAACCAAGGGTTTTGGTTATCTTTTGGCCAATGTGGTTTCCCAGCAGTGAGTCAATGGCATTTCTCTTCCCAACTCTCAGGCTCAACTTGTTAATGGCCATTTTGTTGATGACTCATTCCTCACCCTTTTGGAGGATGAGGATCTCATTGCAGTGACTCTTGAGTGTCTTAATACCTTTTGTCTTGTCTCTAGCTTTTCCATTCAGTGGCATAAAACTTTGTGTTATCGATAATCTATCTTTCCCTCACCGTAGTGGCTACAACAGTATGGTTGGAAGTGGATTAGGCCTAGTGAATTTTTTCAGTTTCTGGGCATTCCCTTTGCTTTTCAGGCATCTCCGGCTAAGCTTTGGAAAAACGTGCTCTCCAGAGTTGAGCAGAAGCTTACTTATTGGGTTACTAAGCCCCTCTCTTTAGCAGGGAAATTCTAGGTGTGTTCCAAAATCTTGGAGGCCACCCATGTTTATTATTCTTCTTGTTGGGCCCCTTCCCAGGCTGCCTATGGAAAGCTTGAGAAGTTGCTTTGTGATTTTCTCTAGGCCTCCTATGAAACTCATAGAGGGTTTCATAGTGTGGCTTTGGAATTTTGTTGTCTTCCTAGAGATTCGGGAGGCCTCAGGTTACTTTCTACTCAACGACAAGGGACTACTCTATGTGTTAAATGGATTATTCGTGCCCTTACTGGGGACGAGGCCTGGAAAATTCTTCTTAGGCATAGTATTCAATCCAGCTTCCCAGTTCATAGACCTACCTAGAAGGGGATTGGTTTTCAAACCGTTTTGGTCATGAATGAACTAGTCCAGATTGTTGGGACTTTTGTGGCCAAAAGCATCTGGTGGCCCTGGGAAGTTGTCAAACCTTGGCTCTATTAGGCTGACTCTGGTTTTCAAGATGGGCTTTCTCTCAACCAACATAATTTTTTGTGGTTGCCTCTTTTTGCTAGAAATGGTCAACCACTGGCTAAGTCGCCAGGGCTTAAGGCACTCAGATTTCACAAGGGTATCCTGACCCTACAACAGATTTTTTCTAGACCCACCATGCGTATCATGTCATGGGATGCTTTTCGTGCCCAATATAGGCTTCATAACCAGGACCATGCTACTTATGATGGTTGAGTGAATGCAATTCTTGCTAAAATGCTTCATAAGGTTGGAATTTGTGGGACCAAACCTTGGTGGAAAGACTGGAAGTGGTATCTAGACACCCCTTTCAGGAATTACAAACCTCAGCTTGGTTATAGGTGGTGATCACCACATTTTCCTATGATTCAAAGTTTGAACCAGAGGTGGCTTCTTCAATCTCCCACTCATGTCTGGCATAAAATATTTGCTGCCACTTGGTTTGCAAGTGTTGAGCTAAAGCTTTCCCACTTTTCCTGGTGTATTATTTTCTAGGGCTTACCTGTGGGCTCTCGGCTGGTCCACCTGGGGATCCGGGATCCTCGCTGCCCTTTTTTTGGGCAAGCTGAGAATTTTAAGCATCTTTTATGGTTTTGTCCCAGAGCTCAACAACTTTGGACTCTACTTCATGACTTTTTTTAGCCCTTTCGACCAGAACCTTTCTCCTGGCATATGGTGTTGCTTGAAGATTCTCCTAGAATTCCTACAAAATTCACCTAGCTTTGGCACACTTTCAGGGTGGAAATTCTCTTCAATATTTGGAAGGACAGAAATGCTTGCATTTTTTCACATTCTCAAATGGATATTCATGTATCTTTATATGTTAAAGCTATGATTTTCTCTAATGTGCTTTTATAGGTTCAAGTGCAAGCTAATAAAGTTGCACTTGACATTTCTCACCTCTAGGTTCTCCTGGAACATTGGGGCAATGCCCCTTGTACTGTTGCTCAGGTCCCCGCTTTTTCCACCTCTTCCCGTGGCTGGTCACCCTCCAGGGGCCAATAGTGGAGTGGCTCTACGCATCCCCATTCATAGCTCTCACCTCAGCAGGATTCTCACACTCCTCGGTGAAACTGTTCTCTGCCATGGGCTTCTCAAGGGTGACCTTCTGGTAGTGCTTCGAGGAGTGGCGGTGGTGGTCTTGGGTGGCCCTCTGATGATCCTCCTGCTTCTAGCTTTGGGTGGCTAGTTACTAGTAAATCATTCCCGCATATGGTGCTTGCAATCTCACCCCGGCGTGAGGAAGAAGATAAAGAGAAAAAAGATGTTGATGATGGTTGGGGTCCTCATCCTGATGTCACTCCAGACCTCGCTGATGTATGGGGGAAAAAATTAGATGACAAAGACCCTCCTGGCTTTGTTGGCACTACTCTAGCTGCTTAATGGCCTTTTTATCTTTGTTATTTTTGGACTTTTAGGCTTAGCCCATGTTATCTGTTAATTTTTTGGGCATTTCCCATGTGACTCTTGGGTTGTGCCTTTCTACCACCCACCCTTTTTTGTGAATATGTATCTTTATATTTGAATTAATATAAATAGCTGCCAATTCATCAAAAATATAAAACAGTAAGTGAAATGAGGAGTTCACCAGGTCTGGTGGGTGACTCAACCTTCCAATGGCACATCCTACCTCAGAGGACTGGCACTCTATGACCATGGCTTTATGAGGTCTCCATCCATTGGGGCATACTTCCTTTCTTGGTTATCCTTATAGTCATTGTCCCTTGCCCTTGCAGCTGTCATTTCCTTTACCTCTTCTTTGACCTCTATGGACCTCTATCCTTTGCTCTTTCATACCCTTCCTTCTCAGATGGCTGCCTACTTCACCTCAAAAATCATAGAGAAAACAAAAGAAAACAGAAATGATTCGCTACCATTAAGGAGGATTAGGGTTAGAATATCAATAGTCCTTAAAAGAGGCATGAGATAGGTACCCTTTTAGAAGAAGTAGGATTTATTTTAAAATAAAAATAAAATAAAAAACAACTCACATTTCTAGTTTCTTCACAAGAATATAGGGGGTGCCTAGTGTGGTTGATTTGGCTTTTTCCACCTTAAAGAGATTCAACTAAATTATTATGTTAATTACTTAGGTAATAAATAAATGTCATATTCTTACGTTATTTAAAGAATTTGATATTAATTTGGTGGAGGTTCTAGTTCAATTGGTTAAATCATCTTTTTGGAAACAAGAGGTCACGAGGCTTAGTCACGCTTCTGTCTTTGTGGTACCAGAGGGTGTGTTGTGTCAGTGTGCCAGTGTCAAGTCACTAGAAAAGGCATTGCAGTTTATAGGGAGGCTACCCGATTGAGTCTAAAAAGAAAAAGAAAAAGAGAAGAATTTGATATTAGTATTTATGTTATTTATTATATATCTTGAATATCTAGTAAATAAATATATAAAAATTTACCATGTGGTACATTAAAGAATTAATTAATTTATTATATGTATATCATGTAATATATATAATATAAATAAATATAAATTATTTGTTATGTTTTAAAGATACATAAAATATCTTATATTATTATCAATATATAATATGATGCAATATATTTATGGTTGTAATAAATAAATACAAACTTGTTTTAGTGTTTACATACAATATTATCGAGAAGTTAGGCAACATTGGATGGCATTTTTGGCTCTGTGTGTCGAGCTAGGGCAAGCATGCCCTAGCTCGCTTCTCTGATTGCTTCTGGTTTTGTGTTGGTGGGGGAGTCTGTAGATGTTGGGGGCTCTCTGGTAGCTATTTCTTCCTTGCTGCTAACTCTTTTTTCCTTCTGCTGTCTTTTTGTGTGTGGCAGTCATTTCGTGGCTTCCTGAGTTGCGACCTATGAAGAATTTTTCCTGGCTAGTGTTGGGTGTCATAGGAAGGCTTTTTGGTTGTGTCTTAGTTGTTTGGAGCGTGGGTTTGGGGTTCTGTCAAGCAGCGGTGTGTAGTGTGGTGGTGATTGGGGGTTTGGTGTTGAAGGCAGGGGTTGTGGGTGTCGTGCTTGTGGTGTTTTTTGAGCCTTCTTTCGTTGGTGTGAGGGGTGGTGTGGTGTCATTTCCTTGGGGGAGGTTCTTTGTTTTTGTGGTCTTTAAGGGCGTGCATGTCCTTGCATGTTTGTTTGGGGCCTATTCTTCATCAATGGGGCTTAGGGAATCGTTTGGGGCTAGTCCCAAGCTGGATTTTTGTTCTGCACTTGGCTCAAAAACCTCACAGTAGGATCCAAAGATTTTTGATAATAACCTTTTCTCGATGGAACCAGAGAAGCTTGAGATGGGCTCATCAGGAGGGCTTCAGATTTTGAAGATTAATGGGTGCCTAGAAAGGTGTAAAGAGAGGTCGAATGTAGTCATTCCGATGGAGATGTTGGCAGAGGATATTGATTACTAATCAAGGCATTCTTTGTTCTGCAAGTTCTTGGGATTGAAAATTTTGCTACAATTTCTGGATGCATGGGCACAAAGGACGTGGATGCCAGAGGGGGAGATGGAGATCTGAATCTTGGTGAATAACTATTTCATGGTTACTTTTGATTGCATGGCTGATCAGAATAGGGTTTTTGAGGGGGGGCTCTACTTTTACAACCAAGTGGGTTTGTTCATTAAGCCATGGCATGCGGGCTTAACCTGGTGGAGGAGCTCCCGAGTCGGGTTCCTATTTGGGTTCATCTTCTGAGGCTCCCAGTTGAATGTTGGCACGAGGATGTTTTGTTCTTACTAGCCTCAAGGTTGGGGAAACCTATTGGTTCGTTGCAACAGATGCAATTCAGGAAGGTAATGACTTATGCCTGTTTTTGTGTGGAAATTGATTTAAATAAACCATTGCCAGACTCTCTAGAGGTGTGTGCTGGAGAGTATTCATGGGTGCAGCAGCTCAACTATGAAACTTTACCTTTTCATTGTCGTCTTTGCCATGAGTATGGCCATCTCCAATGTAGATGTCCAAAGACCAAGCCTCTGGAGGCTCAATCAACTCAACCTCCTCGTCAACCACCTAGGAGAACAAGGGCAAGGACCCTATTCCAGGTGGTGGGACTGGGGATGATGGTTTCATTCCAGTCAGAGCTCAGAATAGAAATAAGGGACAAAAAATGAATCCAAGGGAAAGGCAAGATGATGATTCTTTTAACAAGTTTGAGATATTGGATGAACTTAGTCAGCAAGAAGTGAATCCAGGAATACTAGATTTGGGTCAAGGGACTTTGGATATTGAACAGCATGGGCCACCTGTGGAGGTAGTACAGATTGCCCAGTAGGAGATGAGTATGGTAATGTTGGGATTAGAGTAGGATGGGCAAGATCTGGGGCAGGTCGGGCTCAATTCAAAGGTGGCTATTGTTTCACAGTCTGATGGGGTGAGAAACCTAGTTTCATACCAATAGATGGTGACTCAGAAAGAGTCGAATTGCATTGTTGAATCTGTGAAGGGAAGTGAGGCTCAGGCTCATCCCTTGCAAAAAGCGAGCTCGGAGGTGAGTAAGATCAATAAGGTGTCTCCCCATTTGGGTATTCTACAAAAAGAGCTGAAGAAGGGGGGGTGAAGAAAGGTTTGAAGTTGGGGAGGAAGAAAGATGTGGAAAAGATTAAATTGATTGGGAGACTTTGGTGGAGTCGGGGTCAGTTAAGACTTTGGACTCACATTTCTCGGGTCCTTTGAAATGATAGTCCTTTCATGGAATGTAAGGGGCTTGAACAGTGGCCCTAGACAAAAAGCTATTCAAGAGTTGGTTAGGTGTCACTCTCTTGATGTCCTTTTCTTGTAGGAGACTAAACTTTCTATTGAGTATATGATGGATTTAGCACCCAAACTGTGGAGAAATGGGGAGTTCCAGTGCATTGGATCTCTTGGGTCTTCTTGGGGGGTGGCTTGCTTTTGGGACCCATGAAAGATTTTTCCCCAATGGTGGGTGTCCTCTAGGTCCTCCCTCTCCATGATGGCTTCTTGTTTTATGTCGGGAGAAAGTGTTCTCTTATCCAATGTGTATGCGCCTGTGCATTTGCAAGGCAAGCAAAGCCTATGGTCTTTCATTTGATCTATTCGTAGCATGGTTCCTTACCACCCTTGGATTATAGGGGGTGATATTAATGCTATCACAGAGCTGGCAGAGAAGAGAGGTGGTATTGCTAGGTTGGAGGCTTCCGCGTTACTACTCCAGGACAACATTTTTTCTTTGAATCGGGTTGATGTCAAACTGAGCAATGGTCTTTTTACCTGGAATAATAGGTGGGTGGGTGACAATTGCATTGCTAAATGCCTAGATCGGTTCATGGTCTCTTGCTTTTGGGTTAGTGGGTTGTGGTCATCTAGCTCTAAGATATTGGACTGGAGGGGTTCAGACCATTGGCCTATTAAGCTTTCTATTCTTTCTACTCTCTTACCCAAGACTTCTTCCTTCAAATTCCAGTTGATGTGGCTGTGGGATCCTGACCTTCATGGCTATGTGGCTCAATGGTGGCAAGATGGTAGACCCTCCTTTGGTACGGCTATGTATGTTTTTGCTAAGCTTCTTCAGTTTGTTAAGTATCAGCTTAAATGTTGGAATTTTCAATGCTTTGGTAATATTTTCAGTGCTAAGTCGGCAGCTCAAGCGAATTTGGATGGTATCACTAGGTTGATTAGGAAAAATGGGGCTACGAAGAACCTGATGAAGGAGGAATCAAGGGCCTTGAAAGCTCTGGAAGAGTGGGAGGTGCGAGAGGAGATATTTTGGAAGCAAAAAGCTCGAGTTGATTGGCTCCAGGAGGGAGACAAAAAAATTTCTTTCTTCTTCAATTCTGTTAAGGCTAGGCATCATGGTAACTCTATTCCCATTTTAGTCAATGATAGAGGGGAGACTCTTTCCTCATTCTAGGATATCTCGAGGGAAGTAGTCCAGTATTTTACTTCTTTGTTCAGTGAGGATGTGCAGGTTAGCTTAATGGAGGAAGCTCATGTCCTCTCTTGTATTCCTTCTTAGGTGTCTCAGGACATGAAGGATCAACTCATGGGAGAAATTACCCTTGAGGAATTGGAAGAGATAGTATTTCAGATGAAGAAGGGGAAGGCCCCAGGCCTAGATGGTTTCCTGATTGAATTCTTTCAAGAATTTTGGGAGATTATCAAGATGGAGTTGTTGGTAGTTGTCCAGGAATCTCAAAAGAACAAGTAGATGTTAAAGGCGTTGAACTCCACTTTTCTTGCTCTTATTCCCAAGGAAGAGGGGGCATATAGGTTAAGTAGGTTTCATACTATTTCATTGTGCAATGTGGTATATAAGATTATCTCCAAGCTAATTGCTAATAGGCTAAAAAAGTGGCTACCAATGCTCATTTCTGAGGAGCAGACTGGTTTTGTGGAAGGCAGGTAGATTCTGGATGGTATTGTCATAGCTGCAGAGTCCATTCATTCTATGGCTAATTCAAGAGATAAGGCGATGTTTATCAAGCTTGATATGGACAAGGCATATGATAGGGTCCGATGGGCTTTCCTTCAGAAGGTTTTGGGTGCTTTGGGCTTCAGTGAGGACTAGATTCAATGGGTCATGAGTTGTATCAAGTCAGTTTCATTCTCTGTCTTAATTAATGAGGATCACACTAAGCTTTTCGGTGCCTCCCGTGGGTTACGGCAGGGTGACCCTCTCTCTCCATACCTATTCCTCCTTTTGGTTGAAGGTTTGGGGCACCTCTTGCGGAGACATGTGGAGTTGGGCCTGATCTAGAGGTGGTGTTGGGGGGGTGATTTACCCCCGCAATCCCATTTGCAGTTTGTTGATGATACAGCTTTGATGGGGATGGCTACTATTCCGGAAGCCATGGCTTTCTGTAACGTTCTGGATATCTATCTTAAAGCTTCAGGTCAGCAAATTAATGAGGACAAGTCTTCCATCTTCTTCTTCAACATGTCAAATTCTATTCAGAGGAGAATTGCTCAGATTCTTCGGTTTCAGATTGGGACCCTCCCGGTGACTTATCTTGGTATTCCTATTGATGTGGGCAGGTTATCTAGGGATTCTTGGATGTCTATCTTGGATAAATTTTGGGCTAAAGTGACCCACTGGACCACTCGCTAGCTTTCCTTTGCGGGTAGGGTTCAGCTACTTAAGTTGGTTGTTCAAGCTCTCCCTATTTACCGATGTATGCTTCAGGTGGCCCCTTTGGGCTTTGTTAAGGAAATAGACTCATTAGCAAGACAATTCTTATGGGTTGGAAGTTTTTCCTCTTCAAAATGGAGCCTTGTTACATGGGACATTGTGTGTTGGCCAAAGCAGTATGGGGGTTTGGGGCTAAGGCATTCCTCACTGGCAGGTACTGCTCTAGCTGCGAAACTTTATTGGCGATGGTGTACAGAGCAGGATAGGATATGGGCCAAGATCCTTTCACTTAAGTATTTCAAGGAGATGCCTTGGGAAGATATCCCTCGGTACCCTTTGGTGGGGAAGGGGTCAGCCATTTGGGCTACTCTCAAGAAAGGAGTGGCACTTGTCAAGGAAGACTTATTCTGGATTTGTAAGCGTGGGACAGAGGTTCACTTTTGGGTTGACTCGTGGGATGGTTACCCCCCCATTATCTCTCAGTTCCCTAACTTGGAAACCCTGAGTCAGAGATTTTTTGATGTGGTTTAGTTAAGGGTGTGTGACTTTAAGGTGTTTGATTGTCATGGGCAACATGTGAGAGCCAGATGGAAGAAGCCTGATGAATGGCCGATGGTGGGAATGGAGGAAGAGTGTATGATGCTTCATAAAATCCTTTTGGGTAGACAGTGTAGTTCCCTTCGAGAGAGGGATGTTCTTGCTTGGTCTCCCAATAAGAAGGGTCAGTATACTATTGCTTCAGGTTACCAGAGGTTGTTGGCTCAAAAGGTGGAAGGAATTGAAGTTCCTTGGTGGAAGTGGGCCTGGCATAAGTTTGCTTGGCCCAAGTGTAACTGTTTTGTTTGGACTTTGGCTTGGAACAGGTGTCTCACATGGGATAATATTCAAAAGCGTGGCTTCCAAGGACCCTCTAGGTGTGTTCTGTGTGGAAATGATGAGGAGAATGCTTCTCACTTATTTTTTAGGTGTCCTTTTTTAGTGCAGCTCTGGCATTTTTTGTGGGGAGTTTGGAACAACCCCTGTGTTCATGCCTCCTCCTTGGTGGAATTTTGGTCAAGTTTGGGGAGACCACCCTCGTTGGCACCATTCTTACAGGATGTGTGGCATGTTGGGCCTATCTTTCTATTGTGGCAAGTGTGGTTGGAATGAAATAGGAGGATTTTTAGAGGAGAGCACTTGCAGATACAACAGGTTTGGTTTAGAATCCTCGGGATGATTCAGGAGACGTTGGAAGCAAAGGGTGAGGTGGTGTTGCCACTTGAAAAAAGGGATGCAGAGATGGTGGATAGGCTGAGATTCAAATAGTTATCCCCTGCGGCTGCTTGTTGTAAGTGTGGTAGGTGGGTGCGAGAGCGTGTTCAGAGGGAGGGGAATTGGAATCCCCCTCCTGTGGACACTTTGAAGATTAATACTGATGGATCTTCCAAGGGAAACCCAGGCCTTGCCGGAGTTGGTGGGATTGGTAGAGACTCTTCCGTCTCGGTGGTTTTTCTCTTTTCTATTCATAAGGGTTTTCAGACTATTAACCTTATGGAAGGATTGGCGATTCTTTACGCTTTGGAATGGGCCTATGATAGGGGTTGGCATAGGGTTATTTGTGAAGCGGATTCTCAGGTTCTTGTTAACTTGCTCAATCATAAGAAAATGTCTGATGTTAGCTAGCAGCTGGCGGTGGAAAGTTGGGATTTTGATGGAAATGGCATCTTTTGTCCATATTCCAAGGGAATGGAATAGGACTGTGGATTGTTTGGCCAAATGGACTTCTATGCGTGGGGAAGGATGGCAGATTGAGGATTGGGCGCGGAGCCCCCAAGAGCTTAATTTGGACCTAGAGAGAGTTCTTGCTGAAGACATGGAGGGTGCGGGTTGATTTTTTCTCTTGCTTTGCTGGTTCTTTTTGGGCTTCTTCCCTATATGTATTGTAATGCTTGTTTATGATATTCAATAAAGTTTTTACCCTTTTTAAAAAAAAAAAAACATACAATATTATCATAAAATAAATTTATTAATTGGATTGAAAAAAAAAATAAAAAAAATTGTATATATATTTATGTATATAAGACGTAACTTTCAAATAAGGATTTTTGTTTTAAATAAAATGTGATGATATATTGAACATATTATGCTCTTGATTCTTATGATATATTTATACTCGCACATATGGGTATATGCGCCAACATTTAATCTTCAACCATCAAATATGGATACCATACAACATTGAGTACACAAATTCGTATTAAAATTAATAGATATTTTTATATATATTTTGTGTAGGTTCAAACATGTTATAAAAAATTGAAATATTATAAAATGATATACCTCATGTTGCATAAATCATCATACAAGATTGTAAATTTAAATAAGTAAATAGTTATATATTCAAAGTAATGAAGAAAAAAGGGTACACCCTTTCCTTGCTTAATTTAAGAATAATTAATGATAAAGTGGAGTTGATATCACCTTGATCTAGTGTTGTGATGAGTTTTACATGTTCACATTAGGTTTTGGGCCCTTCTAAGCTAAATAAACTTAAATTTTCCCTAATTTAATGTTCTAAAGTGTATTTATTGACACTTTCACGTTAAATTTAGGGGGCTTGTAAATTAAGTGGACATAATGTAGTGTTGTAATGTGTTCTACACATTCATGTATTGGATTTAGGGCCCTTTCTAGCTAAATAGACCCAATTTTGTCTTAATTTAGTGTTGTAAAGTGTAATTATTTACACTTTCACATTAGATTTTGGGCCCTATTGCATTTATGACCTTTATATCATTATTAATAGGCCCCTAAGACTCTATATTGTGCATTCCAAGTTATATTTCGATCAAAAACTTGACAAAATGAACACAAGCCTAATTTCACACTCCCTGACACTTTAGCAATCAAAATAGGCCCTATGGGACCCATTCGTCACTTTGGGTGAAGGAGTCCCATTTAGGTGGGACCCATTTACCATAGATGGTGAATGAGTCCCATTTGACCTATTTTCAAGGTTCTAAGTGGGAAAAATTGGATTTTAAGTTCAAATTTTGTGTATGTCAGCCTTTGGGATCTAATACATGGGATATTAGGTGGATTTCCTATATAAACAAGCTTTGAAATAACTATTTCGTATAATCTTACATGATATCAAATCAAGCAAGCAAGAGTTAAGCATTCCAAGACTTTACAAGATCATCAAGATAGCATTCAAGATCATTTTTAAGGCATTCAAGGGTAGAATTCTTCATCAATTACTACAACAATTCAAGATCCATCATCATGTCAAGCATATCAATCCATAAGAATGTTATTGAGCTAGTGTTGTGATGTGGCATTGAAGACCCAAGATCAAGCATTGTTCTACTCCTATCGTTAAGATCAAGATCTACATCCTTCATGGCCATTTCATGTTGAGTTGCAGATTTACAAGACATCATTCACAGAGCATTATTCAAGTTATTATTGTCCACGATTCATGTTCTTTGTTTCATGCTTCATCCCTTCATTTCATATTCTAGTCATTTCATTTAATTACCTATAAGGGTTTTGACCAAGGCAAACCCCTATTCCCTAACAATCAACACTTTTCTCTCTCTTTGTGTAATTACAGATCTAGGTGCATTGAAGAATTGAAGGATCATTAATTAGGTTACAAGCTTGGAGAATTTTTTTGGAGTTGTCTTCCCATTTACAAAATTGTAATCTTCACTAATATGTCACCTACCACCATGAAATCAGAGTTTTAGATCCAAAAACTTGGAGAAGCAAATTGAGCAGACTCAGAAGAATAGATTCAAACTTTTAATTCCTAAAAAAGTGAAATGGGACTGATAATTCACCATAAGTGATGAATGAGTCCCACTATAGGTGTTTTTCAAAGATTTTTGCAGATTCAGATACCCTTTTTCCTTAAACCTATTTTTGTATAGAAGTCTAGATTTTGGACTGATTCACCCAGAATGACAAATGAGTCCCACTAGGTCAAAAATTTAGAATTTCTAATTATTTAGAACTCCTTCTAGTCATCTTTACATTCCTAGGTGCACACATTTCATTTCAGAACCTATTATTCTTTTTTATAGGCATTTCTAGGTCATTTAGTGAAGGTTTGCATTGAACTAGGGTTTTTCATTTCATCTTGCATAATACTTTGCATTGTATTTGTCCTTCCAAGTTATTATTTGGTGGTGACCCCTCATTAGTTTACATTCAGCCCCTAGGACAGACTCTCAGTAGATCTCTTTCTCCCATTATTATCATTTGATTGAGATCTTTAGGGCATCCTTGAATGTGAAGCATATAAAACTTGTTGCCCTAGGTCCTAAACCCTTAGTGGCAACAATTTTCTATCTTACATTTTCATGTTTCATTTCATTCATGATTCATTTCTCATTAAGGTTTGATTACCAAAATAGGGTTTGACCAAGAAAAACCCCCATCGCCTAACAAAAAAATATTTTTCTTCTCCTTTAATGTATGTTGCAATTTTATAGGTTGGAGAAAAGGTGGATTTGAAGCTTTCAAACTAACAAAATTGCAAAGTTGCAAAAGTTGTCTTAAGAAGTTGTCAAGGCTCACAAAAACTTAAATCTAGAGCAAGATATCCAACATATTTACATGAAACTAGTGGGAAAATGCTTATCTACTCCATCTTTAGAGGCTCAAAAAGTTTATGTTCAAAATTTTGCTCCTAAGACACTTTTCACATTTTTAGGACACTTTTCAATAGTTTGGGAATATGAGCCCCAATACACCAATTTTTCTAGTCTTCTATAGATCCAGATTAGTCAACAAGAGAATTTAGATCCTACCCAAAAATCCTAGACTTAGACTAAGTCACCTAGCTTGGCGTATCAGTCCTAATGAGCTTCAAACAGTAGAATTTCAAGGTTGAAGACCTTGTTTCAACTACATCATTCTTCCCAGTACTTTTTTATTCATTCAATTTTATTATTCTAATTTTGAGTTCAATTTTCTAGGTCATATAGTTAGATTTGCATATTGTTTTCATTCCCTTCTTTTTAAGAATTTGCTTAGTGGTGAACCCCTTTATAATCACACCTAAGGAGACATTGTAGAAATCTCTTTTCCTAATTGGATCATTAGGTTGAGATATCTAGGGTTTCCTTGAATTAACTAAGAGTTAAATAGGTCCTAAACCCCCCTTTTTCATTCTCCTGAAAGGGGGAACCCTATTTCCTATGGTTCAAAAATGTATATAAATACAAGTATTTTCCACCATTTTAATCCTAAAATTTTTTAGAAGTGAATTTTGAGATCATAATTGAGCATCCTAAAAGTAGTCAAGAGCTAAATTTGTAGAATAATACCAACATTATTTCAGTCAAGCATCATGTTAGTAATGTAGTTTTCATGTGAGTTTGTGTATGTTTTAAATCTATTTTTTTAGTGCATGCTAACACTTGTAGGGCATCAAATCAAGAATCTAATTCTCCTTGAAGGGGATGAGTACAATGACTTCAATCCATCAAGGAATATAGATTTGAGTGGTAAGTTATAGAAATTGTCAAATTGTCACTTATTTATCATTTAGGCTCTTCCCAACTAAGGCTAAGCTCTCTTTTACATCATCATAGTCATTGTATATATAAATACTAACATAGGGTTTCACTTATGCAACCCCCTATACAACATAACCATTTCCCCTATTTCTTGTGTGCAAGTTAAAAATCTAAAACAAATTTGAAGAGGATTGAAGATCTAATTGTTCATTCAAGAATTCAAGTTCTACAAATAAGCAAATTAGGGAAAGCTGATTTTATTGGTGATTGACAAAGTTCTACACTAAGGATAGAAGAGATGAAGCTACATGTAGGGACCAACAAAATTCTAAATTTTGATTTTAAGTACCTACATCTCTAGGTCCAGGGTGCCAACACCCATGTCAACCATTTCAAGCTTAGATTTATATGCCAAATTCCTCTGTGCTACTCTCTCCTCTTTTAAATACTATTTCTATCTTTCAATTCTTTAATTTTTGGAGGGTAATCCCACAATAGTGGGTTACACTTTTTAGCCAAACTTGACATTGAACTGAACTTTTTAACTAAACCTTCACTTTCTGACACCTATAGTTGCTAAACCATGAGGAAGTTGAAGATGATGCATAATAGTCATTTGTGACATTTTTCTATTGATTCTAAATATATATATTTTTAATTTTGGAATCAAATTGCATTTCCTTTTCTATCCCCTTCGATAACTAGTTTTTAACAGTAAACAACATTTTTAAAGAGGTTTTTTATTATATAACACATAAGAATTTTCTATGAAGAATAAAGTTCTATTTAAAAAAAATAAAAATAGATTTGTAACTATGATTCTAGCTCCTTCATTTTCTTTCATAGTGTTTTATTGAATTATTTTTCTTAATTAAGTTTTGAAGTCAACCTAATTATAAATTAGATATAGGTTTACTGTATAACACAAATTTTCTTGTATATATAGAAATTAAATTTTATTTCTTTTGGGATCAAGGACATCAATGCCAAGAGAATATATATTTTTTATAATTTGTTTTGTAAATCTACTATTTTTCCACATGTGTAGAATATAGATCTTCATTTTCAATGAGAAACCTACATTCACAAGAAATAAAAAGTAAATAGAATAATCAAATTAAATTTATTTAAAATTATACTTTTTAGGAAGCTTATAATAAGGAATACGTACTTACAAAACATAAATTTTAAATGAATTCATTTGATCCCCCAAAAGGTAAACCAAAAGTGGTTTTTTATCAAAATTTTGATAGGTGTAGAGTAGACTCCATTATAGCTATGGTTTAAAACTAGTGGGGTTCTATTCAAGGGGGTTTGATCTAATGAGGTTTGATCTAATGGGGTTTGATCAAACCCTCTTTAATTAAAATCATTTAAATGGAACTTGTAGTAACAAAAAATTTATCCCTTTTCCAGACTCGACTTGGGAATTTAATTTTCATTGAATTAACCTAATTTTGTCTAGTTTTAATGTTGCAATGTGTTGTAACACATTCACATTCATCTTGGGACCCCTTTTAATAAAATGTACTGTACTTGTAACTTATTTATGGTGTTGTAAATTGTTGTAACACACTTTCACACTTATCTAGGGTCCTCTTAATTAATTATGGTTAATCATAGTTAATTAGCCCCTTTAATTTAAATTTAAGCCTTATTTGTGACACCTTTCGAGGATCCATCCTGAAACCCGTAATTAAAATTGTAAAACATTTAATTAGGAAAAATCAATGTCCTAGAAATTGGTGTTAGGACCTGTTCACCCTACATGGAAAATGGGTCCTCCCTCTATAGGACCCCCCTTTCTTTGCATATTTCACATGGAATTTTGATGTTCTTTCACCCCCTGAAAGTATGGTCCTGGAAATTTTTGCTAGGACCCATTCACCCTAGGTGGAAAATGGGTCCTTCCTTAATAAGGACCCCCTTTTTAAATTTGATTATGGTGGGATTTCAGTAACATTCATTTCTAGATTTGGTTTCGGCTTGAATTGTTTGAATTTTGGGGTTAATCTCTTGATTTAGTATAAATAAGAGGTTAATTCACATTGTTTCTCCTAGCAAGTTCAATTTATCATGAGTACATTCACAAGAGCATTAGATAACTTCAAAATCATTTCAAAGGAATTTTAAGGAAGACTTTCAAGAGTTTATTGGAGCAATTCAAGATCAATTCATCATGTCTAAGGCATAATACATTCCTACATGTTGTTGAGCTAAGATAATGGATGTAGCATTGAAGATCTACCTAGAAGCATTGTTACACATCTTATTCAAGATCAAGATCTACATTATTCATGACCACCTCAGGTTAGATTTCATATTTATATTCCAAGATAACATCCAAGGTATCATCAATTACATATTTCATGTTTCATGCTTCAATTTCCTTATTTCATCATTTGGTTTAATTACCTATAAGGGGTTTGACTTAGGAAAACCCCTATTCACTAACAATCAACAAGTTTTTCTCCTCTTGAGTGTGTGTTTTCATATTTACAGGTTGAAGATCAAGTGGAGAAGAAGTTTAGAGAAAAAATGTCAAAGTTGTCAAGTTGCAATATTGGCCTTTACAGTGCAAGAACAAAGAATTGAAGCCATAGAGTTTATTTCAGGTTTTTAGAAGCTAACAAATGAGGATCTAAGAGTGCAAACATCAAGGAAAATAAGATAGGTCTCAGTTTTAGAAACCCTAACAGGGACCCATTTCCTACTAAAGGCGAATGAGTCCTTTGTGCCATAAAATAGGCTTCTTACAATAAGGTACACACCATTTTAAGCTCTAAAAACTCCCCTCATAGTTGCTATAATAGTTAGGGTTAGTTTATGATTATTATTTGCATCTTTTGGCTCTCAATTGTTTTTTTGGTGGAAAAAAATAGTAGTTCATCATTTTGGTCAATTAATTTTGGTGCACCCTATTTTTCACCTAAAGAAAACCTTTCAAGGCTTAAATCATTATTTTTTCTAAAAATATGTGATTTTAGCAAAAAATCAGAATGTCCCAAAAAGTGTAACTATTATTGTGATAGCACCCTGGAAATCATGAAAGTTCATTGCATTTTTACAGTGTAACATAAGATCGTAGTCTCACTAAAGTGGGGGCTAAATATATTATCATAAATTGTGATCCCTAACAATTTCACACTATATAAACAACCTATTTTATGTATAACATTAATTATGTTAATAATTTAATCATTTTGGAGCCAGATTGGAAATATATATATATAAACATCCTTGAAATCTTGAGAAATTTTGGCAAAAAACACCTAATCAACAATGAGGTTTCCCTTAGTCTATGCCCACAAAGATCGATTAGGATGCATATATAAACACATTTTTCTCTCATCTAAACATTAGGAAGCATTATGAACAAGGCATTATGATGAAGAATTATATGAGTTATCATGTACGTGCTAGCTCAAAAATCATCATCTATCAAATAAACTTTGGTGGCAACTTATGGTGTGAACATCACTTCAAGAGAAATTTTATACCTAAGGTAACATTATCAACTATCATTTGGGTAAAAGCACAAAACTATGTCACACTTTCAACCAAAAAGTTATTTATGAGAGAATTACTTTTGACCAATATGTTTTCTGTCAAGAGGGTTTTGACCGAAGCCACGAGGTAGTGACATGGTGCCTATGTTTCGGTACGTTTTCAGCTAAGTGACTTTTGGCTGAAAGTCACTCGATCGAAAATGTATTGACATAAATGATTGAAATAAAATAAAATAAAAAATGACAACTCGACCATTTTGCATGCTCGGGCAAAAGCATTTGGGATGAGAGCTCGTTGGTCGAGGTCAAGATCAACAACTCCCATATATACCCAGGTTTTGTGTATTGCTACATTATACATTTGATTTTTCAGCTCTATGGGATGTATTTCAATTGGGAGTTATGTGGGATGTATTTTGAGTCAGGGTTTGTTTGATTGGTTGAAAGAAATTCGATTGGTTCCATTTTATTGGCTGAATGTGTTGAAAATTTATGGTGTTTGTGATTTTCATGAAGGAAATACATATATTTTGTGATTAGTAATTTAGAACATTAAATGTCAATTTTTGTTGTTTAAACCATTTAATTTTCTCTGGTGGATTAGAAATTTGGGGTTTTGTAACTTTTTGGAACATCAATGATTTAAAGCTACAAATTATATAGAAACCTCAAAATATCTGTTGGACTTGTATGTATCAAAATTATATAGAAACCTCAAAGTATATGACCATTTTGCACCTACATGCCATCCAGAGATATCAACGGCCATAAATAATATTCATGGGATAGTGATTTGCAAGCACTAGAAGTAAGGAATGTTGTATCTTGTCAGAAATCAAAGAATCTGTGTTGCTTTAAGTTTTATGAATGTGGCTCTTCCTAAAATAGTGACCAATTATTTATGCAAACAACATATTTTCTTTGTAAAATAAAATGTAAAAACTTATTTGTTATAAAAGGGAAACTGTTAAAAATAAGCAAAACATAATAACAGTGTAAATTTTTTAGATTACAATAAATACAAACCTCATGAATTTCCAATGTAGGCATATGTGGAAGGAAATCATTGCCAACAAAGAAACACATGAAGATGAAGTCATCCACAAGCTATTCAAAGTCAACCTAGAATGGGGGGTTTGGAATCCTCATGCCATACTCTAAATACTAATGCAGAGTCCAAATGTGGAGAAATTGTCAAACATTTAGACATCAAAATAGAATGTCAAAATAGTAAATACTAAAAACAACACTAATTAAGGATATCCCATAGAATCTATTCATACAAAAGTTATGCTCATTAAAAGGACAACTGGTGTTTACAAGTTAAAAAAGGACCTATGATTGTCTAAAGGTAGCTTCAATCTCAGTCTAACATCAAAGAATATGACTAACCTGGTAGGGATTTTTAGGAATAATAGTTATATGGGGTGAATATCATGAAACATTGCAAATTATTGTGTTGAGTAAGTACCTGTATACAACAACATTGAGGAAGAATTAGTTCTTCTTTTCCTTACGCTCACCAAATTAGTCCTCAAATTATTCTTATGGGTAGTAGGCCATCAAATTAGTCCTCTTGAGTGTTAGATACCCTTAAGAGGTGATGCAAAATGTGAGGATTGAAGTACTTAAAAGATTTGTGGCTGCTAATAATGACCCTCAAACACTCAAGTGGATCTGTGACTTAGAGACCTTAATTATCTTCAGTTTAGTCAATAGGCCACACTATCGCTTTATTTCACATGAGAAGTGGAAACTATCAAAGTTTATTACTAGTTAAAACTATGACATAGATTTACTCTTGCTCCCAAACAAGATGCTTCTTTTGGCTCTCATAATCATAATTTGAGGCTCAATTGCTTGTTAGTTGACAATCTCATAAATGGGAGGTAATAACCATTGATAAAAAAATGACAATTCCTGTATATATCATAATGTTTTATTTTCCCTTCTTGTAGATGAACAAATAATGTATTTATGAACAAATATGTACCATTTGTGAATATTAATTTCATATTTTCCTTTTGTTCTCCTGAATTGGACTTTAACATATTAACAAACATCTTTTAACATATTAACAATTAGACTTGACATATGACCATTCAATATGTTTAGCTTTATCATCAATTTTCATTTAACCAACAACATATGAAAATTTTCATTTAATCACATTTTTTTAATCCATTTAATTAGTCCAATCTCTAGTCCTTTATTTTGAAAAAAATCCCATTCTCAATGTTGCAGATCTCTCTGCCACTTCCACTGTTCAAATCACTCTAAACACTTCAGTCTCTTGCTCAAAGGATGCACTTTGGCCTGTCTTGTACCTTCTTCCATACCCGTTGCATCCTCAGTCTCAAAATAAAATGATAATAAAATGATAGTCTCTCCCCCAAATTTAACTATCGGGCATTTTAAATGAGAGAAATATTGAATGACAGTTGAAAAATAGAATAGCAGTTTCTTCCCTACACATAAAAGTAAACCCGACACCTATATCCAATTATCTACCTTTACAAATAGAGCAACTTGGGTCAATATGATGATAAATTATGTTCTGAGCTTGCTAAAAATATTGACCAAAACCTTCTATAAACTAATCAAATTCCATTTATATATGATGCATATACAAAATATGATGCATTCCTATATGTGTACATATATTAGTATTTGAAAGGCTATTATTAAAATAGTAATTTCAATTCTTTTTCTTTCACCAGTTTCACAGCTGCACATGAAATGCATACATTTAGTTGCATGTTAAGAAATTCTCTTAATAGTATTTCTCTACTTTTTCTACCTTTTTATTACTGTTCACTTAATTTTATAAACTGAACAATATAGATTTCTATTGTTCTGACAATAGGGAAAATTGAAGGGTAGCAATTTTATGCTTTAGAAGGACTTTTCTTTCATACAATCTGTTCTTGAATCTAAACTATTTACCCACAATTAAAATTTTATGCTTTCATTAGATTATTTTTACTTTTTTGATTCTTTAGCAGAAAAGGTCAACTTAGATGATTTTATAATTTTGTTTTCTTCACTTGTATTTTTCTTGAGATGGTCACTTTATCACTACGTTGATAATATGATATTTTGGTGTGGATTACTTATTTTGTTTAAAGAATCAAAATCAAATTTAATCTTTTACTGTTTTATGAAGAAATTTTAATAATAAGGTATTTTATTTTTCATTGTTAAATCATTTTTTAGTTAAAAAATCTAAATTAGATTTAAATTTTTACTGGCATATGCAATTTGTTAAATTGGCATACATATATTAAATATTAATATATATAAAATAAGTCAAGAGATATCCTTTCGAGGCGCCTATTGCTTTGAGAAAAAAATGATGAAAATAGGCACCTTGAGAAGGATATCTCTTGGCTTATTTTATATATATTAATATTTAATATATGTATGCTAGTGTACCTTCTTCCATACCCATTGCATCCTCAGTCTCAAATTTCGTCCATTGCCATCAAATGCAACCCCTTTTCCTCTCCATGGCCAATCTGGCTATAGTTGCCCCCTAAACTTTGAAAGTTCAAAAAATATTTGTCACAAAAAGACTGATCCAAATCTGTTTTCAATTCTCCATGAAATGGAAGAAGCCATCCAACACCAAAGAAAATACCTAAAGGAAGCACAAACTCACAATTCTTGTATGAAATACAATTGAAAACAAGTTGGTTCACCTTACACATGTATGTATGTGTGTACATATATGTACACATGTATATGTATATGTATGTATGTGTGTACATGTATGTGTATGTACTTGAGTGTACATATGTATGTACATGTGTATACATATATATGTAAATGTAGGTGTATGTATGTGTATGTACATGTATGTATGTGAATACATTTTTCCTAAATTTAAATTTCTATAAGTTCTCAAAATTGAAAACCCCAAATTTCTATTTCACCATGTGTACATGATACATTATGTGCATAACACACATACATGTGTGTATGTGTACATATATGTACATGTGTACATGTATGTATATATTATATACATATGTGTATGTGTGTATGCATGTATGCATGTATTATATATGTATGTGTATGTGTGTATGCATATATACATACATGTATGTGTGTATGTATGTACATGCATATATATGTATGTGTGTATGTATGTACATATACATATATGTACATGTACATGTGTATATATGTATGTACTTGAGGATGCATGTATAAATATATGTATGTATATGTACGTGTGCATGTACATATATATATTTATGCATACATATTTATGTATATACATATATACATATGTCATGTACATGTGTACATGTATGTATATATACATACATACATATGTATGTATGTAAATGTACATAAAAACATACACATATATGCATACATATGTACATATATACATGTACATATGTACATAAACACACACACACACACAGAGACATATATATATATATATATATACAAATGTATTGAGAGTCTCATTGGAGTTGTCAAATTTCTTATGTTATCGAAGTTGTTACAAAAGGTGAACTATTGAACATAGAGATAGATATAAATTTTGAACTATCTCATTAGATATATTTAATGTGAAAAATGTTTTAGTTTTGAAACTTGAAAATTTTGTTTAATTTAAATATATTTTTTTTACTTTTGAAAAAATTTCAATTTAAATTTGTTTAGTTCATCATGTAATTTTGCTTTAATGATATGCAGATCTCTATCTATTTACATATATATATATATATATATATATCATGGCCAATGAGGGATCTCATCATTCCCCTCATTCTGAGCAATATGCTCAAACTAGATCAAATTTATTTCAGGATAGTATTGCTAGATAAGATAATGCTCTAAAATGTTTAGAGAAAACAATTCACAACTCCCCCAATTTGGTTAATCAAGATAGATTAGTCACTATTAGAAAGGATATTTATAAAATGATCAAGACAATTCGATCATACAATCCTTATGATGAAATCAACATTGAGCAGTTTTATTTGTCTCTTGCCAAGAGTGTTATTGGCACAATGAAACATAGAGAAGTTGCAAAATTAGTTTCAAGTGAAAATGTGTTATCCATGTTCCCATTTTATAGAGGAAAAAATAAAATTAGAGGATCTGTGGTTAAGAGGTGTGTAGATCCTCTTGTTACACCATTCATGTAACCTAGATGGTTGGAAACACATCATAGATGGCCCCACAATGATGATCTACCATAGTATTTTGTCAAACAGTTATATCCAAAATTTAATTTACATATAGAGGTGGACTACACATCTTATCCCGATCATGTTGGCTAGGGTAAAGGTTGTTTTTCTAACAAACCAAGATTTAGACATTCATATTTTCCATTGCCTATGGACAAGAGGGCATTAGTTGGCCCAAACCTTTTGGTTTTACCAAAATGTTTGGAATTGGCAGCAACAGGGGAGGCAACAATAGGCTCCACTCAGAGGCATATTTTTTATAACATTACCTCTATTACGATGAAAATTGATCAGATTTCATCTGATCAATTTTTTAGATACTTATTATGCCTGTGGATCAGCCTGCCTCCCACTGAGGCTACATCTACATCGTATGATCCATTTATTCATGTCGATCTACCTACTCTTTCAAATGTCGAGCAGATGACTCACATGACTCTGCATACTATGTGTAGAGTCTCAATTTTGGATTTACTAGCAACATATTAGGTTATCAGTGAGGACCATGGGATCGCTCTTGACCAAGTACAAGACTTTATTAGACAACAATATATCCTGGTACACATACGAGCCACAGGGTGGAAAATGCAGAGGATATTCCACATCAGCCTACAAGATCCCATGCACATCATGTTTCTATCAATCCTTTAGCTTGTCTAGGTAGTCATCACGATGTTACAAGTCACGTTGAGGCTATTGTGGCACCTGATCTTGTCCATGGGACATATATTCAACTTCTTTTTTCCACTGATATTGTGCATACTACAGGCCCCCCTATAATGTCTTTACATTCTAGTGATCTTAGTGACATTGGTAGAGCCATCGATCAGGCACGACAAGTACTTGAATATAATTTATACATATAAAATTGTGTTCTAAAAAATTATGTAATGCATTTTTTGAAGTCTAGTTGTTTAACTCTTGACTGAAATTGTGTACTTGGAAATTTTAAGCAGTATGGTTATTTGTCAGACTTTGGAAATTTGGAGCATGATGGCGATCCGTGTAGTATGTAGCTGAGGTGCATTTAAATTTAATAAAAAAAATATTACTTTATGTACAATTTTGAACACATTGAACCAAGTACATTGTACAATTTTAGATAATTTTACATATATGTACACATATATATACATGTATTAAAAATTAAATTTAAACATGTGTACATACTTGAACACATGTAGGGGTTGGGACAAGGCTTAGGACACAGATCGAGAGATTTTGGATCAGGACATGGATCCACACATCTTGGATCAGTAGAGGGATTGATCCATGGATCAAGGGAGATATTGGGCCATGGATTGAGGGAGAGATCGAGCCATGCATTGAGGGAGAGGTCGAGGGAGAGATCGAGGGATAGATCGGGCCAGAGATTTGATGATTCTATTTATACCAGACATCCCTCTCTTTGAGATCTGTTGTACAGTATTACATGTTTGAGATCAGATTATTATGTTGGAGACACTTTTATGATTTATGTATTGAACATTTGCATGTATTGTACTTATTTTTTATGGTACATATACTTGTTATGATTTACATCACATTCATACAGTTATGTTTTAGGGTTCAATAGGTTTGTTATATGCATGCATTATTATGGTTTGAACACTTACATTACATCTATAAATACATCGTTCATTATTAATTTATGGTTTTACACTTAAGTTCAAGTACCTTTATTTAAATTTATTATGGTTTGTTCAAATGCACTTGTACATCTATTTACATTATGAAATCAAAATGTTGTCCACTATCTAATGGTTGCTATTTGTAAATTTAAAAAGATGGACATGTACAATTAATTTAAATAAATAGAAATGAATTTTTCTTTAATAAATAGGTCAAAAAATAGAAAAATTTGAATGCAAATATGCTTGAGATTAATGCTATATTTGAAAGTGGAACATAAAAATGCAATTTTGGAAATAGATGATAACTTGAATTCTTAGATATAAATGTTCATTTTAAAAGTCACGCTAGGTTAAATACATAAATTGTGCATATATCATGTTATACATGAACTCAAGAATTCCATATAATCTAATACTCATGTTCATTTGAATGTGCATGCAAAGAATTCTTGAACTAGATGATGTGCTATACTTGTGTCCAGTTGAATGTAAATGAAATCAAATATATTCAAGTGAACTTAAGAATTCCATATAATCTAGAATAATGTGATTATATTTACATTTGATTTACTCTAGTTTAAATGAATGTAAATGAAATCAAATTTCTATTCTCAAAATTTTAAGAATTCCATGGAACATTTTAAATATATGCAATTGGAAATTGATATATTTAAATCTCAAGTTATGTACATAATATTTAAGTATCTAGATCTTCTTGGATGACAGTTCTATATAAATTAAAAATTGATCAATCCATATATAATTAGGTCAAATATGGACCATTACATACATGGTCTCAAGCTATACATGGTACAAAAAAATTTAAGTTGATGCCAAAATGTAGCTATCTCAAGCACCCCAAACACCATGACTATGATTCACTACAATGTTCATATATTCCAATGCACCTTGAGGTGAACAATAAAGACCAATCCAAGAGAACCTAGATACAATATAACATTCACAAAATGGATTTGATAACTATACTTAAGATAGGCTAATGTTCTTAAGAAAATTTGGATTAAAGATGAAATCAAATTTTAAGGAACCTTGATTTTTTATTAGGAGATTGGATTTGAAATGGATGATAGTCTAGATTAAGAATAAGGTCCCTAGATGTTGAAAACTTTGGGTGATGATGAAAGGACAATATGATGTATGGACTATATTGAGACCTTAACCAAATTTTGATGTTCAAGTGATGATTTTTTATTAAGGATGGAGAATGGATTATGGTTGAGATGGATCTAGGATAATTTAAATGGTTATATTTTTTATGAGGATAGATGGATTAGATTCTAGTCCATTTTATTACGATGAGATTAGGTTGATAATGTGATTAGAACATGATAATGAATTATTTGGTCTGAAGGGATGATTCTAGGATGATTATGGTTAAATGGGTTATTACCTAATAAGGTGATATTAACTTGATGATTAGGATGGGGGATGCTTACCTGATGAAAATAATAATTATGATGTGATGATTAGGATACATGAAAAATAAAGATGATTAATCAAAATTATTGAATGTCACATTAAATTAACATATAAAAATAAATTTCAAACTAGAGAGATCAAGTATGTCTAGATTCTTAACCACTCAAACACCAAATCAATTATAATATACTTGTGGAGTTGAATGTTCAAATGAATTGAAAGATTCATGAACTTAAGAATTCCATGGAACATAAATTTAAATGCAAAATTGGAACATAAACTAGGTTTTATACAAATTGCACGCATGTATATTCAATCTAGCTCATATATAAGTGGAGTTGAACAAATATTTATTCAAATCTATTTGAAAGAGAAAGTTTAACAATTCCATGTCAAACATAAAAATACAATCAAGGAATCTAGATGATTTAAAGGAATTTAGGAAAAATGTGAACTTTTTAGTTTAGTCAAGTTAGGTAAATCAAGTAAATTATGCATGTACATATATATGTATGATCTAAGATTCAACAAATGAAATCGAAGATTCTTGAGTGAACTTAAAATAATTACATGTTCAACATAAAAATGCAATTCGAAATAGATAATTAAAATGGAATTTAGGCAAAATATAAATGAAAACATTTTTAAAGTCACTAGGTTTTGTATCAAGCATGTATGATCTAACATACATGTATTTATGTGGACTTTCAAATGTAAATTATGATTTATCAAAGATTCTCAAACTAAATTAAGAATTCCAAATGGAACAAATTTATTTAAATACAATTCCAAAAATAAATGACCAAGCCTTGAAAAAAAACCCATTCTAAATCATGTCACATGTTCAATCAACATAAATATATTATAGATCTAGATCTATAATTTAAGTTTGAATATATATATATAGTCATACACATGTACATATATCCAAAAAAAAATTTAAAGCTCCTAGTACATAAAATCTGGATCCTCTCTATCTTTAATTATCTCTAAAATCTTTTCATGATCTTCAATAAGAAACCTCCACTTTTGTTTGGCACACCCTCTTTTAGGTAAAGTTTCTAAATTTATTTTTGTTGCCAAAACTAAGTGACTATAATATAGAACCTTTTGTCCTTGCCTATAATCAACAAATATAATACCATCTTTATCTATCTTTATTTTTTGATAATATGTGCCTTCAATAATGACTGATCTAATGGGATAATCTTGTCCATCACCATCTTCCATCGATTCCACCAATTTTCTTTTTGGTTGTGTACATCTTAGTAGATAGTAATCTACACCTTCTGCATTTTTAAGGATCTGTGACTACAACGAAAATATCTCATGTACACACACCACATATATACATAAAGTAAATACATAAATAAGTTGTAAATATATTTTTTATATATTTAAATTTATATATATTTATGCATGCTTGAAAGTTACTTAAACATAGAATATATATTTAAATCTTTATTTTAACTAAATTAATCAATTTCCATACCTGTAATAACTAAATCAGATACATTTTCATAATCAGCTAAATATAGTGGGTCATAGACATTGACATTGGCATCTTCAGCAAAAGAGGCATTGATATTAATTGTTTCATTTCCCATTGTGAAACATACCCATCTCTAATATTCTCACATTGATCAATATTTGCATTGCCCACAATGCAATCAACACAAAAACATGATTTTTATCTCACATAAATTGCATAAGGCCTACTACTCCTCGTTGTCATGATTTGATGCAGACTTCTAATACCATGAATTGCTTGACAATTATAAGGATTTGATTGATCAATATCTGTAAATTCAAACTTGAAAATTCAATTTGAAATCATGTATGTACTTGAACTTTAAAATTAAATTTTTTAACAAATTTTGACTAGATGTACCTGTAACTTCCCAAAAATATTGTGTGTTGTATGTTGAGTCGCGAGCGGAAAAATGACTTTTGCACCATTCAACAATTTTGTTTGCATTCTGTATGGCATTACCTACAAGTACACAAGTTGGCACAATTTGTCCCCTATTAATTTTAAGGAACTTAAAATAATTTAATTTAGTTTTTAAATATATATATATCTAATCTTTTAAAAAATATCAAGCTAGATTCCATATATATATATATATATGACGAGAGTTACATACCAACAAGTTCATGTTGATGAAGTGCATGCTTCACACATGCTCCTGCTCCATCGTGCTCTCCTTTTCCATGTCCACTCTCATAAAAATTCCACAAAAATATGGTGTTGTGTCTAGCATGTTGACTACTTAACCAAACAAAAGCTTTTGCAGACTTAAATTGTCCTGTGAAGTTACAAATAATTAAACACTCAAACAAAATTAGCTTCAAAAAAGTAATTATTATATATATAAGAAATTAAACAATTTAAGTCTCAAAGTTAAAATTAAATATATATAAATGTAAAAAAAATAAAATTAAAAAGCAATGTACTTACCAGCACATCCATCAGACCATATCTAGTGTTGTTCTTGATTTATGCCACATCGTCTCAAGTCTTCAAAAACCAATTTGAAACAATGAGCTGCATAGCTTTTATCATGATTTGTATCATCACTGATATAAAAGTGAACCTCTTTGATGATAATTCGATCATCTTTGCTACTTTGTATTCCATCGACCGCTAACTCTACATGCCTGTAGCAAACTTGAACAAAAATTGCAACTTGCTCTAAATTATAATATTGACTTTGGATCTTAGTTTGAGGACTAAATGTATAGTTCTCAGAGAAATCTACAATAGAGAGAATACCACATGGTGGAAAACAATTCTTTGAATCACAAAATTGCTTAGCTTGTCATCTTGCACCATGACAATGCTGGATATGTGGATATATGATATTGCAAAATTTACTCATGAATTTATTGTAAGGCAATCCACTCTCTTTGAGAACATTTTTTTTTGCCTCAATTCCTGACTTTGTTAAGTATGTCTCATATTCAAATCTCTTCCAAGTAACTTGCATTTCATTACTGTCAACATGTAAAAGATTCTTCAAATCTCCACAATCATTACATACATTTTTTATCCATTGAACATTGAATTCATTCGAATCTTCTAATTTTTCACATAGAAGATGTAAGAACTTATGAAAAGAAACAATAGGATCAAGAGATCAAAGATAGCAAAAAAGAGAGAGAAAATAGAATATGAAGATTGTATTTTCAATATGCATGAAGATGTACAATTACAAGTATGTACAAGGCTTGCTTATAAAGGCAAGCTAGGACACAATGAAGGGCCATGAATGAGAAAAGTGTCCCAATCATGTGTAGAGTTGGTAGAAAGAAATAATAGACAATTCCATGAAAGGTGGATCACCCGCCTAAAGTGGAATTATCATGCCATGAAAAGTGGAGATAAAAAGGTGATAACTAGATCACACCACTGATGCAGGAGCATCCATGGGCTCGTGCAATCTTGCATCAACCAAATTTATTTTATTTTAATTTGGTTTGGTTTTCAATAAATGGTTGCCACAAATATTTGTAATTAATGTAATTTTAAATTAAATTACATTAAAAATTCATGTTGAATGATTATGCTCGAAAAAGCAGGTGTTGCAAAGGAAATGGAAGTGCAAAAATTCAAAATTTGGATTTTTCAAGTTAAAGGAGATTTTTTTTAAGATTTTATTTTTAAATAAAATCTCAACTTTCACAAATCCCTAAAAAATAGGGACTATCAAAGTGGGTTCCCATTTGATCAAATTGGCAACTTTGATGAGTGAGTTAAATTTTGGAAACTGTCGATAAAGTGTGTGTGTGAGAAGTTTGATTTTTGATTTATTTGAATTTCAATTTAGAAATTCTCTCCTTGGATTTTTGGGAAAGATTATTTTTGAGTTTGAAATGGAAATGAAATTGAAATTGAATTTCATTTCATTCTGGCAGATTTGGAAAGTTTGTAATAAAAGCTAATTCATTTACATTTTGAAGTTAGTTTTCAAAGGCAGGAAAACTCACAATTAAGGTGGATTTTTCTCTAAGGAGAAATTGCAGAAAAGTTTGAAGGCTTCAATAATTTATTTGCAGCCATTATTGAGGAGTGACAGAGTGTGCATGTGGGTTGGTTGTAGTGCTTGAGAAGCACACAAATTCTGTGGAATGTTGCAGATTTTTGTAATCAATTTTATGATGTTGTAAAGGGAATATGTGGTTCTCATAGTCTCATTGAGGCTTTATTATTTTGTAATTGTAGATTTTCCATTTTAATGAAAGTTTCATGTTGTAGTTTCTTCATACTTGTGTTTGTGTTGAAATTAAATCAGCAGAGAGGGTTTTGTGTCACCCCCTCCCTGCTTCAACCACAAAGAGTGGAATTTATCTTACACACACTTCCCTAAGTGTCCAACTCATATCTCTCAATGTATGCACAAACCTAGATGCAAGATGCAAATAACTAGGTGCCACAAGTGGACCTTATAATGATATGCATTCCCCAAGTAAGCTTAAGTAAAGTGTAATAAGTAAAATACTTATTTACACCAACACCCCCCCTTAATTGCAACTTGGGGAATGAAGACTCAAGCTAACCATGCAAGATAAGATGCAAGATGGGTCCTGGAAACTGAGCCATGTTAGGTACCCATGTACAAATGCAATGCAATATCTCACAAGTGAGGAAAGGGAGAAAACCTCATGGGAAAAACTCCCCCTCAAAATAGAGAAGAAAACAAATGAATGTACAAATGGAGAAGGAAGAAACCCCAAGATGAGGAAAAAGTCCCCCCATTAAGAGAAGAAGAGAGACAAAGTAGCCCCCCCTCAATGCACAATGTTCACGCATGGAAGATGCTTGAGAAGGAATGAAGAAGTTGCTCCAAAAGCATCAAACAATGTTCCTCCCCTTAGGAAGAAACAATACCAAAGGTGCATGAATGAAGTCTCCCCAATCCACAAGTGAAGAAGGAAGAACCCTCAAAATGTAAGGATTCTTTTAAATCTACTCAAATTTCCATGTGTTGATGCTGAAAGATGCCTTTCCCAAACCAAGTGAAGCTGCAATGGAAATTGCAATGGTTGCAGTGTAGTCACTTCCTGTAACCTGTGAGAAACCCTTTGCAACAACACTCCCATCTATGGAAAAATACAACTCAAGATCTAGCAAGGATGAAGGTAGAACATACCCCAAAGACGCAAGTGTCTCCTCAGGAGAGAAAGTGGCCTCCTCCAACTATTGTACATATGAATCCACAATCACATCAACCTCAAAAGATTGATCATGTAGAGGAGGGTCAGAGTGTTCCCTTGCAACAATTGAAGAAGAATCACCTTCATCAAAGAGAAGATATAAGTAATCAAATGTGTCTCCCAAATATGCAATGTAGGACTCCACAAACAAGCTATCAATGTCTATCAAGTAGTCATCCCATGAAACTACTACTGGAAGACAAGGTATGCACTATTGCACTGAATCACAAGGCATTGAAACTGGTAGAGCACAAGTATCATCAGGTACATCAGTCAATGTAGGAGATGGAATATCGTTAATAGGCTCAAGAACCTCAGGAGTAGTAAGCACTCCAAGATTCAAGTAATCATACTCATTCTCCTCAAGTGTGTCCACACTAGAGTGAACTGAATCATCAGTAGGAGAAAAATATAAGAAGGTGTAGAACCAAGAATGATGATCAACCTCCCCAATTGCAACAAGAGCCCTACTATGCAAATCCTGAACAATGACAAAATTTGGTGTGAACTCTACACTCTTTCCTGTACCACTATGTGTAATCTGATAGATGGAAAGGATGTTCCTTGACAAAGTAGGCACACATAGAACATCATTAAATGCTCCACCTTCAATGTCAATAGACCCCTTCCCACAAATTTTCAAAGAAGTGTTGTTGGCCATCAAAATGGGTGGTGATGAACAAGAATCAAATGAAGAGAACATATCCTTGAAAGAAGTCATATGATGTGAAGCTCCTGAATCAAGGATCCACATATCTGAATTGGAATCTCCAACTGTAAGAAATGCTTGCCCCTTATGTTTCTCATGTTGAGATGATGTAGATGAAGGGGATGAGCTTGATGTTGTTTCCATGAGAGTTGTGCCTTTTCCCTTAGAAGTAGAAGTGAAAGAAGATGATTCCTTCTCCCGGTATGCATTTAGCAAGTTGATGTTGTTCTTCTTGAGGATGTTTGTCAACTCATCAATTTGCTTAACATGACAACGATGCTCCTCATGACCAAATTTTTTGCAATATGCACATGTTGGTTTCTCCTTCTTACTTGAATTGTTCTTTGAAAAATATGATGATGAGCCTTGTTGTGGAGTGGATTTTTGGTTCTCTCCTTGTTGCTTTGGTGAAGATTGTTTTTGGCCTTTCCCTTTTCCTTGATTTTTGTTTCCATGATTGACCACCAATGCTTTTGAATTTGAAGACTTGACAATGCCCATTTTCATCAACTTATTTTTCTCAAGAATCAAAAGATCTGTGAGAGCCTCAAAATATGGTGATTTGAAGTTGCTAATTGTCAATCATTGAGTCTGAAAACTTGAAACAAAGGTTGAATACTCAGCTAGAAGCTTGTCCAACAAGTTGAAGACCAATTGATCATCCTCTTTTTCAATACCACAATATTTTAGTTGTGCTCTTAGCTCATTTTCCTTAGTGACATAATCCTGAATTGTGTTGAAATCCTTGGGATCAATGCTTAGAAGATCATGTTCAAGCTTGTAGCCCTTGACCTTATCAACCTTTCCATATAATGTAGCAAGCTTATCCCAAGCTTCCTTGGTTGTAGTACATTTTTCAACATAGAAAATGAGATCATCTAAAATGAACTTTATAAGTGTACCCAATGCCATAGAATTTTTAGTGAGCCACTCCATATATGCAGTTGGATCTTCCTTAGGATCTGAAGGTGCAATTATGGTTCCATCAATGTAGTAAATCAAACCTTTTTTAATTATTTTACTCCATGCACTTACTTTCCATGTAGCATAATTATGTGCAATTAAGAGTGGAACTTTAGATGAACCCATGATGGAATGCAAGAGCACAAGAGAGAAAATAGGAACAATCACATAAGAGAAACCCCCCCAAATTCACTCAATCAAAGTACCCCCCCAAAAAAAGATGTTTTTGGCACTTTATAATGCAGTGTGTGTACAATAGGACACTTGCAACTTGGCTAAGTGGACTTATGATTTCTGATTTACAAATTTCCAAAAATAGGCTGAGAACATACTAGAACAATGAAGCAAAGACCTAAATTCAGATCTATGCAATACAAGTGCCAAATAGGCCAAAAAAGGCCATATGTTGAAAGTATAAAATCCACTCAATATCACTTCAAAATGATTGTATATTCAAAAAGTAGATGAAAAATTGTGCACTATAAAAAAAATAGAACCTGAAAAGGAGTTCATATGTGCCTGTACGAAGCCCTGAAAGTTGCATAAATGAGGATTGGAAAGGTACAGTGTTGAAAAATAGAAAATTATCAAACATACATCCACCAAAATCAAAACCAACCACATGGCTATGAAGTACATGAAAAATTATCCCAAATAAAAAAAAATTGCTTAGAAAAAGGAGCTAAAATGAGCAAGATATGGGCATTTGAAGTCGGACTGCAAAATGAAAAAGCCCAATGGTGAGGGGGGAAATTTTTTTTTAGAACACTAATGTATTGCTGATGTTAGCAACTTATGAGCATAAATTTGACAGCCCCCTACACGTCACCAGAAAAAATTCACTTCACTGGAATATGCAGGAACTCACCGGTATATTCTAATTAACGGGATATTCCTCTGATTGCCAACATTCAAAATATTGTACCATGATTCTAGAATATTCTATGAACATGGGCTTAAAGTTGACGTCTATGAGGGCGTCTTAGGTTGGCTTGAGAAATGCCTGCCAGAAAATTTAGTTGACTACTAGTTGTGATAATGAGTGGCCCGCTGGATTTGAAATTGAAATGCCGAGAATCTTTGAACTGCTTGTAGACTATTTTTATGTGCTGAAATTTTGAGAAGTACCCTGCCGGATAAAATAACCAGCCACTGAATTTGATAGAAAATGTTGGCTTGTGTGGGAGGATTGTTGGATTCTATGAACTGCCCGCTGATGGAAGGAGGGGCCGCAGGTGGTGGAGCCACCTGCCTACACCACGTGGTAGGCCGCGTACAGTACCTGCGCAGGTAGGTAAAATCTCAGTACCCTACCCAAATTGGTGAATTTTTTTGATCTAGGGCTCCCAATGTCAAATTTCGACAAAACAAAAGGCTATCTTGACTAAAAAAAACCTTCTAAATCCAAATTTGAGGTTAGATTTGGTCTAGGATGCACCAAAATATCGCTGATCCTCAAATTTTCCTCTTGACCACCTTCACACGAACTAAGATATCCCACCAATGGCTATGCAAAGAACCTCCAATCCCTCTAATACCATGTAAGAACTTATGAAAAGCAACAATAGGATCAAGAGATCAAAGATAGCACAAAAGAGAGAGAAAAGAGAATATGAAGATTGTATTCTCAATATGCATGAATATGTACAATTACAAGTATGTACAAGGCTTGCTTATAAAGGCAAGCTAGGACACAATGAAGGGCCATGAATGAGACAAGTGTCCCAATCATGTGTAGAGTAGGTAGAAAGAAATAATAGATAATTCCATGAAAGGTGGATCACCCACCTAAAGTGGAATTATCATGCCACGAAAAGTGGAGATAAAAAGGTGATAACTAGATCATACCATAAAGAGTAGAATTTCTCCTACACACACTTCCCTAGGTGTCCAACTCATATCTCTCAATGTATGCACAAACCTAGATGCAAGATGCAAATAACTAGGTATCACAAGTGCACCCTATAATGATATGCATTCCCTAAGTAAGCTTAAGTAAAGTGTAATAAGTAAAATACTTATTTACACCAATAGAAGAGACTTCACAAATTATGTTGTGCTTCCAGGGATGGCTGAATTTCAATCAATTTATGCCATAGCTTTTCTATATCATTGTAGGTGTAGATGAAATTCAGGATGATTTCGACAACAACAAGTTTCACGTACTTTATTTATACGTACAAATGATGGTCATAGTGTTTCAAACATCCTTTGAAAGATCTTCACATTAGAAAATTCTTCTTTAAATGCTTCAAAATTTTCACTTTGTGTTGTATCTATAAAAAAATTTCAATGAGAAATTTTTGTACCATCATCACCTATTATCTATATAGTATCCCTTCTATTGGAAGAAACACAAGAGTGGGTAGTCCAATATTCAACCACCTATTTCTTTACATCTTATGAAATTCTATCTTTTCGGGGAACCCTACAAATATTTACCCAATTTTTCTCAAATTTTTCATCTATTTCATTTCTCTTTTCAATATACCTTTGAAAAATTCTCCTAGAAACATTTAGTAATTCAAAAAAAATTTGAGCTTGTCTTCTATGTGATAATTTCTTACTAGAAATTACAATCATCAACGTTCTAAATGCAACACTTAAATCACTAGATCGACTCTTCTTTTTAATACATTCCAATGCTTCTTGCAAGTTTTCAACAATTGTTTGTTTTAAATTTTATGACCTTTTCCTATTATCAACACCTAACAACTCCAAAATAGGGGTCATTTCTTTTCATCTAAATAACTTTGCAACTAATTGTGCTCTTCCAATTAGAGATTTTTCTTTAAAATATTCATCCCATATTTTTTTAGAGTGTAATTTTAATGTACTTTCAGATAACATATCTTCAGATGAAATATTATTGAAAAGAGAATTGTCATCCATCTCCATCAAATTTTCCATACCATAGTCCAAAAAATTTATATTATTAGGTTTAGTTTGTTCTTGTACCTATACGTCACCTTGATCATCAATATTTTCCATGGGTTGTTGTTTAGTAGATGTTCCTTCATCCACTTTTCTCTTTATTTGTCTTACTCGTGTTCGATCATACTTCCTTGATCTAATCCTTTGATTTTCCATCACAAATTGCACTCAAATTTGAATTCACCTGCATACAAATTTGTACACACATGAGTTTTCAATGAAACATGTACAATTAATATAGCATAAATATTTTAAAAAGCTTGTAACTAGATGTAAAACATAAACATAAAATATTTAAACAAAATTCTAATAAACATAAACATGCAAAACATAAAATATTTAATTTAATAATATATACATGTATAAAAGATAAGTCTAAGTTGGAAATAAAAGTAAGGGAAAAGGTAAATTTAATAAAACATAGGTATTTAAGGAGGACATGCAAGAACAAGAATGGAAGAACATAGAATTGGTGATCAATAATAATGAAATCTAAGAATTTAAATAGTGAAAACAGTTGCAAATACATTCATGTTCAAACACTTTTTAAATAAATAAAATAATTGTTCAATAAATAATATAAATAAAATAAAATAATCTCCTTTCTATATAATTCTTTATAAATATATAATTTTACATAAGAGGCACTTAAAATTATATAATTCTTAAATAAATAAATAAAAAATAAACTTTTTGACAATGATATTTTTGATGTTTTTTATATAAATTTTACTAAACATAAGTATGCTAATTCTATGTATATATAAAAGTAATTATCAAATTATCTAATATGTACACACACTTGTGAATGATAACCAATAAATGATAATAGTTAAATATTATAGAGATGTAACTTTTATTTTAAACTTTTTACAAATATTTTTTTGATGTTAATATTTTAATAAATAAAAAAATAGTGAAAACAAACTTCAAATGCATTCATGAAAATAAAGACATAAGCAATTAAATAAGTTGAAGATCAATACATACCTTCAAAAATAGCTCTCCTATTGTCCAAATGTGTTTTCTTTTGTCGAAATAAGTCTTCTAAATGTTTGAAATTATAAACTTTCTAAAATGTCGAAATAAACCTTGTTTGATAAAAACTAGTTTTCCCTATCGAAATAATCGAAATATCTTTTTTTTTTAATTTTCTTAAGCTGAAAAATTAAAAGAAAATATTTGTTTTTTATATTGACTAATTTCGGCCGAGTTTTTATTGACCAGTAATGTTTCGGCTGATTTATTTTTGGCCTTGTTATTATCAGTCGAGAGAGTTTCAGTCGAAACTTGCTCGGCCGAAACCCTTTGGGCTGAGAATTTCTAGTTGGCATCCTACATGGCAACCAACTCATCATTTTTCAATTTTTTTTGAAACATTCAACTTTGGAAGAGAAATTCTCTAGTCAGAATGATCTTTCTATAAAAAATGAAAATACCCTCTTGTAGAGCTCGGAGTGGAGAATCCAAATATATAATTTTTTTAATATTTTTATTAGTTTTAATATATTTTATTTTTAAACTAATAAAAGTAGGTTTTAAAACTAAAAAAAAGAGGTTGATTAGAAATTAAAAAAATGAGAGTAAAAATTATTAAAATTTTTTAAATATTATATCCCAAGGCATAAGAGGAGGGAGTTTTCTTCAAAAGGGTTTTTTTTTTTTTGAAAATGATTAAAACAATCAAAAATAGTTGACGGTCCGTGAAAACTGTCAAATTATGACATGTTTGAATTTAAAACATTATTACATGAAAAATATTCATCAAAATTTGATTTATTTTTTTAATGAACAAGATATTGAAGTTACCTATTTGGAGAAAAAAATAGGGAGAAATGAAGTTTTTTCAATTTGTTTCTTGACGGCCCGTGAAGTCACTCTTTTATGAAATTTTCAACATTCCAAAATTTGTCCTTAAATTGATAAAAACATAATGAAAACAATTTTTTTTTAAAATTAAAAATTACAGGAATAAACTACATCAGAAGTTCTACATTTCATTAGTTTACACCATTTTGAAATTCAAAACCTAAAGACAACTTTTATGTGACCAAAGTTCAGAATTTCTTTTGTTGTTGGTCGATTCCTTTATAAAGTGTGACACAGGTTTGTGCTTTTACCCATTTATTATTAAAATCAATTATTGTTCATTTGTCCTTTTCTCGACCTAGGTTAAGCCCTCATTAAAATCATCATTTGTTTTTCATGGAGGAAACACAAAAATGGGGTTTAACTTAGGCAGGTTCATATACAACATAACCTTTCCACTCTTTTCATCATTGTAGGAAATATTTAAAATTTTCAACAACAACAGGCTATAGGAAAACACAAAGCATATTGTGATATATCATTTAAATTTTGAAGATCCCAAAACATAATTCTTTTGGTGAGGGGCACCCTCACTCTTTACCCTTGATGAGGGTTTAGTTTACACAACACCCACACAAAACATAACAATAGATATCAACATAAAAAATGCAAGATAAAAAGTAACCCACTTTCAGTTACTTTCAAAAAATGAAATCATAGATTAGAAAATTACAAAGCTATAGCCACATGGGCTTGATTCATTACACATGAGCCAACTTTTGTAAGAAATATCTATTATTCAGAGATGTAATCTGCACTAATGGTGCTACCTTCCATAACCTCCATTAACCTCTTTACTTTGCACCAAAATCCACCTTAGAATATTTTGGAAATCATAACTCTCCCTTTTATTTTGGTGCCAAAACTCTACCCATTCAATTTCCTGCCCAGGAAGACATTTTATTGAGATTTACTTTTTGGTTGAACAAATTCTTGTAAACATAAATTTTGACTTGGGTTCCTAATTTTCTATTATAATATATTCATGCAAAGCTCTTGAAGAGATCCACAATGCAAAAATCCTCTAAAGATCATTTCATCCATTTTTGAGCCTTTTTATGGCTTTTAAGGGTTTCAAATTTGAGTTTGAAGTTCTATTGGAGAAAATTGTTGGGATGAAATCTTTAACATCTTTTAGATGGTATAGGATATTGAGACAATTCTTTTGTGATCAGATATATATATATATATTTTAGACTGCAGGAATCGGGTAGCACGACCCCCTATAAACTGCAGTGCGCCTGGTAAACTTTTTAACGTGACCGGCGGCGCTGGCGCGACACGCCCTCCGGTACCACGGGACGGGGGAGACTAGAACTCGTGACCAGCAGAGCCGCAACGGAATTACTTAGCCAACCGAGCTAGGGCCCCCGCCCGTGATCAGATATATTTTTCAATTCCACTTCTTGGGGAAATTTTTGTGAGTCCATACATGCCCATTTAGCCTAACTTAATAAAAAATAGTAAGTGATCATTTGTCACCTTTTCAAAATTATGACTATCTTACACCCCTTAAGTGCCATCATGGGACTCAAAACAAAACAAAAAGGAAATAAGGTAAGGAATTTTTTTGGTGATGCAATATTGCCCCTACACCATTGGATGCTTTTGCATCAACCCTCAAATTTAGGCACAATTTTTAAGGAGTTCCTCTCTATTTTCATTTCTCATATCTATAACTATTTAATCAAATTTATTTTTTTCTATGAGATAAATTACATTTTTTAGATCTATGGTTTATGTCAAATAGGCTAATCAAAATACACATCAAATTTCTCCTCTTTACAACTCAAAAGAACCAAACCCTAGCATATTGGATCTCCGTTGATGAAGCTGTTCATTCATCAAAACCCTAGTTGGTTTGTGTTCAAATGTGGGGGCAAGAAAAGATTTGATCCTAGTTAATCAACTAATTAGATCTAGGATGTATTTTCCTCCTCTACAAGGCCCAAAATATATGAAAAAATATTTTACCATTCATTTGTGGGCCCCAAAACCACCCTCAACAATAAATGAGAGATTTTTTGTGTACAAAACCACAAATTTCTAAGATCCTTTATGGTGTATGATAGTCACATGTTGTTAGGGTTCACTTTTTAAGATTTAAATGTAGTTCTCAACCATTTTAGCTGATAAAATATTAGGGTTTTCAATATGAAATTAGGCAAAAAAAATTTAAAATTTCAAGCTCTATTTGTGCCTATCGAGGTGATGTTTAAGCATCAAGATGGTGATATATAATCACTAAAAATAACAATTTTTAGTTATTTATAATCGCTTGTCTCAACCACTATAAGTTTGAGACAAGGGGGTGGTCACGCCTACAAAAGGATATGAAAATCACGACAAAACCTATCCTTGGAATTGGACATTCTAGCAGATGACTAATATCTTTTCATGGTCATTCATTTACTTGTCAAACTAGGGAACATATACTTGAAATGGAGCGGCACTGTATGTGCACTAAGAACTAGTTTCATTCACAACTTAATGAAAATAAATACTTGGAAAGAACTCTACCTACGTTACAGGAAGGTAATGCTAAGTTCTCTAAACTCAACCATACTTTAACCAAACCAGAAATCATAATAGCTACAACTGAGAAACAAACTATGAACTGGCCTTATGCTGTAGGAACAGACACAGGGATGGATTCCCAATGCTGCAGGAACAATATAAGAATGAGTTTGCAAAGAAACTTCAAAAATGAAATCTAACTTATGATCAACAGAAAAATGAATGACTAACTAACTACAAATACTTACTAAGTGGGCTTCCTTAGCAAGCATCAACTAATTACACAAGTACTGAACTCAAAATTTCATCAAATTTTATTCATAAACTCAGAATGGTGTACATTGTTCTGTTCATATAAAAAATAACAAAAAACTCTATCTCTTGTCATACAGACTCTACTTTTTATTATCATACTAACTTTTACATGATATCCTTTCTATCTCACTATGCTTGCTCACTCGCGCAGGAAGAACAGTTATTTAAATTAGGAAAACAACTAACTAATAACCCAAACAGAGAAAGACGTGGATGTAAATGCATCCATGAATTGAGGAATAGAATAAATAAATGAACTTATCCGCTCAACACGATTCAGAGAGAGAATTCAGCATTCCACTCTTTCCAAATTAATTGACATTTAAATTCCTTCCCAACAATTTCGGTCAAAGAGTCTTCGCCAGAATAACTTCCTCGAAGTCGTGCAGGAAATGGACTTTACTCCAAGGCCGAGATCAACTACACTTGACTCGATCATACTTTCTTCAATAACATACGAAGCACAATGCAACAAAAGTGAACGGAAACATGCACAACAACTTACACGATATTCATTTATTAATCACATATCAAATTTGCTTCATCATTCAAAAATTACATGCGTTATATCAGTCATTCGGAAATTCAATTAAGGTAATAAATATAGAAATATCAACATGATAGGCTGGAGGAATATAAAAGTGTATTGCTACAGGATATCCCCCAATAAAAGGTTTCTAAAGAGTTTAAACAACCATGAACAACAAAAGAAAGGGTATTAAAAGTACACAATGATACTCAAATTATGAGCATACTTTCGGCTCATCATTTTTCCCCCTACTTAACCTAATGCTAGTCTTCCAGCATTAAACTTTTTGGTGGTCTCTCTGAAATCAGTGGTTGAGGCATGACCCTGAAATGAAGTTCTGAATCTATAATAAAAACCCCTGAAACTTTGCTGCCTTTCATACCTACGAGCTTTTGTATCTTCTTTAATATTTGTAGCTCGGTAGGGATAAAGAGGCCACATCAGCACAAGAGGTCTAAATGTCAAGGGTAACCACAACTCAAGGGTAACCACAACTCAAACCTCTTTTGAAAGCCCAACTGTATGTATCTGTTTGATCTTCTGAGAGCTGCTATAAAATTCAAGGGACTATGAGGCTCATACCTTCTTAACCCAACAGTCAATCTCTCCCATCTCTTCTCAATTCTGGAGTATGACAGCTTCCAAAATGAGTATGTCTGTTCTTGAAACTCATCATACACCTATTTTCTGAGATCGAATATTTTCATCCTGACTGTATTATTATTATGGCCATATGCCACAATAAGCCAGGTTTTCAACATTGTATAGGGGTCTAAACTCTCAGGGCACAAAGGAATAGGCTCATCCCTTTCTACTTCTTCATATGCTTCCAATTGCCTTCCATAATTAGCTTCGTTTTCTCCCCAAGACATGAGTGATCCTAAATGAATGTCGCCAATGTACAAAAGTGGATTCCACTCTGTTTCAAAGGGAATTATAAAGCCATGCAAATAAAATTCGCACAAAGAATTTCTTAGCCAATTAGGAGCTGCCTAGTATGCATCATAAAATTCTTTAGCAGTGTGAATAACAGGATCAAGATTCCTGGAAATTCTCATTAACTGGAACCACAAAAATTGTTCCTTGAGACACAAAGCATAAACTCTTGGCGGTGGTCTACACTCCATAATATTACCAGTTATTGTCATCATTTCATTTATTTTCTCCTTTAACTCCTGAATTTTCTATTTTTTCCCTTCAATGTCTCTTTTCAGTTTCTTCTTTTCTTCCTCCCAAAGACTTTGTTGCATTTTAGTCTTGGCTAGGTGGCAGAAACTTAAGGTCTGCAATGTGACTGGTCTCCATGTGTTTCTAAGATATTCCGAGAATTCAATTAAAAATGTCTTTTTTAGACAACCATGGCTTGATAGGTTTCAGGGGGTAATGAAGTTTCATTGGTCCCTTCCAATTGTTCAGGCTATTCTTCCCCTTGCTGCAGGATAAATTCCTATTGGTGCAGTGGAGAAGATTGTGCTTCCTCCGAAATCTGCATAGCTGCAGCAGCCAAGTCATCGAGACTTGGTACCCCCTTTCAATATGCTTAACTTCCCTTGTCTCAATTTGTTCTTCTTCAGGAATAACAAATGGACTCTATGCAACATTCTCAGATACATCCTGAGAGACATTATGTTTAGAACCTACAGATTCCTCTAAAATTATATAACTTCAAGTTGAGGTGAAGCAAGGGAAACTTTACATTATTTTCTTGTTGAAACTCTTCTTGGTAATGTTGCAGCTGTTGGAGGTGCTCTCGTAGCTTTCCTCTTTCTGAATTGCCTAGAGGGCTTTGCCTTATCAGAAGATGATGGTGAACTTGTGGTGGCAACAGGTGTTGTTGTAATCTGAGAAATTGTTGTAGGAGGTGTTGCAGGAGAAGAGTGTTGCCTTTTCTGAGGATGAGGGTCAGATTCTGGGGTTTGTTCCACCCCAGATGGCTCTCTTTCCTTTGTTTTTCCTTTTTCTCTCCTACTGGCAAACCTACTTTGCACCCGGGCAGAGGACTCTGGTGTTAACACTGTAGGACTAGGGGCTACAAGACTAGATGACCCTTGCCCTGCTTCCCTACTAGTAGATGTTATTTTCTCTTTCTTTTTCTTAGGAAGTGGAGCAAGTTCCCTAGGAGGTTATGGAAGTTGCAGGCTCTTTTGGGCAACAAATTCTTGCCAGGAAAGAGGTGACACATCCCTCAAGGAGTGTTCAATCAATAGTTTAATAAGGGCATGATGGGCAACAAAAAATATCCCTCCCTTTCTGGGTTTCATGAGCACATTGCTTCAAAAGATTTAACAAAAATTTTGGGACATTAACGGCTAACCCATGCCTCATATGACTCAGTAATTTAAAACATTTGGTAGGAATGTAGGTAAGAAAAATGACCTTCACATGTTAAGTACCTAATTATGAAAGCAACATATTTTGGATATGGGGGAGGCAACGACACTCGCTTGCATTCTTGCTTAGAGACCTCCAAGGGTCTGTCATTTGGTATTGTAAATTCTGCCCTAGCAGAAACATTTGAAGAAAAATTCTCTCCTACAACTAGAAGCCCGATTACCTCTACAATTCGCTCATCGGTTACAGCTACTGTTAAACCCCATACTGTAGCCTCTCCTTCAGAAAGAGTTCTTAAAAATTCGCCTGCAGCTTCCTCATTTTAAGTATTTAACCTCAAAAATTAGTTCAACCAACCACAAAGGTTGAATGCTTGAGTTGTTTGAGGATTTTGCATCAATATCTCATGAGCTATAGGCTCATGTCTTACCAGTTGACCACCCATATTCACAATTGTCTTGGATGAAACTTAAATTCTTTTATGAACTTTTTACTTTTCTACTCTGCTATTTCTGCCATGTCATCACTTTCTCTTCTTTTCCAAGAATGAAAGTTCTCAAAATATTTTTGCATGTAATAATTGTTATAACTACTTAAACAAGTAGTTTTAATTGTGATTTAAGGTGCAACATGTAGTCATACTTTGGAAAGTACAAGAAAATAATTAAGAAACATATCTGAACAGTTGTGACAGTAGCGTAAGTTAAATGGATTATCCCGCCCCCTACTTAAAATATGACATGTGTCCACACATGTGCTAAAGAATAGGTGGAGATCGGGCAATAATGATTGTTATAGACATAGTAGTAAATGAATAAAATGAAATAAATCAATGACGCGAGAAAAAAAGATATCACGTACCTTTCAATTAATGCTCGTACGTGCTGAGAAAGATGACAGCTTCAATATGATATGACAATTAGGAATGAAATCATAATTAAGGGTGGTGCAAATGAATGAGGTGGATGAGTGACATGGATGGATGAGATGTATGGATGGAATGGATGGATGGAATGGAAGATAAAGAAGTGAGATGTGGCGATGAGTGGGGACGAAGAAAAGGGTTTCCTGAAAAGGAAACCTTTATTATGAACATGCATTTAAAATATTATGGTGAAGTTGTAGGAGAAAGGCTAAAGCCTTTGCTGTAGGAAGATTAATGGCAGGATCCTGAACAAACTATTGCATGAATTCTTCTTTTGAGATTGACTTACGATACAACCGAAGACGATGTTCATTAACTAGTAGCTTGAATCGAACATGATCAATTGTGACTAATTGAACTAAACCATTATCAAATACATGTTCAATTTCATATGGGACAAGCCATCGGGTTGTGAGTTTACCTTGATTTTCTTTATACCTTGAGTCATAGAGCAGCGCCCAGTCACCGACAGAGAATTTCTTTGTTTTGATATGTTGGTCATGCCACTTTTTCCTTTGCTGCTGTATGATTTTAGTATGCTGCAGGGCATTCCTTCTGAGCTCATCCAGAGCATTAAGCTGCATGACTCTATCCTTTTGTGCATTTGTTAAATCCATGTCAATCTCTAATGCTGTTCTTAGAGTCTTATGTTCGAATTCTATTGGCATCATAGGTATTTTACCATACACCATTTCAAAAGGTGTATATCCTATAGCAGTCTTCCAAGTAGTATGGTAGGCCCATATAGCTTCTAGTAACCGTGTGGCCTAGTCCTTTCTATGCAAATCTACAGTTTTAGTCAAAATGGCCTCTATGTCCTTATTGGTGGCCTCAACCTGGCCATTGGCCTGGGGGTGATAAGAAGTTGATTTCCTATGCCTTATATTGTATTCATTTATTAAGGCTATGATAAGTGTAGAATTGAATTGTGCTCCTTGATCTGTCACTATCTCCCTAGGGACACCAAACCTAGTGAATATTTCCTCATAGAGGAATTCAACTACTTTATTATCCCTAGCATGTTTCATAGGTTTAGCCTCAACCCATTTTATCACATAATCTATGCATACAAGGATGTAGGACTTACCATTGGAAGGTGGATCAATTGGTCCCACAAAATCCAATCCCCATTTATCAAAGGGTGTAACAACTTGTGGAAATAGAGGCATCTTATCAGATCGAGTTAGTCTTTCCATCCTTTGGTATCTATCACATCTCTTGGTATATTTGGCTGCATCTCTATGCAACGTTGGCCAATAGTAGTCAGTATTTAAAATTTTCATTGCTGTTCTTTTGGTAGCAAAATTTCCACCACACGACTCATCATAGCTTGCATGTAATATATCATGAATTTCCTCCTCTTGTACACATCTCCTCATAACATGATCTAGCCTTGTATAAAACATGCAATCTACAATCTAGGAAAAGTTAAAGCTTTTCTCTACTAATAATCCTTTTTCCTTAGGGGAGAATTGAGGAGGAGTTCTTCTTGTGGCCAAATAATTTGCTATATCCGCATACCATGGTTTTATAACCTTGATTGCAAACAAGTGCTCATCAGGAAAAGAGTCTTCAATAAGTGCAGAGTCATCTTGCCTTTGAATTCTAGAAAGGAAATCAACAACCACATTGGCTTTACTTGGCTTGTCCACAATTGTAATGTCAAATTCCCGCATCAGCAATAACCATCTGGCCAGTCTCCCGGATATTGAGCTTTTGTTCATGAGATACCGGATTGCTGCATGATCAGTGTGGAAAATATCTGATAAAAAGTGATGTAATGCCTAAATTTATAGAGGGAATAGATGATTGCCAACATTTCTTTTTTTGTAACAGTGTAGTTAAATTCTGCCCCTTACAAATTTTTGCTTATCTAGTAGAGGGCATGTTCTGTTGATCCATCCTTCTACCCTAACACTGCTCCAATGGAATAATCTGATGCATTAGTATGAATATGAAATGGAAGTGACCAATCAGGTCTTTTTAGAATAGGTGCTTGTGTAAGGCTACTTTTAAATCAAGGAATGTTTTTTCACATTCTTCAGTCCAAGAAAAATCTGCATCTTTCTTCAGTAGACTATATAAGGGACCTGCTGTTTGGCTAAAGTCCTTGATGAATCTTCTGTAGTATCCAACATAGCCAAGAGAGCTCCTTACTTCTTTATACTTGGCAGAAAAGGGGAGATTAAAGATGACCTCAATCTTAGCAGGATCAACCTGTATTCCTGTAGCAGAAATATGGTGATCGAGTACTATTCCCTCTTGCATCATCATGAAGCACTTTTGACTATTCAGTGATAGGTTGTGATCTTCACATCTCTGCAGTACTTTCTCCAAGTTGGATTGAGCTTCCTCAAATGTTGTACCATAAGTAGTAAAGTCATCCATGTATATTTCCATGCAATCATATGAGATGTCTGAGAAGATACTTATGACTGCCCTCTGGAAAGTTGCAAGTGCATTGTAGAGACCAAAAGGAAAAACTGAATAGGCAAACGTTCCCCAAGGGCATGTAAAAGTAGTCTTTTCTTGATCCTCAGGAGCAATCTTGATTTGATTTTACCCACTGAAGCCATCTAAGAATGAGAAGAATTTTTTCCCAGCTAAATTATCTAGAACTTGATCAATGAATGGAAGAGAAAAGTAATATTTCTTTGTTTCCAAGTTGAGCTCTCTGTAATTTGCACATACCCTCCATTTTCCTCCTTTTTTAGGAATAACAACCAGTGGGGAAACCCACTAACTATCTGAGATTAGGTAGATAAAGCCAGCTGTTAACATTTTCTACAATTCTTCTTTAACAATTTCTCTCAAAGCTGGATTGATTCTTCTTTGAGGCTGCCTGACATGTTTGAACTCACTGTTAATGTATATGCGATGTGTATAGAGTTTTGGGTATAAACCCTTCATGCCACCATATTCCCAAGCAAAAGCTGACTTATGACTGGCAAGCATTTTGATCATAGATTTTTGTTGCTCACAGGTGAGGTTTTTATTAATGCACAAGGTTTTTCCTGCCTCTACCTCAACTTGGGAGGTTAAATCTACCATAGATACTTCAGACAACAATGGCATGTCTACCTCGTGGGGTAGCAGGGTGTGTAAGTAGTTAGTTGTTGCAGGATATTGTGCTGATGTAGATGAAAGAAGGATAGTCTGCAAGGAACATGAAATTTTTTCACAATGAAAATATTCGGTACCATAGTTATTCAGGAGGATATTAGACAGTATATCTTCTTCTTCTTGTTGTGCAATGAAAGGCTCTCTAGTAATCATCATTAAATTGGCCACGAAGTTCGCTTTCTCCTCTTCTCCCAAATCTGGCCAAACAACCTCTCCAAACTCAAGTTGAGGCATGGCTGGAGAATAGAGTGTAAGCTTCTTTGTGCTATACCCATCAGATATTGTCATGTTACCCGACCTACAACCAATGTAAGCATCAGCAGTAGCCAACCAAGGCCTTCCTAGTATGACAGGGTATCCCCCCAATGATGCCTTTGGAGATAAGACCATAAAATCAGCTGGGTACTCCCAGGAATCCAAGGTGACTACCATGTCTTCAACTACCCCATTAGGTTTCATAGTTGAGGTATCAACAAGTTGTAATATTGTAGGTGTAGTCCTTAGGTCTGAAATATTAAGTTTTACAACCAAATCCTTTGTCATGACATTGATATCTACACCAAGATCTACTAAAACATTCTTAATTTGCAACCCATTAACATTGATCTCCACAACAAAGCTTCTTGGATCTAAATATTTTGGGATGCTAAGCTTCCCTAGCATTAAGTCAGAGAGTTGACCTATGACATGGATAGTTTGAGGGTCCTTTTTCCTCCTCGATTTCTTCAAACATGCCTCCTTGATGGCCTTACTACAGATAGGTACTTCTTTGATTGCTTGGAATAAGATAATTTTCACACATATATGCTTTAGCTAGTCAAGAATGTCAAAGGTGGGTTCCTCTTAGTTTTTTACATTTTCACCTTCCAACCTCTGTGGAAAAGGAGGGGACACTTTAGCAGATGCCTTAGGTGATGATGGAATGTGATTTTGAATTGGCTCATTTGGTTGGGCTTGGTCATTGGTATCTTCTTCTTGGTCAGTCCCCTCGGATGACAATTTTGAGATGATGGGAGGAGATGGTGTGGTTAGCACAATTCTTGAACGTAAATTAATATTATTCAGGTTAAGAGCATAGGTAGGCTGATGATTATGGTCAGCAAAATAGACTTGCTACTGCTGCTGCTTATTATTAGGATTTGTCAATGGTTGAGCAGGCATAAGCGTTTGTTTTGGAGGGCCAGTATTTGCTGCAGGTGCTAGAGGAGGTGGCATGAGGGCCTGTGGTTGTGACTGCTGAGAATGCAGGAAGGCAGGAGATTGATTCTGCCATTGCTGTGGACTTCTCCATTGAGGGTTCTGCTGCAAGTTACCTAGGGGTGGAGTCCATTGTCCTTATGGTTGCTGCCAGCCTCCTTAAGGAGATTGCCATTGAGGATTCTGATAGCTAGGCTAGTGAGGTTGAACAATATTCTAAGGTTGTGATGGGCCATATGTAGGTTGCCACTGGTTATTGTAATTAGAATAATGATTACCAAAAGTTAAAGGATCTTGAGGCATACCTTGTCGTTGAGCCCATGGTTTCCTTTGTGTAACAAAGAATACTTGGTCATCATCACTTTCTACCACCTTAAAGTCAGTAGGTAGCTGTGTAGCCTCCAGGTTAGCCACCATCTTGCATCTGCAGTCACATTTCTTCTGTATGCAATGTGGACAGAACTCAGCCAAGATTTCTTCAACTTCCTCATGTTTCTTCCGAGCTTGCATAGTATCCAACTGTGTAGCCATGTTGTTTATGATATCCTGCTTGAAATCTGATAGCAAATTTGTGATGTCCATCTGTGAAACTCCACTAGTAGAGGACTTTCCCACTGTGGCTTGATGACCTCTACCTTTCTTAACAATTGCGTGAAAGTAGTTAAGACATATTTTCTTGATATCATCCCAAAGTAGTTGGGTTATATCACCTCCTCCCATAAGGTCCAAGGCGTCTATACATGTATCACTGATTCCCCTTAGAAAAAGTAGTTTCTAAGATTCTTTGTTGAGAGTATGGTCTGAATTCTTTTTCAGGGAAAACAAGAATCTTGAGATATAGTCTTCTAGGCTTTCATCCTCTTTTTGTTGAATTCTGAATATATCATCTCCCTTACTACCATTCTTACAATATTCCTTATATTTCTCAAAGAATTTTGTTTGCATGGTTGCCCAACTATCAACAACACCTCTTCCCAAACTCATGAACCATCTAAGGGCTCCTTCCTTCAAAGTGGAAGGAAACAACTTCAACCTGTGAGCATCTGAAGTGTAATCATAGCTGCGATAGAGGATATCAAACTCAAATAAGAAAGTTTTTGAGTCCTCCATAACTAGGCCATAGAACTTGGGAAGTAATGAAGAAGGAATATTTTTAAGGTTATCAGTATCTTGCTAGGCAACAATGCGAAGCTCAAAAGTAGAAGGTGGATTAGGTGGATTATGTGTCATATTTGCTTGATGGAGTATCAGAGCAAATAGATTTTCTTCAGGTTCTTCGTTAGCTGGGTCAAATGGCAATTCAACAAACAGGTTTTCAACAAATGGATGATATCTTGGTCCTCAAATAGATTATAAGTTGGTTCAGGATTATTATCAATGGCTGGAACGTCAGGAAGGAATCTTCCCAGAGCGTCTCTTCTTCTATGCATGCAATAGAATGAATGGTGAATTGAAGGATTTTGAAAATTCTTGAATAAAAAACTAAATTACTGCTAAAAATGACTTATGACAAGTTCTTAGCTTGACACCATCCCTGACAATGGCGCCAAAATTGGTTGCACCCACAAAAGGGTATGAAAATCACGGCAAAACCTATCCTGAGAATTAGACATTCCAGCAGGCGACTAATATCTTTTCATGGTCGTTCATTTACTTGTCAAACCAGGGAACGCATACTTGAAATGGAGCGGCACTGTATGTGCACTAAGAACTAGTTTCAGTCACAACTTAAAGGAAATAAATACTTGGAAAGAATTATACCTACGTTACAGGAAGATAATGCTAAGTTCTCTAAACTCAACCATAGTTTAACCAAAGTGGAAATCATAATAGCTACAATTGAGAAACAAACTATGAACTGGCCTTATGTTGTAGGAACAGACACAGGGATGGATTCCCGATGCTATAGGAACAATATAAGACTGAGTTTGTACAGAAACTTCAAAAATGAAATCTAACTTATGATCAACAGAAAAACGAACGATTAACTAACTGACTACAGATACTTACTAAGTGGGCTCCCTTAGCAAGCATCAACTAATTACACAAGTACTGAACTCAGAACTTCATCAAATTTTATTCATAAACTCAGAATGGTGTACATTGTTCTGTTCATATGAAAACTAACAAAAAACTCTATCTCTTGTCATACAGACTCTGCTTTTTATTATCATACTAACTTTTACATGATATCCTTTCTATCTCACTATGCTTGCTCACTCGCGCATGATGAACACTTATTTAAATCAGAAAAATAACTAACTAACCCAAATAGAGAAAGACGTGGATGTAAATGCATCCAGGAATCGAGGAACAAACTAAATAAATGAATTTATCCGCTCAACACGATTCAGAGAGAGAATTTTGCATTCCACTCTTTCCAAATTAATTGACATTTAAATTCCTTCCCAACAATTTCGGTCAAAGAGTCTTCGCCAGAATAACTTCCTCGAAGTCGTGCAGAAAATGGACTTTACTGCAAGGCCGATATCAGCTGTGCTTGACTCGATCATACTTTCTTCAACAACCTGCGAAACACAAGGCAATAGAAGCGAACGGAAACATGCACGGCAACGTACACGATATTCATTTATTAATCACATATCAAATTTGCTTCATCATTCAAAAACTACATGTGTTATATCAGTCATTGGGAAAGTCAATTAGGGTAATAAATATAGACATAACATGATAGGCTGCAGGAATATAAAAGTGTATTGCTACAAGATATCCCCCAATAAAAGGTTTCTAAAGAGTTTAAACAACTATGAACAACAAAAGCAAGGGTATTAAAAGTACACCATGATACTCAAATTATGAGCATACTTTGGGCTCATTAGGGGGTAGACTCATTGATTGCACAAGTTCTTTGAAAGTTTATGGGTAGCAATATAATTTCTATGGTTTGTCATTTCTTAATTGGAACTTGGAATCTTTGCACATTTTGTTGTAAATGTTATATGTTAAGGATCTATAATGTATATGATGAATACTTTATCAATGTTATTATATGAATATTGAAAATTTCTCTATTTTTAAAGAGTCGTCCTCTTTATCATCCAATATCATCCCCTAAAATGACCTAAAAAAAAATTATCCATATAACTCTCCCCATCCTTTACCATCACCATCCTAAAAACTTGATGAAACATAAAAATTTATGGAGTGAGAATGGATCCTTGTGGGCCTCCAAAAGCACCGTCACTACATGCAATATAAGTACAATTACTAGTTTATATAAATTTTGAGTTACACTTCTACATATGTAAATTACCTACATTTCTATCAAATTGCTGCAAAACTAAACGATTTAACTCTACTATGAAATCAAACAATTTATAATCTCAAGAGACAATGCGTTATTTTCTGAAGCGGAGCATTTTAGACGATTCAAAAATAATATATAGATGGGAAGCGTATTCGCACGGATAAGAGTGTATTTCGCGCGCACCATTCATTGAGAGTCCAAGTACATATCATTTCTCTCTTAATAGTACGTTACCTAGTCATTCGTGTATGAACTCAATTTCATATACAAAAGCCAAAACATGAGAATTCGTTCGTACATTGATTGAGATCAAATATTCAAAGCAGGACCGCATTATCATGTACGAGGAATTTTTTTTTCACTTCCCAAAACTATCGGCGAAAACAAAGAAAGTCCTATCAATCAGAGCTTATGTAATACATTAGTTTGTCTAAAACAAGCCTGTACAAACCAAATTACAAAGGAAAATGTTACAGAACATACATGGAAAGCAGGATGAGGTTTAGTAAAACCGTAAGAGAAAACAAGCTGGCAAAACCTAGAAAAATGATATCTCATGCTTGTCCTTGGCCAAAGCCACCTGAACCCTCTCCTCTTGGAGAGTGGGCTGCCGCTGGTTATGGCTAGTAGGTCCTTCCACTGGCTCCCCACCGACATGAAATTGGTACTGATGTGGGTCTTCTCTTGCAGCGGCCATACTTGTCTGACTGTTTTTAGTGTAGGACTTATCTGAGAATCCATGTTTTGTGACAGAGAGCATGCCAGCATTAGTTCCGCTGAACTTGTGAAGATAATTTTCGAGAGCCTCTGCATAATCGTCCAAGCCAAGAGAAGCCATTGCCAAAATCAGATCTTCACCAGTGATGGTCTTCCTCTTCTCCTCTCTACACTGGTGAGAAGCCTCCCCAGTGACAAAGCTGATGAACTCCGAAACACATTCTTGCATGGTTTCCTTGGCCTCCTTAGAGATCCTAGCGTTAGGAGGGAGGACCTTGCGCATGATTTTGCCTACATTGGCTATGGGCAGCAGCACGTCTTGTTCGCTTATCTCTCTTTGCTCTCCACTTGCACTGTACTTGCTGAGATCAGTATCAAATGGAGAACTGCTGCTATCCACACTATTGTCTCCCATTTTTTTACCAACACAAAACACAAACAATTGCATTCAACATATTCAGTCCAATATAGGTTTAAATAACAATATATGCTAAAGTGGGAAGGAAATGCAGAATTAGGCCCAAATTGAGTTCGTATCATTCCACTTGTCATCACCCAAATTGAGTTCGTATCATTCCACTTGTCATCGCATTAACTCTTTCATGCTATGTTTGTTCGAACAGTTTTTCATTCTTTATCCACTCTTTTACGTTATAAAATCATATTGCTGTCCTAATAGTATCCTAAAAGCTCGACAAATTCCGGATGTCCGGGCCTGACATATTAAAATTGTAGTATTTACAGCTTTTACACTGCGTGAAGGTCATTTGTCTACATTATAGAAAGTGAAACTTACGTGCTTGGCAATGAGTAATCGCACAAAACAGCCGTTCCTTACATGCCTAGTTCACATCAAAGTGTATCGTGATTTAAGCTTTACGAACTCAATATTTCTTGAATACACAAAATTTACTCAGCAATGTTCTCCCGTTAATTTAAGGCATTTAGTTTTATGAATATTATATATAATATTTTATAGTTCATCTTAGTAACACGAAGAGTGGTTCTATACAATTGTGTTAAGAGCTTTTAATATTAATGTTTTGGTTCAGGTGACCAATTATTAGGATGAGAGAAAATTAATGATAGATTAAATGCAAAGTTATTAGAAAAGGGAAGAAGAAATGAGGTACCCAAAAAAATTAAGCCTTCAGTTTTTCAATATTCTATATCTTAATGATTAATAGTGTTGGTGTGAACAAGATAAATAATGTAACTGAAGAAATATAAAATAACAATAAAAGTGAAATGATGATGTATAGATCATTCAGAAAATGCACATTTCATAATGGAGGATATATAAAACTTAAAATGTCTCCATTACATTGAGATTTTTATTATGTTTTAAGAATACATTGTTGTATATATAGATTTGAGAATCTCACTGAAATATGCAACTACCTATAACAAATATCTAACTATATAAACTAATGTTCATTACCCTTCATTCTCCTTGATCCAAAACATAAAAAAATTTATCACTATTCTATCATTTCTCCCACATAATGAAGATTTGACCAAAATACCCAAATTATGTGCTACAACACTTTCTTGACTCAAGGCCTCTCTCTCACATCTCCTAAAATTGATGAATATATATTCTCAATTCATCAATGCACTTACTCTACAATCGAGTATGACTAGTCTACAATTAACCATCATGAGTCACTATAGTAGCAATCAATCAAATCAAATGTAATCAAACTGTAGTTAACCATTGTGAGTTAGTCTTCTCATTAGTGCTCACTCAAAATCATGATCATGCATGATCATCTCATCTCTATTTCCATCATCCAAAATGCTATAACTTGCAATCTAAAAATATTAATCCAATTGGATAGAAATGTTCTGAGGACTTCTCTTATGCCTCATCCACCCATCTCTTTGAGGTATCCCCTCAAATTTTTCATATACATACTAAAAAATGTCCCTCCTACAAGGAAAGCACACTACAAAAATAACTACATCAACATCATAAAAATAAGTCATAAAAAATTAAACTAAAGGTATCCCAAATATAAAGGGACTCTAGAAGAGTATGAAGAAAATTACAATCAATATTATCATCACCAATAACATTCTCATGAGCAATGTTATTATGGACATCATGTTGTCAACACCAACAATAGACTGAACAACAAAAAACACAGCCTAATACAAAGCATTTGGCTCAATCTTTGCCAGAGTTGTCAAAATGTAGTATCTAAAGAACCTTATGATGTTTTCCTAGGATTGGTTCAAACAATGGATTACAAACACATTATACAAAATTTTGCACTTTCTTTATAAAATTGTGAGACAAATCATGAATATGTTGACCACATCCACACAAGGATGTAGATCAAAACAATAAATAGATGCATTATCATGAAAACCACAATAAGATCCTAATTTTGGTTGGAGGAATTTCACATTGGTAGAGGAAGATTCAAATTTACCTATATTCATAAGACCTCTAGATACAAATTTGATGGGTTTTGAATACTCTAGAAGATAAGACCCAAAAAAACCCTTATAGAAAAGACCATAGTTTCCTTTGTTTATTTCAAGAGACTCTCAAAATCATATAAAGGGATTTTCAATTGCTTGTTGTGTGGAAGTGCCAGAACAAGGAAAACCATGTTCAATATTTATCTTTTGTGCTAAGGCATTAGGTGTATGATCTTGCAATATATATATCTAATGTCAGAAAAATATATTGACCATAAAAATACATAAAAAGAAGGTTAAAATAAACTTAAAAATTCTTCTATTTGATTACCTTGTTCTGAGTTATCAATTCTAATGTACAAATATAAAATACCATCTTCATACAAAGCATATCTCATTATGTTGGAGTAAATGGGTAATCACCCAAAACATAGAAAAATGAGGTAAGGTGTGTGGATGTGATCCAAAATGGAATGAATAAATGGATGTATGATGCACCTACCTTTCAATATTTTCATTAGGAAAAAGAGATCCCCAAAGGTAGGTTTGACTTTCAACCCTTAAGTGAGTCAACCCTATTGGAGTTATGACAAAAAACTATAAAATATCACTAAAATGCACTTTGGGGAGATAAACTAAAAATACCTAATGAGCTCAATTATGCAATGTAAAACTTGGAATGTTGATTTAAAGAAAAATACTAATAGAAAATAAAATTTTCAGGCAGATTTGGGGGTTATAGGATGATATCTATTAACCTAGAAAATCATCCCAAAAACTATATAAGGACACCTTAGCCAAAGCTAGACACCCAAATATATGACTGAAAGGCACTTCTGGGAGATGAATAAAAGTGCATTAATGATCTAATAACTGAGATCTACCTCTTGCAATCTAAAGTGCTATGATAGGGCTACTCAAACATTCATTAACTAGCACATCTAAGAAGGTTAATATTTTATGTACGTGACTCCAAAATTGTCATCAAGCATCATGTTTGGGAAAATGTGTCCTTGTATCCTTTCCTAAAAATTATTTTTGTAGTCCTCTACTATAGGATCTAAGTCTCTAATTTCTCTAGGTTTTATTGTCAGAAGGTCAAAATTAAATTTTGTAGATGAGTTTTTGTGTCTTGACAACTTTGGTGACTACTTTGATAACTTTGACAACTTTGTAATTTTGATTCAATTTCACTCATTCACCTACAAATCTACAAACACAGAAAGAGAAGAATTTTTTATTTTTTTGGTGTATAAGGTTTTTCCTTGGTCAAACCATAGTTTCATAATTAAACCTTGATAATGAATGAAAAATGACAAGGAATGATGAATGAAAAAATCTATGTCACAACTCACCAAATCCTCAATGGCTACCCTTAGTAGACTCAAGTCCAACACATGCCACTCCAAATACTAGATCTTGCATGAAATGGCTTGATTTGATGCTTGAAAATTTGAAACCTACATCACAATGTTAGCTCCAAAAACATGCATGAACACACATAAATATTTACCTCGTGATAGGATCTCAAATGCTATTGTAGATGACTAATAAATCCACTCTTCAATTCTCTTCACAATAGTCTTTGCTCTTGTGAAAGTTTGCCTCAATGCAATATGTTTTGAATTGATAAAAAGACTAGGTATTTATAGGTATTTTTCTAATTTCCCAAAAAAATTATTTCAAAAGCTGAAAATTGCAACTTGAATTTTAAACATAGAAATACTACTAAAAAATATTAAAAATTTAGACCAAAGACCTCATGAGGACTCATTTTCCCTGGGTGAATCAGTCTTGGCCCTAGATATAGGACACTCAATTTTCCAAGGTGTTTAATTTGATGTTTGCAATTTTTTAATGTAGGTTCCCCTTTTGGAAAACATAATTAATTAGGATTTTAAATGCATAGTCCATTTTAATTAAGGGGACCAAAACATAGTGTGAAAATTTAAAGTACATTTTTCTACACTACATTTAGCCCCCACTTTAGTGAGAGGATGAGCCCTATGCTCAAACTCACACTAAAGTAGACAAATATATGTCAAGAGGGGTCCAAGTGCACAAATTTTGATGGAATAGGATGACAAGGATCAAGGAGGTTGTGCAAGCCCCCAGGATCTATCCCATGGAAAACCAACATAAGTATAAAGGGACACACATGAATGTATGATATGAAGCAAGAAGACAAGATACACAAACATATAATTTCAAAATTAATGCAAAGAGGAAACAAAGATGGGCTAGCAATTTGTATTATGCCATACCCACCAAATACACTCATAAGGATGTAAAATCAGTTATGAACAACATGGCTCCACAGGAAAGAAATTGGTGTTATGCTTGGTGGCCATGAAAAATATGCTCACAAGGGCTAGTGTAATACAATATACACTAGATGAGCCCCCAAGAAAGTGAGAAAAACACAATATGTCAGTATGTACCCACAAAAGGGTGTTGATGGGAAAGTCATGCCAGGTCTATAGGATCCCATATGTCAACCATACCAAAATTTATACTCCTTGATAACTTTCATAAGCTACCACAACATGATCAATATGCTATGCTACTGCTACACTAAATTCAACGTCTATAAACAAAGTGAAGCAACAAATGTCAACATGTCAATGTCAAAATAAAACAATGCCAATAATGCCAATGTTAATAAGATAATGCCAATGTAATGATCACACTTTCTAGGAGATGTATGCTATCATCACTAAGAAGGGAACATGCAAACAATGAATGACGAACAATATGCCCCCACCTAAAATTTCAACATACTTTCTATGTTTGTATTTTAAGTAGAAAGAGAGGAAGGGGGATCCTTGGAAAGAATGCACACCTCCAAAATTAGTTATCCTTGCCCCCAATCATAGGGACAAAGAAATCCACCAAGGACTATCATGTTGTTGTGAAGAGAAATACAGTTGTACCTAAAGTTGTACCACCATGAATGACAATGAACAAGAAACATAAAGGTACTAATACCACATAGTGATGAGAAACATGATAGGATGAAAATCCATATCAATTAGAGGAAATAGATGCATCAACATAAGGAAGACCACCACAATCCTTAATATGTTGAATTTTATCACTCAAAGCCTTAAATTCACTAGTAGAATGACCATGCACTCGATGATATGCACAAAATGATCTTTTGTTGTAGAATTTTTCTCATGTTCTCGGTGTTAGCATATTATTGTCATTGATGTCAAAAGGCGATCAGGTGTGAGATGGAACTGATCCTACATGAAGGAGAGCCAACATTGATGTCAAAATGTTGTCATTGATGTCTATGGAAGATGATGTATTATGGATATGGAAGATGAAGTTAAGGTTGCAAATGTTGCTTAGAATATTGCATTGTTGTAATGTAATTTTTGTCATTCCATTGAAGAAAATTCTCTCAGCACTCAAAAGAAAAATATCATTTTAGATTCAACATGGATTTTCTGAGAGCAGCTCAAAAATGTGTTTTGCAGGACCAAAGGTTGAAGGCTATGCTCAAAAAAGGATTACTTGTGCTCTCAGCTAGAATTAGGGATTTTTTGGTTAAACCCTAGGTACATACAGTCGTAGCATAAAAAAAAATTATAATTTGATGGTGACTTGTGTTTGATGGTTGCAGGTAGCTTAAGTGATATTTTAATCCTATTATGTCATGTTGAGAACTAACCCCTTCATCTAGGAATTACCGACAGCCGAGTAGATATTTGTGGCATTTAATATTTCCTAAATCTCACATAAATATTTCCTTCTGGTAGGATCAATGGTGTTGGTTGAGACTGCAGGATCTAACAGTCTCCCCGCTAGCCCATTGATTTTGTGGTATGTCCTAACTAAGTCTCACAGGGAAGTGGGGATTGGAGGAAAGTAATTCATAGTAGATAGTAGGACCTTCAATGGTAGTAGATGAAGTTAATGTATATCATGTCACCCTAGATAGTTGGAAAAATGAGGTTGATCAGCGGTTGTGATCAAATATAGGTGGATGATCCGATGGTGCCCACTAGCCCATGGCACATATATGGTGGGACCCATTCATACCTTGTGAGGGAGCGAAGAATGATGTAGATCAAACAAAGTATAATGAATGATGCACATTGATGGAAAACTGAACCTTGGTGGGGCCTATACCATGTGACATCATCTCTTCACATCATTGTTATGAAGCGAAGCAGTTGGAAGAGTTGGGTGATAATCGATAAAGTGGATCGTAATGTTAGTAGAAGACACATGGCATAAGCCTACCTGATCGTGAAGATCTTGTGAGCTTGTTATCAGTACAAATGGGATAGTGGGGGATGACATAAATTAATTGGTAGCTTATTCAACAGTGATTGTTCCATCAAGGAAATGGATGTGAATGTTTTAAGGGTTTTGGTGGTATGTGATAGGTGTGATGTCACTGAATGAGAGATCAACAGAGGACATTTTAAGATTGTTCATCAAACGGTTGTGTTTTAAAGTTGTGATGGTGAATGACGAATACCATATCATGGTGTGAAGGCAGAAGATCTATGGCCCAAATTTGGATGAGGTGATCATGAATGGCTAACTACATGTAAACAGGGTTTCACTTGCAAAACCGATTTGAAGATAAAAAATAATTAGCCTACCTACTTCAATGACAGGTGTAATGTGATTGGATGCATAGAGTCGTGGTACAGATGGAAACAAAGACAAGGATCAAGATCAGATCAAAGGTTCAGATGAAAGGAATAACTGCATATTCGATCTTAGGGTTTTACATGAAGAGTGAAGAACATTCTCTACACCTAGAATTAATGTTGTGTAGCTCAATGTAGCTAGAGGATAGTGAAGAAGATATACTAAGATCTAACATAAGATTAGATTACGATGGAAGATATCAAGGAAATTATCATTGATTAGCACTACAAAAAAAAGATGAGTAGAGTGTATAAGGGTGCAATAGGATGATGTGAAGAGTGTGCTGCATAGATGTGGTCCTGAGCTCCTGAGAAAAACTAAGAATACACAAAAATAGAAAAGGGGACCTATAGGAGGGTATAGTGGTGCATTAAGGCGGACCAAGAATGCACTAAAGAAAAATAGAGAGGAACAAAGATGAAAAATTTGGGTGCAAAGTAGTGAAGAGAGTTGTTGTGGTAGCATCAAATAGTTGAGCAGTTACAAAGCAAGCTACAACATTGATTGGAGTTCCTTAGGAACAAATTTTAATCATATTACATGTTGTAAATCAGATAGGTTGGTGCCCTTAGATAATTGAGTTCGTGCTCAATTCAGGGGATAGGTGTCTCCTTAGGGTTAGTTCCCTTCGAAGTTAGAACAGAGGATTTCATTGTTAGACTGGATTAGGATAGTAGCTCCTAGTAGCATTTGCTCACTGTGGTTTTTCCCATCTTAGGTTTTCCACGTATATCTATTGTTATGTATTGATCTTTCATGTGCATGTGTTTTTAATATACATATTTTGTTTTATTTTTCACATCTAGATTTAAGATTTGCGTTTGTACATAGAATAAGAAAGCTAAAATATAGGTATCTACTAATTCACCCTCCCTCTTAGTAGATTTTTGTGTTCCACAATTGGTATCAAAGTGCTAGGTTCCCTAGGAAAAGCTTTATTAGCTTAGGTAGATCCTTGACTTTGTTAACACAATGGCCAATCAAGAAAGCTCCTCCTCAAACAAGCCACCTAATTTTGATGGAACATATTGGAGCTCATTAATGAAAGGATATTTGGGATCTTAAGGTTTTGATGTATGGATGTCAGTAGTAACCAGATACACACCACCTGCCACACCTCCTATTGATGATGCAGCCAAAAAGGACTTTGAGAACAATGAAAAAGCTTGGTTTGCTATCATGAATAGTCTACCTAGGTCTATGCACAACAAAGTTATGTATTGTAAGAATGAACAAGATGTCTGGGATACATTGAAGAAGATGTGTGAAGGATACAACAAGGTAAAATTGGAAAAGCTTCAAATACTGAAAGCTATATTTGAATGCCTAAAAATTTCAAAGGAAGAAAATATTGCAAAATATATTTTGAGAAAATGATATTGTGTACTCTATGAAAGGATATGGGGAAGAGTTGAAAGAGGACGTCATTGTAATGAAAGTTCTTAGATCAATGACATACAAGTATGACTCTAATATCTCAGCTATAGAAAAAGGGAGAGAAATAGACAAACTAACTTTGAATGAGCTACATGGTATATTCACAATCTATGAGATGAGGATGAGAGATGAAAAACCATCCAGGATTTAGAAGTTTCTTTTAAGACTATTCACAAGGAGAAGGATGCATGTCTCAAGAAGGACAAGGAAAAGATTATTCAATTTGAGAATGATGAGACTGATGAAGAAGAGGAAAACTTTATTAAGAGACTAGAAGAAGAGGATCTGGAAAGTACAAAGCTAAGTTTCCCTTCAAATGTTTTGAATGTGGTAAATTAGGCCATTTCTCTACTAAATGTCCCTATAATAAGAAAGGAAACTCCGAACAAGAGGTAGATGATAAAATGAAGAAACCCTACTACCCTAAGGGAAGAAATTTTTAAAAGAAAAAGAAAAGTCTATACATCCAAGAGGTAGTTGTGTATCAAAAGACTACAATAGCTTAGATGATGAACAAAATTGTGCCTTTGTTGTAAGATACAATGAGTTTCTCTTTATGGAAAAAGAGTCCAAGGAACAAAAAAATGAAGAGGTTGAAGATCTTCTTGAAGAAGATGAAGGAGGAGTGGTTGACCTAGAAGGAGAACTCATATGTGCTTTAAATGAGATTGAGAAGTTAAAAAGGGAGAACAAGAAATAGAAGAAACTTGCACAAAAAGAGTTAGAAAAACTAAGCAAGGAAATAGAAGAATCTACCTAGAATGTGGTAGATTTTAAGCTAAAACTAGAGGAAGCCTAGAGAGTAGAAGATGTAATTCACTCCAAGCTGCAATCTAAAGTTAACAAATGCATGAAGCTCGAAGAAGAGATTGTTGCTCTAAGAAGGGATTTGGAAAAGGTAGAAGAAAAAATAGAGAAAGGACCCAAGCTGAAAAGTGGAAAAAACATCTTGATTGAATTATTAAGCACCCAGAAACATGCAAACAAAGAAAAAATAGTCTTAGGTTTTCAAAAAGGTTAAAGCTCCTTCATTGATGCTTCTACAAAGTTATAGGGTGATCCCACAATGTTGGTTCACAATTTTTGGGAGATTTTGATTTTTGTTGAAATCACATATTTTTAGAAAATATAATGATTTAAGCCTTAAAAAGTTTCATTTGAAGGATTCCAATTGGAGAAGGTTTGATCAAACCACCTTAGATCTTGGATAGAACCCCACTAGTTTTAAACCATACCTATAACAGAGTCTCCTCTACACCTATCAAAATGTTGATAAAAAACCACTTTTGAATTACCTTTTGGGGGATCAAATGAATTCATTTAAAATTTATTTTTTGTATGTATTCCTTATTATAATCTTCCCAAAAAGTATAATTTAAAAAAAAATAAATTGATTATTATATTTATTTTTTATTTCTTGTGAATGGTTTTTCTTGAAAATCAAGCTCGCTTGCTTTTGCATGGAAAATAGAAGATTATCATTTTTTATTTTAAATATCAATGCATCTAGATATTTAAAGTCCTTGATCCAACCAAAAAATTTGAATTTTGATAACATACAAAAAGTTTGTGTTATATAGTCCTCCTCCCATCCGAGTTGTAATTATTTGACCCAAAACTGATTAAGGAAAAAAAAATTATTAATAAAACATTTATGAAACTAATGAAGAATAGGGATATTGTAGTTACAAATCTACCTTCAAAATTATAATTTTATCTCATGGAAAAAGCGTTGTGTACATGGTGAGAGTCACTCCTTAAAATGGTGTTTATCAAAACTAGTTTTCAAGGATAAAAGAAGTGCAATATGATTCCAAAATTTTGAAAAAAAAATAGAAACGGTAGAGAAAATTTCACAAATCACTGGTTTGCATCATCTTCAGATTCCTCACGGTTTAGCCGCTATAGGTGTTTGAACGTGAAGATTTAGTTAGAAAAAATCAGTTTAGTGCCCAGTTTGGCTAAAAATTGTAAACCAATATTTTGGGATCACCTTATATGAAATATTTAGATTAGAAGAAAAGTCTATACCTATCAAGGAAAGAAGTTGCAAAGGAAGAATATGCATTGAGAAATCTGTAAAGGCAGAGAAAACTATCGAAGAGAAGAAGCCTGTTGTAGATAAGAAGGATAACAAATCAGATCTTGTTCATAACAAGAAAATAAAAAGAAAATAAAAATAATTGATGTTGATGGATTCACTAGGGTGGAAAACACCAAAAGGAATATGCACAAAATACCTTCACATCTAGAAAAAAAAATTATGACCAGGTATTCCTCATATTTTTATTGATATTGCTATTCATGTAATTAATTTGGTCATAGGGCTAGAGAACGAATTGATAAACAAAGAATCTAAAAATAAGGAGATGGTAGAAACAATAGAAAATAAAACTAAGAAAGTGTGGAAAGAAAAGGGAGAGAGCTCCACATAATCAATGATTGCACAAACAACCTTCCATGCCAAAAAGAAAAATCTATGGGTGATAGATAGTATCTACTCCAAACACATGAGTGTAGATAAGAGTAAGTTCGTCAAACTCAAAATATGTAATGGAGGATTTGTGATTTTTGGTGGGAACACTACAGTCAAGGTATGTTGCAAAGGCATCTTAAGCCTAGATGGTAAAAATATTACAAAGGATGTCTTGTATGTTGAAGGTTTAAAGCACAATCTATTAAGTGTGAGCCAGATGTGTGACAATGGTTATAAAGTCACATTTGATTTAGAAGGTTACAAAATTAGAAAGAATGGAAAAATATTTGCACAAGGTTTGAGAATTGACATCAATCTCTAAAACCTTAATGAAGTAATATGGAAAAGTTGCTTTATAGGACAAGTTGATGAAAGTTGGTTATGGAATAGAAGATTAGGCCATATAAACTTTGACAATTTGGTGAAAGTAAGCTCAAGAGGTTTGGTTAGAAACATGCCTAAAGTAACCAATACTTCAAGTGTCATGTGCAAAGAGTGCCAGTAGAGAAAGAAAACAAAGGCTAGTTTTCCAACCAAAGAATATTCAACCACTAAGCCTTTATAGTTGGTTCATAATGATTTTTGTGGACCCACAAGAGCAATGGGACTGAAAGGAGAAATATACTTTATGTTGTAGTTGATGACTACACAAGAATGACACGGGTGGCATTTCTGAGGGATAAGTCACAAGCATTTGAGAGATTTAAGATATTCAAAAAGATGGTTGAGAAGGAGATAGGTAGAAGGATCAAATCCTTGAGGTCAGATAGAGGAGGAAAATTCACATCAGATGAATTTGTTCAATATTGTGAAGCACATGGAATCAAGAGGCAATAGTCAATTCCAAGAACTCCACAACAAAACAAAGTGGTAGAAGGAAAGAATATAGTTGTCTAGAATATGGCCAGAACAATGTTAAAAGAGGTTAGATTAACTGATACATTTTGGAGAGAAGCAATCCATACTATAGTACACATTTTGAACAGGGTTCAAATCAAAGTACATAGTGATAGTACTCTTTATGAGTTGTGGTATGGTAGACCTTCATTTGTGAAGTATTTCAAAGTGTTCAACAATAAATTATACATCAAAAGAGAAGATAAAAGCCTAGGAAAGTTTGAATCAAGAAGTGATGAAGGAATAATTTTAGGATATTCCACTCAAAGTAGAGCATATAAAGGCTACAACAAAAGACTAGAAAAAATTGTGGAAAGCATCAATGTCAAGATTGATGAACGTATAAAACATATCAAATCAGAGCATAATGATTTTGAAGATGATTTAGATCATGAAGAAAATGTGACAAATGACGAAGAAGAATTTGAGGAAATAGAAGTTGAAAAGGACCCTACAAAATATGTTCAAAAGGATCATCCAATAGATTAGATAATTGGGGATAAAAATGAAGGATTTTAGACTAGGAGGAGATTTGCAAAGAGTAAAGAACGAGTAATTTTTTCTCTCGTGTCTCAAATTGAACTGAAAAATTTCTCTAAAGCCAACAAGGATGAAAGTTGGATAGAAGCCATGAAAGAGGAGTTAGATCAAATTAAAAAGAATAGAACATGGGAATTGGTTCCTAGGCCTCCAAGTGAAAATGTGATTGGCACCAAGTGGGTTTTTAGAAACAAACTGAATTAAAATGAAGCTATAATAAGAAACAAGGCAATATTAGCGTGCAAGGGTTATGCACAAGTTGAAGGAATTGAATTTGAAGAAACATTTGCACCTATAGCAAGACTATAAGCAATCAAAATGTTTCTTTCTTTTTTAGTCTATAAAGGATTCAAAGTATATCAGATGGATGTTAAATCTACATTCTTGAATGGAAACCTAGAAGAGGAAGTCTACATTGAACAACTAGAGGGTTTTCATCTATCAAAAGATTATTATGTTTGTAGATTGAGAAAATCATTGTATGGTCTAAAGCAAGCACCTAGAGCATGGTATTCAAGATTAGACCAATATTTGCAGCAATAGGGATTCAAAAAGGGATGTGCAGATGATAACTTTTATTTTAAGATTGAAGGTGAGCACATGATTATAGTTGTTGTTTATGTGGATGACATCATTTTCAGTGGCAAAAATGATAAAATGTGTAAAATATTTTCTACACACATGCAAGATGAATTTGAGATGTCAATGTTGGGAGAGTTGTCATTTTTCCTTGGCTTGCAAATTGTACAAACTAATAATGGGATATTCATATATCAAACTAAGTATGCTAAGGAGATGCTCAAGAAATTTGGCATGGAAGAGAGTAGACTAGTCAGTACCCCTATGATAATTGGATACAATTTTAATAAATCAGATGAATAACCTCAGAAAAATCAAATAATGTATAGGTCAATGATTGGAAGCTTGTTGTATTTAACTGCATCAAGGCTAGATATCATGCAAGTAGTATGTTTAGTGGCAAGATTTCAGTCTCCACCTAGAGATTCACATGTTAACACAATAAAAATAATATTCAAATACATCGAAAGTACTTTGTACTATGGGATATGGTATCCCAAGAGAAAGGATTTCATTTTAATTGCATATACCAAAGCTCATTGGGTAGGAAGTATGGATAACATGAAAAGCACCAGTGGTGGAGAATTCTTCTTAGGAAACAAGTTAGTTTCCTGGATGAGCAAGATGCAAGAATTAATCACTCTATCCACTGTAGAATAATTCTATGTTGCAACAACATCATGTTGTACTTAAGTCCTATGGATGAAGAAAACACTTAAGGATATCAAGGTGGAGTACAAAGAACCTATCTCAATTATTTGTGATAATTCAAGTGTTATAAACATATCAAAGAAACTAGTGATGCACACTAGAAAAAGCACATATCTATTAAGTATCACTTCTTAAGAGAAAAGGTTGCAAATAAATGAGTCAACATGGATTATATTCCAACCAAAGAATGAGTAGCTGAAATTTTCACCAAGCCTCTTCCCAAGGAACAATTTGAATATCTGAGGCAGAAATTGGGAGTCATTGCTCCCACGTCATATCACTAATCACTAGTAATATGGAATGAGTTTAGGGGGAATTTTCATATATATTTCATTCATCCCTAGAAATAGGAAGGATAGATCAAGTCAGGTACCAATGGTTTTACAAATTTCTAACAACTCAAGATGGTTGTATTTTCAAAAGATTCCCACTTTCTCTTTGAATTTCCTATCAAAGGGGAAATCGTGCGTTAAAGGGGAGTCTTCCCTTTGCCATTGATGTCAAAGGGGGAGAAAATAATGAAAAAACACTCAATTGAGAAAGATAAGTATGGTAGAGATGCATATCAAAGGGGGAGAAACATGTGATGGAACTGGTACTAGATCCTTTTTTCCAACTCATTTGAACATTTAATTTTTCCATTAATGAAAAATAGGGAGATTGTTAGCATATTATTGTCATTGATGTCAAAAGGGGATCAAGTATGACATGGAATTGATCCTGCATGAAGGAGAGCCAAAATTGATGTCAAAATGTTGTCATTGATGTATATGGAAGATGGTGTACTGTGCATCTAGAAGATGAAGTGAAGGTTGCAAATGTTGCTCAGAATATTGCATTAATTGTCTTGCAATTTTTTCATGTTATTGTAGAAAATTCTCTCAGCACTCAAAAGAAAAATCTAATTTCAGATTCATCATGGGTTTTTTGAGAGTAGCTCAGAAATGTGTTTTGCAGGTCCATAGGTTGAAGGCTATGCTTAGAAAAGGATTACATGTTCTCTCCACTAAAATTTGGGTTTGTTGGTTAAACCCTAGGTACATACAGTCATGGCATTAGAAAAAAGTGTCTAATTTTATTGTGACCTGTATTTGATGGTTGCAGGTAGCTTAAGTGATAACTTAAGCCTATTACATCATGTGGGGGACTAGCCCCTTCATCTAGCAATTACCGATAGCAGAGTAGATATTTGTGGAATTTAATATTTCCTAAGTCTCATGCAAATATTTCCTTCTAGTGGGATCAATGGTGTTGGTTGAGACTGCAAGATCTAATGGTCTCCCCACTAGCTCATTGAGTCTGTGGTGGGTCCCAACTAAGTCTTGTGGGGAAGTGAGGATTGGTGGAAAGTAATCCATAGTGGACAGTGGGACCTATGGTGGAAAAAAAAAAGTTAATGGGGTATGATGTCACCATGGACAGTTGGAAGAATAAGGTTGATCAATAGTCATGATCAAGTCGAGGTGGATGATCTAACTATGCCTGTTAGCTCGTAGCACATGTGGTGGGACCCATTCATACCTTGTAAGGGAGTAGGGAATGATGTAGATCAAATAGAGTTGATCAAACAATGCACGTTGATGGTGGACTAAACCTTGGTGGGACCTACAACATGTGGCATCATCACTTCACATCATTGTTGTGAAGCAAAGTAGTTTGAAGAGTTTAGAAATAAGTGATAAAGTGGATCATGATGTTAGTAAAAGACACATGGAACAAGCCTTCCTTCCCGTGAAGATCTTGTGGGCCTGTTATCAGTACTAACGGGATAGCGGGGGATGGCACATATTAATTGGTAGCTAATACAACGACATGAGATCTATGGCCCAGATTTGAACGATGTTATCAGAAATGACTAACTGCATGTAATTAGGGTACTTCCTACAAAACTGATTTCAAGATAAAAATTAGTTGGCCTACCTACTTAAATTATAGGTTTAATGTGAGTGGATGCATAGAGTGGTGGTATAGATGGCCACAAAGATGAGGATCAAGATCGGATCAAAGGCTCAAAGGAAAGCATTAACTACATATATGATCTTAGGGTTTGAATGAAAGAGTATGAAGAAAATTTTGTGCACCTCCAATTAATGTTGTGTAGCTAAATAGAACTAGAGGATAGTGAAGAAGATATCCTAAAACCTAATAGAGGATTAGATTATGGTGGAAGATCTTGAGGCAATTATCATTGATTAGCACAACACAAAATAGATGAGTAGGGTGTCTAAGGGTGCAACAAGATGATGTGAAGTGTGTATTATGTAGATGTGGTCCTAAGCTTCTAAGACAAATTGAGAATACACAAAAATAGAAAAGGAGAGTTGTAGGAGGGTACAGTGGTGCACTAAGATAGACTGAGAATGCACTAAAGAAGAAAAGAGAGGAACAAAGCTAAAAAAGATGGGTGCAGAGTAGTAAAGAGAGTTGTTATGGCAACAAAAAATAGTTGAGTAGTTACAGAGCAAGCCGTAACATCGATTAGAGTTCCTTAGGAAAAAATTGTAATCATCTTACATTTTGTAAATATGATAGTTTGGTTCCATCAAATAACTGAGTTGGTGATTAGTTTAGGGGATAGGTGTCTCCTTAGGTTTGGTTCCCTTAAATTTTGTAACAGAGGATTTCATTGTGAGGATGGATTAGGACAATAGCTCCTAGCAACATTTTCTCACTATGGTTTTTTCCATCTTGGGTTTTCCATTTATATCTATTGGTATGTGTTGATCTTTCATCTGCATGTGTTTGTCATATCGATTTTGTTTTATTCTGCACATCTAGATTTAAGAGTTTTGTCTCTACTTAGATTAAGAAAGCTAAAATATAGGTATCTACTAATTCACCCCCCTCTCAGTAGATTGTTGTGTTCCAACACTTGGAGGGAGAGATATCAAGTGGGCTTGGAGAAGCCTTGAAAAGGTACCCTCTAGATCAATATTAGAAGATTTTATTTTTCTTTTGTGATAAATTCTTTTGTGACAAAGATATTTGTTGCTTACTACAAGGTGTCATACATACACAATACTCTCTAGATTGTGAGATTTTGTACTCTCCCTTAAAAGAAGGTCTAAAATTAAATGAAACCCAATCATTACTAAGACCTGTGTTTTTAGATGAAGCAATATTTTTTCAAGGAGTGTTTTGTGTGATGAAATTTATATTAAGCTAAGGTTTATTTGTTGCTTTCATTTCTTTCAAAGGACAATAGCCAAGACTACTAGTTTTTTATTTTATGTAAGGATCTATAGGGGCATGGATACCTTGATTTCTAACTATTACCAAATTTTTACCTACAGCTCAAATTTGCAGAGCTAAAGCAGTTTATTTCCATTTTAAGGTGAAAAGATTTTAACACATTTCTGCTATGCTTACCCATTGCATATGTTAAGTTTAGAAGAAAGAGTTCAGATTTTCTTCTTACTTTCTTGCTCACTTGATGAAATATTTGTAATCTTGATATTTGTACTTAGATTCTCTTTTTTGCATACTCCTTCAGTTTAATAAAAATAGTAGAGCATTCCTATCTCAAAATTTTATCTCATTTTGCAATAATAATCTGATGTTGTCATTGTGATTCTAAAATTTTGAATCCTTTTAATGTCTTATTGTTGCAATCATGGTACATAAATTTCATATAGCATAGGTTGTATGTTTTGTTTTCTTTCCAAACCTTCATGCAAATCATTGTTGTATTTTATGATTCATTTGATATTATGAAAGTTATATTTTTGAGGACTAGTTGTGAGTTAAGTCAAGTTGAAAGAGGTTAAAGTTCTAGTGCATCACTCATTAGGTTTAGGATTTCATTTCAAGTTAACTTTCTAAACCCTTTTCTTAGAAAATTATTTAGATTAGGTGATCTACGAGGGGACCAACCCACTCTAGAGATTCATTCTCACCATAGGTCACCCACAACTTGAAAATGTTTCCATGTTTCAACAGGATAGATGAGTTGATCTTAGCTAGGTTGCGATCTTGATTGACAACACTAACACCACATCCTTTTCCATTATAACCAAGTTGTTTCAAAAGTTTTTAATGTTTTCCATAAAGGTTTTCCATCTCTTTTGGATTAGGTGGTTTCTCATGATCACACTCTTCATAGGTGGATGTATAATTATTATTTTCCTCTTCATTGATAAATTTTTTGGAGTCACATGCTTTTGATGATATATCTTGTGTGGATATTATGCCAACTTCTTTCTCATTTCTTGATTTGTGTGTAATATTGAATTTTCCCATGAATCTAGGTGTAAAATCTAATGAACCCCACTCACAATCCAATAGTTTTGTGATTTATTTATCTTATGTTTCTTGTATTTGCTCCACTTTTATAGTTGGTATCAATGTTGTAAGAGTATTTTTCATTCTAGTTTTAGTTTACAAAAAAATTTATAATTATAGGTCAGATTTGATTGTGTAAACCTTTTTGTTGTAAAAATATTTCACTAGACAATTTAACGTTGAAGGTACCACATTCATTCCATGAATCCAAGGTATACCTAGGAGAATATTATATGAAAGTTCATTGGGCATGACATGGATAGGAGTTTGCAAGGTAACTTCTCCAAAAATAACAAGTAATGTTATCACACCAATAGCTTGCTTTCCCTCATTATCAAACCCATAGATGTACAAGGAATAAAGTTCAATCTTAGTCTTATTCACTCCAATGTTATCCAAAATGTGTACACCACATGCATTAATCATTGAACCATTATTGATGAGAGTATGCTTTATGCCATATCTATTAATAATATCCACTATCATCAAAGCTTCATTGTTTTTATGCACTTTTAATGGAGGTAACTCATTTTGATGGAATGTAATGTCCAAGTTGACTGAGCTCATAAATTTAATTAGGGATGATACATCATTTGGATATGCACTAGGAGGGATAAAAGATTGTTATACAACACTTTTAAGTATGTTATGGTAATTAGGTGATGCTTGAATGAGATCCCATAAAAAAATCTTAGCAAGAGTATTGCAAAGTTGTTGCACAATATCATAGTCCTTTCCACTATACAAAGGTAATTGAGAAGCACTAGGAAATATATATTGAGTAAGTGGTAATGAAGTAGGTATGGTTTGTGGTTTCCTATTGTTCCTTGTATGATATGTGTGAGAAACAATATTATAACTCAACTGCTACAAAAAATTGTTACTACTGAGTTGTCTTCAAAAATTTAAGATATGTCCAGGAGGTTTAGGAGGTCTTATAATGAGAATTGACTTAGGAGGTGACTTAGGAGGTCCAATAATTAAATTACTTGTAGGAGGTATAATAATGAAAGGAGATCTAATTTTCATAAGGTCTCAACATATTTATCCTCATTTTGATGATCTTCTAGCAAGGGGAAGTCTTATATAACCATATTATCTTCATCTAAGGAAGCCACATTACTATTGTTTGAAAGACATGCACCAATTCTATCATCCTCTTTTAGTACAATATCTTCCCTAGTAGGAGAGTTTTGAGGAGAGGAGAAAACAAGTTTTTCATGAAATTCAATGGTTGGATCTTCTAAGATAACCTCATAACAAGTAGGGAATGCATCTAGAGAAGAATAACTATGGTTTTCTTGCTTATCAGTGATTGCATCCTATTGTTCAACAACATCTTACCAAGTGAAATAAGCATTGGGAGAGGGATAAACAAGATTCTCGCGACTCATTGAGTGGATCTTCTAACACCAAAATATCTTCTTCATAAATAGGAGAGATATCGGGAGAAGGGTTACTATGATTGTCATTATTATCTATGATTGCATCCCCTTTCACTAAAATATTCTCACAAGTAGGATATGGATGGAGACTATGTAAAGTGATGTTAAAAAATGTGTCGATGATCTCATCCTCTTGTGCCATAATGTCCTCCAAAGTGGGTTGGGTAGGGGGAGAGGGACAAATAATATTCTCATGACATTCAATAATTGGATCTTCTAACAGCAAGATACCTTTGTGACAAGTAAGAGAGGTACTGGGAGAACAAAAACTATGATTGTCATGATTGTCTGTGCTTGCATCCTCTTGTATCAAACATCCTTAAAAATAGGAGAGATATAAGGGGATGAGTGGAGGATAGACAATGTGGTATTAAGGAATATGTCAAAAATTCCATTCTCTTTCACTAAGAGACTCTCATAACTAGGAAATATATTGGAAGAATGACTAACATGCTTATTAATGAGCTCTTTTCTTGGCATATTTGGAAATGAAAGATGTTAACATTTAGAGTTATGAGTGTGTGCCAAAAATGAAAAGTAACCTATCCAATTTATGTAATGCTTCAGAATTCAAAAAATTGTCCTACAAATGTGATGATTTTAAATATTGAAATAAATTTTGGAAATGATTTAAAATGGATAAACTAAATGGATGATTAGACCTAATGCACAATTTTTTATTTCCAAAAGTTGATAGACTGAAACAATAGTTTACTGTTGGATTTAGGAAGTGTAGAGGAATACAAAAATTCTTAGAAAATTTGTTTTGAATGTGCCCTCAAGGAATCATTCCCGCAAGGGAAAATGGGACCTTGTACAAGGTTTTTGAAAATGAAAAATTCAAATTTTGATTTATTGTTTGTGTTCTCTATTCTAGGTTGCAAACTATGAATTTTGTGACTAATTTTTCTAGTTTTAGGTGTCTTAATGCAAGTGTAATTAGTGAAAAATAGTGAAAAAACTGACACCTTTTTAGTGCAATTTTGACTAAATTTTCTATTGTAAATGATTGAGTGTACACTAATATGCAAGTACTATTCAAAATCAATGTAACATGTATTCAATTTTTTAGAATTTTTAGATCTTAAATAATAGAAAGTGCAAATTCAAAACCCTAGATGAATGTAAACTAATGCAATTTTTACAACCATAGATAAAATGCAAACTAATCTAATGCAATGAAAACTAATGAAAATCCTATATCTATGGTTTAAATGACCCCCAATTTCAGCATTTTAGATGTACAATGTTGGGGTCACCAAAATAAAACATAGAAAAAGGAGCTAAGGTGTGAGGCTGTGATCCAAAATGGAATGGTTAAATGGATGTATGCTGCACCTAACTTTCTCTATTTTCATTATGAAAAATAGATCCCCAAAGGTAGGATTGACTTTCAACCCTTAAGTGAGTCAACCCTATTGGAGATCTTGTAGTTTTTACTTATGATAGAAAACTATCAAATGTGACTAAAATGCAACACTTTGGGGAGATAAACTAAAAATACTTAATGAGATAAATTGTGCAATGTAAAACTTGTAATGCATAGTTAAAGCATAATAATAACATAAAATATAATCTATAGGAAAATTTTGAGGTCACATGATGATATCTATCAACCCATAAAATCTTATCTCAAAAATTGTATAAGGACAACTTAGTAAAAGTCATACACCCCAATATATGACTGAAAGGAACTTTTGGGAGATGAATACAAATGAATTAATGATCTAAAAATAGAGATCTACCACTTGAAATGTAAAGTTCTATGATAGGGCTACTAGAAATATTCATTAACTAGCATATCTAAGAAGGTTAAGATGTTAAGTACCTGACTTCAAAAGTCTCATAAAGCGTCATGTTTAGGAGAATGTGTCCTTGTATCCTTTACTAAAAAATATTTTTGCATTCCTCTAATGTTGGATCTAAGGATCTGAATTCTCTAGTTTTTATTTTTGAAAGGCTAAAAGAAACTCTGTAGATGAGTTTCCATGTCTTGAAAACTTTGGTGACAACCTTGAAAACTTTAACAACTTTGACAACTTTACACTTTTGATCCAATTTCACTCCTCCACCTACAAATCTACAAATACACAAAGAGAAGAAAAATGGTTTTTTTTGGTGTATAAGGGTTTACGTTGGTCAAACCATAGTTTGGTGATTAAACCTTGAAAATGAATGCCAAATGACAAGTAATAATGAGTGAAAAAATATATGTCACAACTCACAAAATCCTCAATGGCTTCCCTTAGAGGACTAAAGTCTAGCACACCACTCAAAAGATTAGATCCTACATGAAATGGCTTGATTAGATGCTTGAAAATTTGAAACCTACTTCACAATATTATCTCCAAAAACATGCATGAACACACAAAAATCTTGACATCATGATAGGATCTTCAATGCTGGTCTAGATGACTAATAAATGCACTCTTCAATTCTCTTGACAATAAAATTTTCTCTTGTGAAAGTTTCCTCAATGCCGGATGTTTTGAATTGATAAAATGACTAGGTATTTATAGGTTTTTTTCTAATTTCTTGAAAATTAAATTTCAAAAGCTGATAATTATAACTTGAATTTTTTAAATATTAAAATATTGCTAAAAATGGATTAAAAATTAGAACCTAAGACCTAAGGAGGATTCATTCAGCCTTGGGTGAATGGGTCCTAGGTCCTAAATCTAGGTCACTCAACTTTTCAAGTTGTTTAATTTGATGTTTACAAGTGTTTAATGTAGGTTCTCCTTTTGGAAAACAAAGTTAATTAGGCTTTTAAATGACTAATTTGTTCAATTAGAGGCTTAATTAAATTCATTTTAATTAAGGGGAACCAAATATAGTGTGGAAATGTAAAGGATTACATTTTTCTACACTACATCACCTATTAATCAATTAATAATTAATTGATTATTATGCCCCTTTTACTTTACTACAATTAAACTAAACTAAGGAGTGATTTTTATTATTTGATTGGGACAATTATAGGTCAAGTTGTCCCATTGCATAGAATAAGGACACTTGCAACAATATAATGAAATCCTCTTCTAGGGTTTTATCTTTTTCTTATATAAGGATTCATTTTTATATTGTATTAAATTTCACATTTATTATTCAACACTAGATAAATTTGGTTATCAATCTCTCTCATGTTTGCATAGCTCATAACAATTCATTTTTCTTTTTAAATGTGGTAGGTTTTTTTGTTGCAACTTAACAATGAATAAAAATCACTTGCAACTTAACAAGTGTATAATCCTCATTAAGTTTTTTAAATTTTTTATTCATTGTTATATCATCTATGTCTTGTAGTATCTTAAGATGATGTTTAGAATGGAGTACCACCTAGTTTTTGTAGATCCTAAATTTTAGAGAGAATTTGTTGAAATTATTTGTTAGGTTTTCCATTGACTTGAAAGTATCAAGCATTAGAAGTAGCTTATCTATAGAGATAATCTGATAATCGGTTGGAAACACCAATAGATTGGCGACTCTACTAGGGACATGCATGAAAATTTCCATTTGGGTAGCTTATTATTTGGTAGAGTCTAAGAAAGGGTTCTATTGAGATAATTTTATTGTTTAAATTCCTTGTATAAAAAAATGGTAGTGATTGTGACTCATAAATTTTGTAAAATTTGTTAAATATTTATTCCCACTTGTGGGAGGTGACTTTGAAAGATCTCCTTGGTGAAATTTTAATAATAAAAGGATCATCATCAAATATCAATGGAAGAATATCACTATTCTATACTAATCCTAGTAAAAATTTGGCTCATGAGCTCCAACGTAAAAAAAATGTGGAGGGCCAAAGACATGGGTAATTCTTTTGAATCCCTTCTCAGTACCTTTAGAAGTAATGAATAAAGCACATTAACAACATCTCTACTAGGTGATAATGGCCAAAGACCTATTATGAATGTTGAATACATGAGGGATGAGAGATTTTTGTTAGAGAATGATAAATTTGGGGTAAATCTTAAGAGAGAAAGAGAACTATTCTATATACATAGATTTTTGCTTCCAATGGCTTCCTTGCACTTCTAGGGTTTTTCACCTAAAAGGCGAAAGATGGGCCAAAATGAGAAATGTATACACTCAAAATAAATGCAAGGATGGATGTAATATGCCTAATTATGATGTCTAAATGCACGAAAATGAAAAAGAAAGATGGTTGTTAATGCAAAACCTAAAATGTATAAGTTGTTTGAAAACACATTGTGATATGCAAAAAGATAGATTAAATGCAATAAAGAACAAAATAAAGATGCTAAATAGAAATTTTGCACTTGGAAACTGATGAAGGATGAGATGAAGATTGAATATGCCTCATAAATTTTGGAAATTTTGATTTTAAAGCCAACTGGGACACTTACAC